>PVLA01000595.1:0-505685 GCA_004027455.1 Hydrochoerus hydrochaeris
CCCCGCACTCACCCACATCCGCATCCTGGCGCCTAGGCACTCAGCTACATCCGCAGCCTTTTTTATTTTTCATTTTGACGTAGATTGGTGTCCCCAAGTAAAAGGGCCCGGCACAGCCTGTCATGTAACAGATGCTCAGAAAATACCTGTTTCTTTCCTTCACCTGGCAGAAGTGTTGCTTTGGTCTCATCCTCCCTTTCCATCTTCATCCCACCTATAACTCCAGTGGAGAAGGAAGCAAGTTGCTCCTGGTACTTCCCCATATCTGGATCCTTCCTCCTAGCTCCAGATTGCTCACCTGGGAGATATGCTTCTCCTTGCAGTGCCAAGAAACCAGAGAAGACGAGTTCCCAAGTTTCCTGCTCCTCTTCCCTAGTCCCTGCTACAATATTCTGAAGTGCTTGGACCATTGTTTTAGTCATGTAAAGGTCTCAACAGGAAGAGCTACTTTGGAAACATACTCAAGAAGAATTCGTAATATTCAAGTATAAAACCTTCTTCATGCATTTTTCTCTTTCAGTCTTTTTAGCAATCTTATGAGGCAGTTACTCATTAGGGACATTTGCTTTTTTTCAGTCTGGGGATTGGGACCTCTTCACTAAGCTACATCCCCAGACCTTTTTTATTCTTAGAGACATGGTTTTGGCTAAATTGCTAAATTTCCCAGGCTGGGTTTGAATTTACCATCCTCCTGTCTCAGTCTCCCAGAGAGCTAAGATTACAGGCATGTGACACCATACCCAGCTCTCATTGAGGACCTTTGTTTTAAAAGTACTTGGGGGTGGGGGTTATTACTCATGGTACAAATAACAGGCCAGATCCCAAACATAGGTCCTCTCTGATCTCATGGTCTGATAGTCTTTCAGTTACTTGACAGTGCCTCTCTTGGCAACATCCTCTGACATTGCCTTCTCAGAGACAGCACAACACACTTTTCCCTGTGGAGAAGCAAGTGATAGCCATCTTGAAAATGGGCCCAGTATTGGTAAGAAAAAAGCTTGCATGAATTTAATCTTTGGTATGATTTGTTCAGTATTCACCCACCTTCTGTGTCACCTTTTGGATAATCACCTTTTGGATAATCACCCCCATTCAAGAACCATATTATCCAGTTATTCATCAGCTTCTTTCTTCCATAGTGAACACCTTAGGTCTTCCCTGTGCTTTAAAGAGTGATTGTAGACATCTTTCCAGTCACTGGAGGGATGAATATGGGCCCTGTTGGGAACCTTATTCCATAAATCTGACTTCCCCAGGGACCCACAGGTCAGAGGTGTAGTCCCCTCTCTGCAGCATGCCCACCAGACACTGGTAGATGAATGCCAGCCAGCAGGGAAATCATGGCATGGGAAGGGGCTGAAGGAATGTGCCTGCTGCCTACCCTCTTATTTTCCCAGTCTACTGGAAGGTCGTGTTCATTTGAGCTTTTAAACCAAAAATAAATCATTGCAATCCATTTGCTAATTATACCATGTGAAGTTCTAGATGCTGTATATTGCAGCATGATCTATCTAGATGAAGTTTCTGGGTGTTTATTTTTAGTGATTCGGAAAGCACTTGGTTTCTTGGAGGCATCATTTGCAAGTCTAGGAGGAGCAGGGAAGTGCATCTGCACAGCTCAGCTTATCTGATGACTGCAGTCAGTGCCCTCCTGCTCCTCCTCTGGAAAAGGCATGGTTTACATCTTGAATGACTTACCTATCTTCAAACCTCTACACTTTTACTTCTTGACTCTGGTAACTAGAATGTGTCAGAACATGAGCTGCTGGTGCCTAGTTCATCCTAGGAAGTGTCAAAAACCACCACACCAATGCATCTTTGAGTCATGGAATGCAGACCTTCAGAGAGCTCTCAAGTTCAGAAGACCTGTTGTCCCCCTTTTCTTATCCTCACTTTTCCAGAGAGGAGAGAGAGAGTAGAAGAATTTTATATTTAAAGTGCCTACTATTTGCACCATACACTACTTAGTGCTTGCATTTGAGTGATTTTTGGATAATCACCCCCATTCAAGAGCCATATTATCCAGTTATTCGTCAGTATCTGTGTGCCAGGTACTGGGCTTGTTTCAGGAAAAACTTAAGGTAAACTGGCTGTAACTCCTATCCCCAAGGAGACCAGAAGGGAGGTAAAGCCTGAAATGACTATGTCAAAGTACTTTCTGAGCTGCAGCTTTAGCTATGACCGGGAAATGCCAAGTGCCATCAGAGCTAACACGGGTGTTTTGGTTTGGGATGGGGGTTCTGAGCTCATTTTGCACCTGCTGGGAGGGGATTGGAGTATCTCAAGGATAAAGAGGTATTTGAGCCCGTTTCAATGTGTAAATTGGATTTAAAATGTGGAGATTTGGTAAAGGAAAGGGGACAGTCCTGATTCAGTAACCTTGGAAACTGTCCTGGCTGGATGACATGATGATTGTCCTTGACTAATCAGACATTCTTGAATGCCAAGCAAAGCACAGCACTACCCCAAGCCCTGTACCTTCCAGCAAATTTTTTTCAATTTTGACCATATTATGATGTATTTGTTTTATAGGTTAAGCATAAAAAATCCTTTAGAGTAGTTCCTTTGTTTTGATGTTTCTAGTGATTAGATTTCTGGACAGATGACCTTCTGCCATATTTGTATAGTTCTTGGGTGGGTTGACGTGTGTGGTCAGATGGATGACTGAGTGGCTTGGAATTCTTGGAGAGCTTCCATGGCAAGAAGATGAGAACAGTCACAGGGACTTCACTCTCAAAGGGCTTTATGGGAAGAGGACATTAAGAAACTTAAAAAAGAAGCAGAGTTTCCTTCCCACACAACACAGATAAAGGCTTCCATTCAGAGAAGCAAGATGACGGCATGGGCAACACAGCAGTGTGGGAGCCCAGTGGACGCAGAGGCCAGGCTGAGGAACATAGCGTGGGAGATGCCATGGCTGAGCACATATGCTTTGAGGCCATGGGTTGCAGTTTGAATCTCAGCTCTGCCGAGTAACTGAGTAATTCTGGCCAATTAAATACTTCTTCCAAGCTTCTATTTTCTCATCTGTAAAATAAGACTATTAATAATACATGCCTCAACTGGTCATTGTGAAGAGAGATAAATTTATGCTTAGTGCAGTAATTGATATGCACTTAGTATGCACTTAATAAATGATAGTTTGTGTTTATTTTATTAATACAAGTCTAATTAAGTTATGAAAATGTTAGTTCAAACTGAATAATTTACAGATAGGGCAGAGGAATTCCTTGGAGGAAAGAGAGAAGGGTCAGGAAAGGATGCTGAGACAGGAGACTCGCTACTGGCAAATGACCCAGAGAGGCTACCACAGATCAAGAAGTAATGGGTGGAACTTAAGATGACAGCATCACTGTGATCTTAAAGAGAACACTGTGGAGGACAAACCAGTAACATGTGAAGAATATAGAAGTGGAAGAGGTGGTGATTTATTCAACTCTTTCAAGAAAACTCAGGAGAAAAAAGAATTTGGATTGGGATCAGGAACAAGGTCATAAGCAGGGCCATTTGTTGGAGGAAGATTGTGGAAATTCAGCACAGTCTTTCTCTACTTTTGTAAACCAGAGCCACATTTGGTAGACAGAAATGTCATTTTCCTTTCAAGACATATTTGAGCACTACCACCCAAGGCCTAAGCTCAGTGCCTTTCAAGAATCACACCTGCCAACAAGACTTGGTCTGAATTTACCTCCTGTTGTATTTTTATACGGTAGGAAATCAGTAATATTGTAATACATTAGGTAAAAAGTGAGAGAGGCATTGCAAGTGGATCTGAAGGACAATAAGAGAGCTTCTCTGTGTAGGACAAGGACTGGGGGGAAGAAGAGGTCAGGAAGAATCCCAGACTTCTGAAATTGAGAGCACAGTGATCAGCCATACCACTTAGGTAATGCCACACATTCCTTCTCTGGGTGGGTCCTTGTCCCACTGGCCACTACATGCATCTTTTAGGACAGATTTGTTGAGACCAAGCGGCAGATAATACCCTGTGGAAACTCTCAAATGCTTTATGAATGTAAGATGTTGTCATTAATATTTTATAAGTAACAAATAGTATGCCTCAACCTCTTCTTGTACACTTTGTTTTTGTCACCCTGACTTCTGTGTCAATGAGTGCAATTCGAATGGCAAGTGGAAATTGATACATGTTACTCATGTAACTCTTACAAATAAGGAAAGAGAGAGAGAGGGATTTGAAAGAAACTATCCCAAAATTCCCACACCCAGGAAATGCACATCCTCTCTAAGCACACAAGGAGCATGCAACTGGCTATTTCCTAGCCATAAAATATGTTCCAGTGAATTCCAAGGAATAGGAGTCCCACACACCACATTCTCCTAATACCAGGTAATTAGAGTAGGAATCAGTAAGAGGGAGATGAGTTTTTCTTTCAATTTTTATATTGTAAAGTACTTACAAAAACACTACTAACTAATCCATGGGTCAAAATGAAAAGATAATAGATATTATAAAATCCTAACAGATGATAAAAATACTAAATATCAAAAGTTATGGGATACAGCCAGGAGAACACTTAGAGGGAAATTTATGAACTTCCATAATTATATTATAAAAAAGAGAAGGATTGGAAATTAATGAATGGGCTTAGGATCCAATTTAAGAGTGACAGTAAACATAAATAAGCAAGCCAGCCCACAGCTGTGCCATTTGAGTAGCAGAGCCAGGGTTGAAGCACAGACGCAGCCGGCTCTGAAACCCTCACCCACCTTCCCGCTCTATGAGCTTGTCTGCTGTTTTCCATAATGTGCCCAGTGCCTCGAAATTCTATCCCATCTAAGAAGCAAAGCGATGGGCTTCCAAGGTAATTCCTTACATCAAAGGTCGATGAGAAATCTCACATCTATTTGTCCATCCTTTCACATACTTTTTCACTAAATGCATAGCGTACGTTTGCTGTGTGCCAGGCCCTGTGCCCCTCGCTGCCTTCATGGCCTCTTTCTTCTGAGTGTTCAAAAAGCAACCTGCAGCCTGAGGCAGAGCTGGCGCTGCACCTGTTACTGCCCCCCTCCCGCCCAGCGCCTGCCCAGCCCCACCTCAAGCTGCCTGCATCTCCTTTACCGCGTGTCAGAACAGCGTCCTCATCAAAAATGACTGATTTCTCTCTTGTCTTTTCCAACAGGTAGACTGAAATTACCATGTGTCCAAATTAAAATTGCATACTTCAAGGATTATTTGAAGGACTATTCTTAGACCCTTTTAAGAAGATTTAAAGAAAAGTGAGTTGATTTTTTTTTACACTTCAGAGACTATTCATGATTTAAGTTAATGTTATGGGTGCTTTTTTTTTCTCTACTTCTTAAATAAGCACTAATAGGTAGACTTTATCTCCATTTATTTTATAATAAAGGATTTTTTTCCCAAAGAACAATGAACAAGGAGTACAGGATTACTGCTCTAATGATTTTCATATATTTCAAAGGCTTGCGGAATCTTAGAGATAAAAAGATCTTAGCAGCATGGACCATTCTCTCCTGGACCCTAGAGAACCAGAGCAGCATCCTATAGATCCCTGGGCTGGGCTTGGAATGCTCCAGAGACTGATGGGAAAGCTTAAAATCTTTAGAGCTTTCCCATTACCTGGATTTGAAATTCTTTCCTTCTCTCATTTTTCCAAACCTCTTTCTTCTCAACTAAGCAATTCTGAAAATGGCTATCTTTCCTTGAGCTCTTTTCTTATTCTGAGTTCATCTTATAACTTCTCATCATTTGGTTTCCAGAGAAGCTCTTTCCCTGCTCACCTTCTTTCCAACCTAGTTCATGTCTTATTAAAACAAGTGCCAGTCTGGATCATAGCCAGAGCACTGCCAATGTCTCTTGCTCCGGTAGGATAAACCCAAGGGACAGGACTTCCAGGTCTCTAGTTCCAGCTCTGTTCCTGATTTGCATCCAGGAAAGTCACGTTGTTATTCTGAGTTCAGAGAAAACAAGGATGGCAGGATGAGATGATCAGTAAGATGCCTTTCATCTCCACAAGGTATAAAGAAGTTGTTACTTCTCAGTCTTGGGCACAAGAATGAGCCAGGACTTGGGGAGGGGGTGGAGTCAGTGGGACTTAGGTTCAATTACAGTCATATCACTTGCTTATTGCTTATTGTATTGTATGGCAATACACCGTCATCCCTCATCTCTGAGCATCTATTTTTTCACTTGTGAAATAAGGATGATAATTTACATTGCAAAGAATTTGTGTGGGGCTATACATAGAACACCTACTACCTGGTATATAAAGAGTGTTCCATAGATGGTAGTCCCTGATGCTATTACAAATATAGTATTGAAATTACTATTGTAATGAAATATTGTAATGAATTTAGCTGGAAGAGAGGACAAAAAGTGATGGAAGCCCCAGTAATAAGAGAAAAGAGAAGATGTGAACTGCTTATTATGGATGTGAGAGAAATGTTCACATATCATAAACTGTCATACAAACACCTAACCCAGAAAGTGCATGAGATTAAAGTGCTATTTCTCAGAATGTGACAAGAAGGGATTGGTTGCTATGGAAACACACAGTTACAAGGGCAACTTTGCACATGTGTCTACATAGCTGCACAAATTCTACCATTCCCTGTCTCCTGCCACAGCTCCAGCCCTGGGCATTGAGGACTGCCATCCAGGGAGATGGAGTGAGCAAATCTTAAATTCAGGACAGTTAGAAACTGTTGTCATTTATGATTTGGAACACATTTTCTGATTAAATATAGTGGATTCCCTGCCCTTTGTTCACAGTCAGTTTCTGACTGTAGGTGCAGAGGTGATGTTCCCACCTGACTCTGCTCCAATGCTGCAAACCAGAGATTTCCTCCTTCAGAAGAATCCAAGTGTAGGCAAGACTGCCTAGTTTTGTATTGCAGTGTTTTTCAAAGTTTGTCTAGGATTCCCTTGGGAGACATTCTTGACATTCGGGAACCAGGACCTAGGCTTTGTGGGAGGGACTTGGCCTCAGGGGTCCCAGGTCATAGAGCTTCATTTTGGGACCATTCTGTGGTCCTTTGTACCCAGTTCTTCTTTGGCCTGCACGGACTTCCTGTTTCTCTAATTAGCATCTCACAGTGGCATGATCCATTACCAGGTCATGAAATTAATTTGGTGGTTTAAGATCATCATTTATTAAAGTGAAACAGAGTAACCCAGTAACCCATAGAGCAGATGAAGGTCATATACAAATGGATAGAAAGAAGAAATTCCTCTAAATCAGCAAGGAAAAGATAGGCAACTTCAAAAATGAGCAAAATGGGCCAGCGATTTAGCTCAGCAAAACAAGTGAGCTTGCCTGCTTGGCAAGCACAAGTTTGTGAGTTCAGTCCCTGGTTTAAGAGAGAGAGAGAGAGAGAGAGAGAGAGAGAGAGAGAGAGAGAGAGAGAGAGAGACAGAAGAGAAAAATGGGCAAAAGACTCAGATATTTCATAAAAGAGGATCTCCAGATAGCTGATAAGCATATAAAAACATCACTACTACTCAAGGACTCGTTAATTAAAACAGTGAAATGCCATATGCAGCCTTCAAAATGGCTACAATGAAAAAGAAAACTTTACCTAGTGTTGGCAAAATGTGAAGCCACTGGAACTCACATGCTCTTGTAGGGCAAAATGGAATTTGGTGTGATGACTTTGAAAACTGTTTGGCAGGATCGGCTCCAGCAGAAAATATGCATACCAATACTTCCACCCCATGGTGCACGCCTGTGAGACATGCACAGAGAAGAGAGAGAGAGTGCGTGGCCATCAGCAATGAAGTGCATAAACAAAGCATCACAGATTCACAGCGGAATATTTCACCTCTCATTATTGAGCACATTACCAATATAAAATTCAAAGAAAACCCATGCACGGAGAAGCTGTATGAGCACCTTTTATAAAGTACAGAAGTAGGCAGGACAGATCTATGTTGTTAAGAAGTCCAAGCTGTGCTTACCCTTGGAGGAGGACTTGATACATTGGAAAGAGCTTCAAGTTCTTCCAAGGTTACTAGTGTTATTCAGTCTTTTGATCTGAGGACTGGTTGCAATGGATGTTTCCAATTTGTGAAAATATGTCAAGCTGTTCAGTTGTCGGTATCTCTACTGTACTTACCCTATACTTCAATAAAAATTCATAAATTAATATAATGGAGGGTAAAATACAGCAGTATGTGGAGGTTACCGTTGGTAAATGAAATTTCAGTTACATGTCTGTGTTAGTATGTGCTGAGTTGTGCCATCACGTACATTTTTTATTATGAATCATAGGCAGGAAACGAGAACTGCTGATTTAATTTAAACTTTTCGCTTTCAAGCGAGGAGGCCTAAAGATGAGAGAATTAAGAGCAAAGCTAGAAGAAACACAGAGCTGGAAGTTAGTAGGCCTCCTGCTGCTGCTAATTTGCAGCCACAACATTTTCAGTGTGAATGCGATGGGCTAGGTGGCGTGACTCATTCTGGTTCCTTGGTCTCCAGGACACAGCCCTGCACAGGGGAGCAATTGTTTTCCATCCATTAACAGCAGACTTGGAGGCCCAGCAGCCTCTGCAGTGGTCTGTCTCCAGTTCCCCAGATTCCCTCCTTCCTCCTTCCTGTCTCTCCTGTCTAAATCTGCTTCCCTCCAAGCTCCAGAAAACACCATCATGTTCAATTGCTTTTCCATTTGTGTAAAACGACTATCAGGCCAAAGCTGTGTGATGGCAATAGAGGTTGGAAAACTAAAGAAAATACCAAGGTCTGGCAAAGTAGGTTTCTGCGCTGGTTTTTTGCTTTTGTTTTGTTACAGAATTGTGAGTCCATTCAGCAGTCCCCCTCTGTGGGAGTCAGGAGGCTGCCAGGCTCTAAGAATACAAGACATTTCCAAGGCAAAATGGAGCTCTGTCTGTCAGGCAGAGCTCTCCCAAAGTGTGCAGGTTTTAAAAGACTCAGACTCAGCTGAACCATCTTAAATAGAGCAGTACATATCACCAATGGCTTGCCAAACCTTTTGACCCTCGGTCCTCATACATGGTTTCTCTCCAGGGCCTTTGTCTGAGTGCTCTTCCCAGTGTTTCCCTCTGGTGAGTCCCCAATTCCCAGGCAAGGTAATCTGCAAATTTGCCACCCCCCACGAGAAGCAGGAGGGCCAGGCTGACGTGAGGCCCGGGTCCCATTCCCAGTTATTATGCTCAGCCACACTGGCTGCACGCGCACTTCCGAGGAACCCCAGCACATCTATTATTAATGTACTACAGGCAGTGGCTGTGCTTTCCAGAAATGCTTATGCCCACAGATGTTTTCGAAGGCTGCATAAAACTCTCTTGACCTTAATGCTTTTCACAAGGTATGGAGAGAATCAGTCTCTCTTGCTCTCCTCTCCCTGAGGACAGGCGGGCAGTTGTGTGAGCAGTGGACTTGGGGGTGCAGATTGGAGCCGGTGAAAAACTATCTCTCACATCCCTTACTTTCAGCACCACCTGGTTTACAAGCAGAAACATGGCTATCTTGCTTGACAGCACTCTTTATTACCTTGGCTGCACATCCTATCAGTCAGCAAGGCAATCCCCAAAATGCCTTGTGTCTAATCCTTTCTCTGTCTGACATCACTAATGTAGTCCAAGTAGTTATCCTCTCTGGTCTCATCTTCCAAGTCCCAATTTCCTGACCACTAACCTAAATCAAAATTCCTGCCTTATTTCCCCCTCAGGCACAAATCCCTTTTAATCTTTATATTAGCTCTTCAGAGTCTGACTCCTCTACTGGACTATAAGCCCATGAGGGTAGGCACCATTTTCTCTTGGTAACAGTTTTCAACAAGTATAAATCTCCTCCCTGCCTCTATTTCTTCCTCCCTTGTTTCCTTCTCTATTTCCTTCTTTCATTGCTTTCTTTTTCTTTATTACAATAGCAAGGGGGATAACTGACATGGTGGTGCATCCTAGCCTTCTAAGAGGCTGAGGCAGGAGCATCGCAACTTCCAGTCTAGCCTAAGCAACTTAGGGACTTAGTAAGACCCTGTCATGAAGTAAAAACTTAAAAAGGTTTGGGGGTATAGCTCAGTGTGAGGGCCCTGGTTTCAATCCCCAGTGCTAACAAAATAAAAAATAAAACAGAGGAGGCTAATGATCAAATTGTGTTCATTAGAGGAAGCTCAAGGACCACTGTGGGAGAAAAAAAATAGGCGGAACCTAAAACCCCTCAAGAGCCAGCCTTTATCTCTTGTAGACACTGGAGTTTTAGTGAGATTTTCTTTATGGAAGATAAAAAATGGTTTTTCTATGATGAATGATTTGAACAACATTGGTCTAATCTCAAAATTTCATTTTTTTCAGAACAGAAATGTGCCAAGTGCTTCACATTTGTTCGCTTATAAACAAAGAATGCATTATTCTCTTTTTATAGATTCAGAAACTGGCCCCAAAACAGGTAGGAAAATTATCCCTGCTTACACAGCCAGAATCCAGTAGACCCAGAATTCCTCTCCAGGTCTTTTAGATCTGTATGCCTTCCATGGCCACTTGCCACTTCCTGTGACCTGTCCCCCAATGCACAGGGCCCCCTGAGCCACCTTTCCATCTGGTACAGCTGAGGCAGCCAAAGACGGATCCCTGAGCTTTGATTGGCTCTATTTGCTCAGAGGACAGGCCTTCATCCCTAGGATTTCTGGGCTGTGCCACTGTGAGATGCTAATCAGAGAAACAGGAAGTCCGTGCAAGCCAAAGAAGAACTGGGTACAAAGGACCACAGAATGGTCCCAAAATGAAGCTCTATGACCTGGCACCCCTGAGGCCAAGTCCCTCCCACAAAGCCTAGGTCCTGGTTCCCGAATGTCAAGAATGTCTCCCAAGGGAATCCTAGACAAAGTAGAAGCCAGAGCAAGAACACTGTGCTCTAGATTCTACAGGAAGGCAGAATGTATTGTTACCTTGAGCTTCATGGTCTCTCTTATCTGTCTTTTGTCCCTAAGCTCTGGTTATCCTGACTTTCACTTTGAGGGGAAATTTGATTTATTAAATAGCAGCAGAACTAGAACAGAGGATGAGAAAGTTGACTCTTGTCGCAGTTTCTTCAAGAATTCACTGTGTGAGTCTGGGTAGGTCACAGTTTTCCCCTCCTAAAAAGGAGGGTGTCTTGGACAACATGCTTCTGTCCACCATAACAAAGACAGTCATCAGCACTCACTCAGCGGGTGTGCTCCCTGAGTTTAAACCATTTCTGCCTTTACTAGTGTGTGACCTTTGCCAACTTATATAAGCACTCTCTGCCTCTATTCTCTTAGGTGCAAAATTGAGTAATGGTAGTGGCTGCCTCACAAATCTGTTGTGGAGATTAGCAAGTAATCCTAGTCATATAGGGGAATGAAACTCCCAACCTACTAGGTCCATGAGTTCATGTTCTCTAAAATCGAAGCATGAATTTTAGGAACAGAGGTTGCAAGTAGAATATATTTATTGAGAGAAAGAAAGCTTCTGTCTAAGGAGAGACTGAAAGGGTCCTGAGTGCGTTGCCAAGGACTCTGTCTTTTCCAGGGACTTTCATAGAGTAAAACCATGGGTTGCGGGGTGGTGGGGAGACTGGGAACTCACAAGGCAGATGGGCATAAGGTGGAACATAACTGTAGTCAGCCAGTAAGATCAATAGTTCAGATAAAATTGATTACATTAGGGACAAAAGGGAAAGCAAGTCACACAGGAAGCAGGCATTCTTAGAGCTGTGACTTTTCCCTAGGGGGTGGGATGGTGACTCTAGGCTTCCTCTGGGTGATAGGGAACTAATTAGAGTATCAGTCCTTAGGATATGGATGTAATTGTTTGATCCTTTGTCTTGAGGCCTGACCCACAGCAGAAGGTGTCTGTCTCCCCAACAGTTGCAAACTATCTCGGCTTCTACACTAGCTCCATGGAGGACCTAGCCCTGTCTCACTGCCTATAATATTTCTAACTTCAGCTGCCTGTAACACTAGCACATAGTAAGTGATTTAGTTGTTACTATTTTGGCAGTTGTGGCTGTTATCATCCCAGTTCATGAAACTGTACTTTGTGTTCTGGACTTTTTTTCACCTAGAACATGTCAAAAATGTCCCAGTGGTTAGCATTTGTTGGTTGCTTTGTTTTGTTTTGTTTTGTTTTGTTTCTGTTTTGTTTGGTTTTGTTTTGTTTTGTTCAAGGGGAAGACCTTTTCATTGGTTGAGAAAATATGTACTGAAAAAAGTTCCTGTGGATTCAGTAGTGCTTTAACTCAATACTATTCATCATAACAGCTCTTGCCTACTAGAAAGGCTATAGGAAGTGATGCAAAATGTGGCAAATATTTAATTTTTTTAAATTTATTACAGTGAAAAAACACATGGTCTTTAATCCCGTCAAAATGCTACCCTCCTCACTTTAAATAGACTTATCCCATTGTTCTTGCCACTTTCAGAAGAAATTCTAGAGGTCTTATTTCATGAATATCTTTAGTTGTACGATCCTGGCTATCTCAAAGTCCTGAATCAATTCAAAATATTTACCTTTCATGATCATTTTGACTGTGGGAAAGAGTCAGAAATCACACATTGCCAGATCCTGTGAGTAAGAGGGATAAGGATACATCATAATGGTTTTACAACCCTGCCTTTCCATTGGTGGCACTTGGCAGACACATACATCTTATTTTTATCACACCTCATAAAGACACCAGAGAGGACTTTCAGAACTATGTCAGAAATTGGCAATAACGATGAGACATGTGTGTTCAAACTGAGGGGTAGTATTTTAAGGGTAATTAGTAGCAATGAGTCTGTTACTGTGACAAGTTTTAATTTAAACTTTCAGCACATATTTTGATCACACTTTGTATCTTGTGCAAGACTTTGATTCATATACAATACTTGGGTGATACAATATACACCTGCCAGTAAAGATGTGTCTCCCAGTTAGAAAACTCTAATCTAGTTTATTATTGTTCCTCCGTGCACAGTTCATGCCCATGGCAGGTGCTAAGGTAATGTTTGAATAAACAAAACAAAGGACACAATGAATGGGCAGATATATGGGTAAATGGGTGATTGGATGGATGAGTCTGTTTTACAAATGCTTCTTGATTTAGTTTAAACACAACAATAAGTGTATGCATGTATTGATGTGTACGTATGTCTATGAGCTTTTGCAGAGAAGGCCCCAGATAGCTCTGTTGCAGAGAAATAGTTGGTCATAGTTACATATTTTGCATACTCCCCCATCTGTTAGTTTATAAGGTCATTTTTCACTCAGAGTTCTTTCAGCTGTCCATTGCTGACAATAGATAAGCACTCCCTCTGCCTCTCCCATGCCTTCCTCCTCCAACAATGAAGGCTTTGTGCTGGGAAGATTGCCTATGGATGCTTCTTTCCCAAGGCTCTGAAGCTTTGTCTGGCTTTTATCAAGAGTATTGATGGAGGGGAGGACTCAGACAGTTGGATTCAGGGAGCAGTGCCTATGGCCTCATGCCAAACGAATATGTCAGGATAGGGTAGATAATTCAGTGTCTGCTCTGCGATACAGGCCGCCTGGTTACCTGAGCTGGCTATCCAACTGTTTGCAGCCAGTGCCTTGAAAGTCATCAAGCTCTTGTTTCCCAGAGACTTTTCCTCTAGATCCAGGGGAGGGTGCAAATCTGGAAAGGATAGGTGGGAAGTGGCAAAGGGTACAGTGCCAGTATCAAGATGTGAAGAAGAATCTCACCCCGCAGGGCAAAGGGCTGTTGTGGCTACTGCCTCTCAGGGCTTCAACTCACTAATGAGATTAAAATGCCAACAGCCTGCCTCTATACACACTTACTTAGGGACACATTGGCTTGAGCTGCTTAATGAGTGTTAGTCAGGAATCTAAGAGAGGTCTGGGCAGGCGCCTGGCTGATGCCTTGTTGATTAGAATTCTGAATGTGTCACCTTTTGAAAACCAGCAATTGCTGGAGAGCAGACCCAGAGTTGAGACTGCCTTGGTAACCCTTACATGCCCGCTGCTTCCAGAGTTTAGTAAATCAGGAAGCTGATCTGGTATTGCCAAGTTATGAAAGGAATTTTGGTACCAACAAAGATAACAATGGCCATGATTGTCACAATAGTAAATGGCTATTATCATACATGGATGCCCACCAGAAACACCTGTGGATCAGTTGCCTCCTGTGTTTGTTGTTTTTTGTTACTTTAAAGATACAGAATCCTGGACCACATTTCCTTGTGATTCTGTTTCTCTGGACCTGGAAGCCTGGGAATCTGGGCTTAAGAGCGTGTTCAGTGATTTTCATGCCCCAGCCAAATCTTGACTTTGGGAATTGCTACTCACTGAGGCACATGGACCCACAGTGACTCTGACTGCCCCTTCCTAAACTGTGTGTGGCCCTGTGCCTACCCCTTACTCTCTGGCCCTCAATTTTATCACCTCTAAAAAGGCAGTAGGTAAATGGTATAGCTACTATGGAAAACAGTAAAACAGTTCCTCAGAAATGAAAAATAGAATTACCGTATGACCCAGCAATTCTACTTCTGAATCTATTCCCAAGAGAAACAAAAGCAAAGTTTTAGAAACACATCTGCGCATCCTTGTTCAAAAGGTGTTACGCCTATACCATGGAATACTGCTCAGCTGGCACATACTATGCCTTGGAGGAAATTTGAAAACATTATGTAAGTGAAATAAGCCCGTCACAGAAAGAAAAAGGCTGTGTAACTCCACTTACATGTTGTGGCCAGAGTGGTCAAATGGCAGAAGGTAGAATGGTGGTTGCCTGGGGCTGAAGGGAGGGAGAATGGAGTTTATTACCCAAAGCGTTCTGAATTTTAGTTCTGGAGCTTAAAGTGTTCTGTAGAGGGATTATTGGTGATAATACGGCAATGTGAATGGAATTAATGCCAATGAACTGTATCCTTGAAAATGGCTGGGGATGGTAAGTTACATAGCATGTGCATTTCACCTCAGTTCTTTAAAAAGGAGATTAGATAACATCTTCCCTCCAGAGTCATCCGGAGAAAAGCAAAAAACAGCATGAGGAAAGACCTTAAGCACAGTGCCTGACACATGGTACCAAAGTGTCCTTTTCTCTTCCAATCTTTGCTCCTATCTGCGTGGATATGTCTGAAAGGCAAAGGAGAAGAGAACTAATGACTGCTGATAGCAAACTATGAGTTAGCCTTTTAACCCTCACCTACTAACCTTGAGAGGCGGCATTCTCACTTGATGGATGAAGAAACCCAGCTCTGAGCGGGTGAAATGGCATGCTTATGATCACAAAACTAAGACAAGGAAAGCTAGGTTTGTCCTAGTTGGCATTTGACATGCAGAGAGCTGAGGAAAGCAGCTCACACTCCTTTGGGAAAATATGCAAAGAACTACACTTGCCAGCTGTCTTTAACGTCACTTGAGGCAGGGGGAACTTTGCGTGATATTTTGCCGCACTCATTAGGGGAAGTGGAAGCTTGCTTAAGCCGAGGCTTGCTTTGGTGCTCAGAGCACAACTCCCTTACAAGCTTTTCAGTCCAGGATGCTGTTCAGCAAGGTCCAGTGATGCTCATAGCACCCAATGTCAGTTTCTCCAAGAGACCACGATTGTTGGACACCAGACAGGCTCCAAATCAGCCTTGAAAACAGCAGCCTACCCACCTAGGCCAACCAGGAAAGACTTATGCCCCTTGAGAACAAAAGAATGCTGATTTCTCTCACAGCATCTCAGGTATGGACCAGCTCTGAGATGACAGCTGATGAAGGGGGAGACCCTGTGGGCATACTGTGGCCAGGACCCCAAGAATGTGGTTACTGATAAAGTCAAAGTCAACATTAGGGCTAGGGTTGCATTACAATGCATGAATTAAATGGAATAGCAAACTGGATAGCTGTGTGATTAACATCACCGTCATAACAAACTAAATAGCTAACTTGGATAGCTGAATAACAATAACAGCAACTACAGTGACAATAAGGATGATCATGGTGGTGGTAATAAATAGGCAATTTGAACAGCTGAACTGGATAGCAAATAGGATTTTGCCAAGTTTTTTTTAAAAAATAACAGTTTTATTTACCACATACAGGATCTGTGCAAAGCATGCTACACACACTGCCTCTAGTCTTCATTAAAAAGTCCCAGAAGGTAGATGTTATCATCTCTGCTTGGCAGATGAGGAAGACTGAGGCTGGGTCACTGTTGTGTCTAAGACAATATGACTAACCTTGATTCAGAATTGGAGCCTGAAATCTACATGGCCCCGAGCTAATATATTTCTGACTAGCAGATTTACTATGTTCTGAGCAAATCAGGGTTGATTATGTATTTTCTGAAACAACATCAGTCACTTGCCTTACAGGTGGAACCCTTTAAAAAGTAACTCTCACCTAGTGCATTTAAAATAAAATCTTGATTATACAGATTCATTTAGGGGAGAACATTTTCAATGCAATACTATTTCGCAGCACTGTTGTAGGTATTGTGTTAAACATCAACTCAGCTTAGACAAAAACTTATCATTCTTTTTCTCCAAAGCAACACCAGCTATTCATATCTCTCAGTGGCTCAATAAGCAGGCAGTGGTGCTGACATCTTGAATTCCCAGCTCTGTCCCTTACTAGCTATGGGAGTTCAAGTATACTATCTTGCACTTCTGAGTCTCAGTTTCTTCATCTATGAAGTGGACAAAACATACACAGGCTTGTACATAATGAATGTTAAGCCCATCTCCCACTGTGTCACAAAATGCAGTAGATGAGGAAGGGCACTGGTAATTTGCCCTGCCCGTTTCACTTTCTGAAGAGCAGGAGTGTTGAATCTATGGTATGCTTGCCACAGCCAGCTGTTTAGGAAGCTCTGGCCAGATTAATGTGAACAGTTTAGTATCAATTAATATGTCGAAATTCTGCCTTATGTTTCAGGCTCATGTGAACTTTCCAAGTGTCCTTAAACCCTATCAGCATTGGAGTGCTGAGGAGTTTGGGGTTCTGGAAAAGCCAAGCTACTATCCTACACCAAGAGTGGGGAAAATTTCCCTAAATTCTGGCCATCCTGGCTGACCAACTAGAGCATTATTGGAGTAGGAAAATCTGGACTCTCAGAGTCAGAACTGGCTCAGGGATAACATGGCAGGAGAGTGCAAGGAGGTAGCTTGGCCTCTCAGGTATGAGTAAAGCATCCAGTTGCTATGACAGAAAGAGCAGAGCCCTTGGTCAGCCCTCTTCACCCACGCATGGTTTCCTTATTGTTCCGAGGTTTCTGATGCCCTGGGTAGAATGTCCAGATAGGGACAGGACCTGAGGGCAGTATGGAAAGTTAGAAGTCAGAATCTTCAGGAACAAAGTCAGTTGGATACAATAAATTCACGACTTATGAACGTTTAAATTACAGACTTTGCCAGATATGAGTGGACCTCGCATTATGAACGCTTGTAGATTGGAATAAATTGCAGCAGGAGCTCACGCGTCTGCTAGGCATTGTCACAGCTGCACTGCTGCGTGCTAAGTGTAGTGTGATGCTATACAGAAGTACAATGCTCCATCAGAGCCCAGGGCATCTGGAAGAAAGAGAAAAAACAGTGGTGTTTTGGAGGGGACTGCTAGGAAGTGCAGAGCAATAGCAAGGGAAACAAAAATGAAAAGTGAGTGTAAGACCCACTTTGTCAGACTTACAAACAAATTCAACTTATGACCATCCTTCCAGAATAGAACTAAGCTGTGAGTCTGGGACTTACTGTATTCGGATCTGGAATTCAAGAAAGAGTCAGAGAGTATAGAATAAGAGTTAAAATGAAGACCCAAGAGTACATGTATGATCATCCACAATACAGTGTAGCGTGAGAAGAAAAGAGAAAGTGGAGTTTATTGCGGTGATTCATGGAGGATGGAGATCTGATATAGTCCATGGTGGTGAAGATAGAAGGGGAAATACTAAGGTGTACTCTGATAATTGAGGAAATGAGGTAGAGAGGTGGTTGATTAAATTCCACTCCTCTCCCCATCTCTTTGCCCACCTCAGATTGGGCAGGTCACTTCTAAATTATACCCAGCTGAGTTGCAAACACCACAGTGTATTTTAGTAAGTTGTGTATGTGTGACATTTTCCATGTTTCTGCCGTCCAAATGCTTATTAACCTCCTTTTAGGTCCTAAATCAGTAGTGTGCTCCCCATGCTCACCATCTTCCTTTCCCTCCCAAGTTTTTTTCCTCGTAGCACTCCCCAACAAAGATAATTATTTATTCATTACGTGTCTCCCCCAACCAGCACTCAGCTCAGGAGAGCGGGGGCAGATTTGGTCTACTTTTGTCTTAATTACTTTTCTGTCACTGGACACAATACCTGATATCTGTAAGTTAAAGGAAGAGAGGTTTATTCTGACTCACAGTTTTCAGAGGATTCAGTTCATTCTCAGCTGGCTCCAAGATAAGAAGGGAATGGTGGAAGCATATGGTGAGGGAAAACAGGTCACATCACGGTGGCCAGGAAGCAGAGACTGAAGGGAGGAACCTGGGAGGGAGACACACTTAGGTCATGCCAAGTGACCCCCTCCTCAGATCAGATCCCACCTCCTAACAGCACACTCTACTCTGAACTTCTGCTGAGTATGGTACAATCACTTCCCAAACCCCAACCTCTGGACACCTAAGCCTTCTGGGGCACATTCTAGATCTGAACTGTAACAACTATGTTCACAGCTGTGTTCCTGGAGCTAGAAGAGTTTCAAGATGTTCAATCAACATTTGCTAAATGTCTCCTGCCCCTTCACATCCCTAGAGTGAGAAGTCCTAGTGCCCTCTCACTGTGCATACATATACCAGTTTCCTAATTATTCTCACCAAGCTTGGAGACCCTGACCTAGGCATGGCAGTTCAAAGGGTTCCTGAGATACTGTATCCTGAATAAATGGACTGTTGCTTCTCTGGAAAAAGACACTGATAAACAAGACCAGTTACATATGTTGTGGGATACAGTACAAAATGAAAACATAGTACCTTTGTTTAAAAAAAAAAAAAGAATGTTAAGAAATTCAGGACAGCTACAGCAGAGCATTCAGCCGAGCACACTGGCTTCTGAGTGAAAGCCCTGTGTGACTGCACAGGTCACGTGGTCACAAACCCAGCCTGGCTGATGAGGACCAGACCTCAGAAGGCTGTAAATACCAGGTTCTGGATTTATATTTTGTTGTGAAGAAAATAAGGAACTACAGGAGGATTTTGAACAGAGGCGACATTTGAAGTTTACTTCATCGTTTCCTGACTATAGGTCATAGTCATTGTGGAAAGTGTGCCCAAGTACAGAAAGGTATACAGCCCTGTTCGTCTCCTCCTCCTCCTCCTCCTCCTCCTCCTCCTCCTCCTCCTCCTCCTCCTTCTCCTCTTTATCCTCCTTCCCCTGCAGATACCCAACCCAAAAGGACTCAGTGAACACTGGGCTAATTTCCTTCATCTTTCTGAGTTTGTTTCTCTGTAACATAACTAAGATGGTATTTCACCTACAACTGCATGTACTGCTTTATGCCTGTGACACTGAAATGGGAGGTGGAG
Organism: Hydrochoerus hydrochaeris; assembly: GCA_004027455.1. NCBI lineage: Eukaryota > Metazoa > Chordata > Mammalia > Rodentia > Hydrochaeridae > Hydrochoerus > Hydrochoerus hydrochaeris. The sequence continues at coordinate 19,463 of PVLA01000595.1, forward strand.
GGCTTTTTAAGTCATGTTTAGAGAGACTCACCTGGAAGCAAGTTTATGGAGTATACAGGATGAGGTTCCGCAGGGCTGGGCACAAGGGGTGGGGAGTGGAATTGTAGAAGTTTGAGAACCAGCACCTCTGTGTTTGGAGAATTAATTCTTAGGAAAGAACATCAAGGTCTGGCCCTGCATTTCCTGGGTTCTGTAGGTGATAGCAAGCAGGTGTTGTCTCCAAACACAGCTGTTCTCTGCCTCTACTCTAAGGCTAGGCCACTCCTTGCCCCTGCCCTGGTGCTCAAGTACTGCTCGATGGACAGCCCTGGACTACAGCAGGTTTGGCAGGGTCAGGGTTCCCAGGGTGGGAGTCAGAAGCCTCAAGGTTTAGATTTGCCAGTTTTGTTGGTAATCCCTAGTGCCTGGGCTGGTAAAGGAGAGAGTTAACATTGTCATTGGATCCTTAATTGTGCGTTTCATGAATTTTCATGTTTCCACTTGCAAGCTTAATGTTGCTTTCTGGGTGAGTTTTTTTATACTTGAGCATAAGAGACTTGTAATTACAGAGTGTTGTGGATTGCAGAGGGTGATTAAAATGGATTTCATGAAATCTGAAGCACTCCCTCCCCCAACCACACACACACCCCAGTCCAGTAGGTAGAGGAGGAAGTCAGACAGAATCCCTCGAAGTAAGTCAGAGAACTGGGATATGAGGGATATGAATTTTCTTTATGCCTTTCCTCCCTGGATCTTGGATCTGCTCCAAGACAGCCCTCTTCCTCTCCCTCTCTCCTCCTTCTTCTCCTCCTCCCTTTCCTGAATGGAATCCAGCTTTGTCCCTGACCCCCAGCCAACTCTGACTCCTAAGGAGAGCTGTCTTCTCATCGAAAAGACAATGAGACAGAGTAAGATTCGCCTTTGCTTTAGTGTAGATGCTGAGCTGTTTCATTAGCATCTCAGCCAGGCTTGGCCCATGCCAGAAGACACTGAACACTAGATAGAGGGCTGAAGATTGCTTGAACCAGGAAAGATCGCTGAGAATTCCCATCTCAGTGTCTTCCTCCCCTGAGACAAGCCAGTGTCCGGTGCACTTGAGGTCTGGTCTTCTGTACTGTAGTTAGAATCAGGAATGAACTAGTTGGTGCTTAGAAGACATTTAAATACTGTGGCACGTGGGAAGGAGAGGCAGAGGCTAGAAGGCTTCCTGGAGGAGGTGGGCTCTGCCTTAAAAAGAGGAAGAATCTGGTATGATCCCCCTGAGAGGGGCCACAGAACAGCATGGGGTCTGGCCAAACTGGAAGTTGATCCCCTAGAAACTTTCCTCTGTGGCCAGTGAGGGAACCAAGTTCACTTGCCTGACTGCACACAGGGATATGAACACCAGAAGCGACTTGTGGTGCCTTCTGTGCCAGTCCTTCCATGAAAAAGAACTGAGCTGTCACCACAGCAAGCCCTGACCCTGCAGAGAAGGATCTCCACCAGCCCAGGCGGCACCTCGGCACCTCGGTGTGAATCAGAGCCTGATGTTCTCTGCAAACACCAGACCTGGATCAGCCCGCTCAGCTGTTAAGTCCTCGAGCCTGCTCCTCCACATGGAGCAGCCCCCAAGAGTAGAAAGTGAACCCCAGTCTCTCTTTTCCCAGTTCAGGCTCTCTCTGTTCCCCAGCCAAACCACGTGCTCCACCATACTGAACTGTAGCTGGGTTTCTACAAATGTCCTCACGTTAATCACACACACTCACAGTGTAAGGATACTTTGCATCTCCACCTGAGGCACACAGTGTGTGTGTGTGTGTGTGTGTCCTTTAAGTACCTAAAGATGGGGTTTCTAATAGTAGGGCTTCATGGCCCATGGTTGAGCAGAAATGCCTAGGTCCTCTTTACCCACACGAGGGCAGAGACAGGGCCACCTGACTAGTGTGACCTCACTGCCTGCCCCATCCCTCTGCTCACACCTTACCCACACAGATAGGAATTGTTTTGTTCCACCTCTTTGGGTCCATCTCCCCCCCCCAGGGCTTTATTTCCAACTGTTTTCCATTTAACACTTTCCTTCCAGCTAGGACGCAGCCACATGTTCCTTGGAGGTGCCCCTCCCTTTCCCTGCTTGGCCCCATTCTTTAGGCACAGCCGTGACTGTGTGTTGCATTTAGGTCTCTAGGGTGGTTTTTCTGGCTTACGTGAGCTCCTAAGGTTGCACAAGGCCCCACTCACCCGTGTGTCTCTTGTATCTAGCACAGGTTTGGCCCATTAGGAGCCCCAAAAGCATTAGTTGTTCACACAGCCCAAGAGCCTTGGGTGAATGAGTGTCCTTGAAGGGGGAAGGAGGCCCTTCACAGCACAGGAATAGGAACTGGCCACAGCTTTGCAGCCAGGGGAAGCAGGGTTAGGGACTGTCCTGGAAAAGTCCCTGTCTCTCAGATACCATGTCCCATACTCCATTGTCCTCCTTCTAAATCTCCATCCTCCTGGGCCGGGAGCCTGGCAGAAGCTCACTTCTTTATTGTTCCATGGGTTGGAACTTACCTGAAATGTACATCCTGACAAACCTGGCTGACTCTGGTGTCTGCTTTACCTTGTGGATCCTGAAGGCCCAAAGGCACAGTCCTTTCTCCTTCCAGGCCAGCGCTGTGACACAGCCCACTCAAACTGTTGACAGTGAGAAGGGGAAGCTGCTAATAAAATGCCTATGAACCCATCTCTCACCAGCCCAATTTCCCTGGCACCTCCTGAGTGCTGAGTCATGGATTCTGTGTGCCAGGTCAGAGCTGTCCTTCCAAGGAAAGAGTGGTCAGGCAGTGTCAAGCCAGTGTCACCTCTCTTCCATGTGCTGTGAGCTGACAAGGGTTAGGCAGCTGCATGGTAGGTTGGCAAAAGTGGTTACCACCTGGCCCTGCCTTGAAGGGTAGAAAAGAGAGGGTCTCCTCTAAATGAGGTGGGCAGCAACCTCAAAGCAGAGGATGATGGAGATGCAAAGTGTCCTCACAGAGGAGATGCCAGAGATTATTGTTTCCAATAAAGGATCATGAAAGACTTCATGGGAGAGGTGGCATTTAAACCAGGCCTCCCAAATAAGTAGGAATTCCCCAGCAGGGAATATCATTTGGGTTCACACCATGGAGGGAGCTGAGGAGAGAATGAGGAGAGAAGTCCCCAAAACAGTAGCTACGTTAGTGGTAACAGAGTGCCCACCGCGGATTATCTAACTTCATGTTTACTATGACCCTGTGGGCATCCCCATTTTATAGCTGAGGGAACTAAGGCACTGAAAGGTGAAGACTTACCCAGAGTCACACAGGTAGTTAGTGGCAGAGCTGGGACTCAAAACAAGCCTGTTCTTGTTTATGGGTCACTCTCTTTCCAAACAATGAGCTAAATATGGCTGAGAGTCTCACTTGGAAGGTATTGGGGTAAGCGCCTCTCAAATGGGTGCTGACTAAACCCTCTCAGCAGCCTTTCGAGGCCTTTCACTCCCATTTTGCACACTGGAAGCAGAGCCTCACAGGAGTCTCCAGCCTGCCTGGCTCTCCCGGGTGGCACAGAGTATAATCTTCTGCCTGCCTGCATAGCTACCAAGCTCTCCTTGCTGCATGCCACAGATACCATGTCTCGGTCCCTGTAATTCCTGCTGAAAGTTTTCCTTGGCTCATCCCTTGGGCACCCATCAAGGAGACCCATTTCCTCTAAAGCCCACAGGAAAGAGGTAACTTCACTTCCTGTGGTGGAGTTTGTTCACTCCACATGGCTGCCTCAGCCTCCGCAGCAATTAGGCCTGCTTACACCAAGCCTGCCAAGGGGGCTTCACGAATGCTTGTACTTGGCCAAACTTAGTGGTGAGTTATACTGATCACATTTTAAAAATAAGAAGTGAAATAAATAATAAGTGGCAACATTGTACTTCATAAAAGCCATGCTGCCGCTCGGATAGGTAGCTGGCACCTCGCTTCCTTGAACTGCCACGCGTCCCTGCTCACTACCATGAACATTAACATTCCTCTGTACACAGATAAGCAGCTCTGACAGGAATCCACAGACGTGCACACAGTGACCCACAGCGTGTGCTGGTTTCCTAAAATTACCCTTGCTGCAAGATGGCAAAGAAGAAATTTTAAGTGAGTCTGTGTGTGCTTGTGCAGGGCAAGGGAAAGAGAAAGAGGAACGAGGACAGAGAGAGTGGAGGCCAGCAGAAAATAGCAGAAGAACCCAGGAAATCCGCACATGGAGAGGTATTCACCAGATGGGGACCCTGCATCAGGTTCACCGTGGCTACAAGACTCCATGGCCAGTACTGTGCCGGCCTGTGAGCCCCTGAGGAAAGAGGAAAGCCCCTTTTCATTCCCAATTAATAGTTTATCTTGTCCTACTTATAAAGGTAATGCTAAATGGTGTCAAGTCCTTCTCAGTGGCTTCCTTGGAGGCACGTGGTGCCCTTTCATCTCTTACTGGTAATAGTTTGATCAGTTGGTTAATATGGTACGTCAGTCAGCATCCCAAAATGGAACTAATAGAATACTACTGTGTCTGTTCACATATGCAAGAAATCTCTCTATATATGTGTGAATATTTGTAGTCAGGTAACATATGCATGCATATTACTAGGAATCAGCTCAGGTGATCATGGGGCTGCAAGTCTGAATTCTGAAGAATGGGCCAGCAGGCTACAGACTCAGGCTCAGGCTGAAGTGGGTGCTGCAGCCGGGAGGCAGAATTTCTTTCTCCCTGAGAAACCTCAGCTTTTGCTCCAACTGCCTCTTATCTGAATGGATAAGTTCCACTCAGATTGTGTAGAATAATTTCTTTTACTTAAAATCAATTCATAGTAGCTGTCAGCCATACCTGCAACCCACATTTACAGCGACACCCTGGCTAGTATCTGATTGAACCTCGCCACACTGACACAAAACTAGCAGCACAGATGGTTTCCATTTCTTTCCATTGCCATTTTCACTTCATATTAGGAATTTTATAGGGAGATACTTTAAGATTATTTAAATATTCTGTGCCTGGTCACATCTTCTCTTTTTATGTTAAACATCTTGCTGGAAAGAAGTTGTTTCTGCTGTGACCATTCCATATAAAGCTTTTCCTTGCAGAAAGGACATGGGAACCTGGCCTCAGAACCCAGCTCTCCCTTTTAACTGGAAGACTTACTTGACTTTCTTTATCTAGAGTCTCTCTGCTCAGTAGGATCATAGTATTTGCCCAACAGTTTGGGACATTTGTTCACTGCAGCAACATGCTCTTTTGCTCTAACTCTTGTTTGCTCTGTGACATTGGACAAGTCCCTTTGCTGCCCTGAGCCTCACCAGGTCATCTGTAATATGAGTTTAGTAACCATGCTGGGTCAGCCTCCCTAGGCTGCTGTGAGGATCAGAAACAACAAAGAATACAACTTCTATTCCAGTCTGCGATGTAGCTCTTTACATGGGAAGGATCTGAACACTCTATTAGCCTACCTTAGTGAAGGTAGCTGAGGGTAGAACTAGGAGGGCCGGACTGGGTATGAACCCTAGAAAAAGGTGATGTCAGTATTTTCACAAGTCCTTTCTTGCTTGCTTTCCAAATTGGAGGTTTTTACTCAACGTCACTGTGGATTTGCTAGTGGGCACAGGTAGTACAAAGTTGTAAATTTCAGCTCAACCAAAGATGTAAGGAAGCAGTAACATAAATGAGAATTCCAGATGAAGCCAAATTATATTCATTGCTTTTATACCTGCTATTAAATATGGCAAGAAGGGGAAAATAGTGATTTCACCCCTTTGAACTGAAATTGGGGTTAGTTGGCAGCTCCTACCTGTGCTATATTAAGTTGTAGGATAAATCAGGTATAATTACAGAATTTAATTACAAGCTGCATCTAACTGGCATGTGCATGTGTATATCTGTACACTGTAAAACCTTCAAGATAGTTAATTTTTTAAAAATATATCTACCACAAAAGCCTTGAATGGCTAAGCCACTAGCTCCAGGTGGCTCTTCAGGTGGGTTTGCAAACCTTCCCAGGGGTTCTTGCAAAAATGCTGGAACCATGGGGCACTATATAAATCTCCCCAAGCAGACAGTCATTGCCCAAGTGATGGAGATGGGTCTGTCTCTTGTCTCTTCCTCTGCCCGCTCTGTGCCTGGCAAAGTCCTTTGTGCATGGCAAATCCCCCACCTGACAATTGGCCCCATTCTTACCACTCATTCAAAGCCCAAGAATAAGTACATGGCCTTTAACCCAGGGATAACTTTTCATGACAATAAGGAGAACATCATGCAAAGTATTTGCAGAGATGCTCTTTGAAAGCACTGCATGTCATCATTGGAGAACTGGAACAAACTGTGTGTCCATCTACAGGGGTCAGTTACATCCATTGGCTACACCACAGAGAGAGTGACCCATCATTAAAAATAGTGATGGCCAGTTGTGAATATGGATGTGAAAGATACTGATTCTATAGTCATACATACATACATTCATACACACATGGAGAATATTACAAATATATATGGAGAGGTCATATCTTTAATAAAAAATGTTTGAACACACAGAAAATATCTGGAGGCATAGTCACACACTGGAAGTCTTTGTGAATCTCTCTGAGTAGTGAGGGCACAGGGACTCTACTATGCTATTGTTTTCTGTACATACAGTTGTGCAAAGAAATATTTTATTCTTTTTCTCTTTTCTTTCTTCTTGTTGCTGGGGATCCATCCAGGGCCAGGGGCATAGCAGGCAACTTCACTATCACTGAGTCGCACCCCTGAAAAAACGTCTTGAATATCTGGTAGACAAAATCCTTGCTTTTGAGATGCTTACAATCTTGTTAGGAAATGATAGAGAATAAATAATTGCATGATTAATTCCAGATGCTAATAAGTTCTGAGACAGAACTAAGATAGTTTGGGGAAAACAGATGGAGCAAGAGAAAGCGAGATGACTTCAGCTGGGACATAAAGGAAGAGGACTCCTACAAAGAATCTTAACCGATACCTGAAAGTTAAGGAAGGGATGGATGGATGGAATTTGGGAGAGTTGTGCTCTACGAGGGAGGGTAGTTAATGTGAAGGCCCTGAGTTCTGAAAAACAAATTCTGTACAGTAATGATGAATTATTTCTATAATCAGAAAAACTTTTTTGATTCAAATATTCATCTGATACATTCAAAACATCACAGCGCACGTCTATAGGCTCCTGTTCAGGTGACCCAGGCTGAGACAGAATGAGGGGCTGCACTGAGCAAGGTGCCCTTTGCATACCCACTGTGAAAGATTCTCCAAAGAGGACCTCCCCCAGGAGGACAGTTCATGCTTTGCTTCACTTTCCGTGATCTTAAGCCATTTTTTTTCCTTTATGTTTTGATATGTCTGGGGACAGAAAGTGTCTTCCAATCCCTGTGTACCTTTGCCATAGTGTTTTGTTTCCTTTTCTCAAAAAGACTATGACTGAATCAATGTTGCATCTTATAACTGCTGGCGCCTTAGGAATGAAGAAGTGCAGTAGTGTGTGAGTGATGCTAAAGGGCCGACCTTGCAAGGCAGAAGGGCTCAAGTGGAAAACGGCACTTCCTCCCAAGAAAGACTATCGCCTACCCACAGAACAGACCAGGTCTTGCAGAGCGCTGTGCACCTCAGCACCCCAGCCATCGGCATGCTTGCAGCCAGCCCTGGTCAGAATGCAGGAGCAATGGAAAAGGGAGACAGGCTGGTTAATGGTCAAGTACAACTCTGCTAGCAAAGCACCAGCATGAGAAGAAACCCTGGGGGCCAAGGGAGTCAGAGGTCATGGCCCCCAGGCCTGCATGGGTGGGAGGAAAGTGCCCAAGAAAGGGTCCTGAAGACAAGGCAGGAAGGCACTGGAAGCAGAAGGGCAGAGGCACAGCCAGTGTGAGGGGAGCAGGTCTCTGCGCCATCAGGCTGCAGAGCAGGCAGACATAGGGAGCCACCTCATGTGGAGAGCCTGCTGGGCTGGAATGCTTGTCTCAGGAACTGCATACCTGGAGAGATTTCTGTCAAGAAGAGATATGGCTCCATTTAAGCTTTAGAATCCCATGGTGCAACATGGTAGCCACTGGCCGCAGGCAGCTCTGTAAATTAATTAAGTCACTTTTTCTTTAAAAAGTCCATAAGAACACCTGAAAAACATGTTTAAAAACTCAGCTGCTCGGTCACACTAGTTCCATGGTGAGTGCCCAGCAGCCAGATTGGCTCACTGGCTATATGGGTAGCACAGAAACAGAGCTTGTGTAGGGAGACAGAGGTTTATTTTTTGACAGGTTGATGTAGAAGGGTCATCTAGAAGGGCAGATGGAGGACTGGGCCCACACAGAACACAGCAGTGACCATACTGCATGGCAGGTGCTCCACACATGTTAGTTCCTTGTACGCACAGCATCCCATGCACAAGTACGGGTCAGCGAAGACACTGCTGGGCGTTACTTTTTGGCATTTTCCATCTTTTTCTAGCCCAGCTCTGGCTTCTCCTGGAATCAGGCTTATGGTACTTATCTTCTGGAGAGGGGGAACCTGACAGTGTTGAAGCCTCATATTTACCAATAAGGCTGCCATCTCACCAGCCCTTCCAGGGCAATAAAGAATTCTCTGGGGGTTCCCTACCTTTCGTGATAAGTGCCATCCAACCTCACCTAAAAGTCTTTCCAGGTGTCCAACTCACTTTCCAATTCATGACTGTCACTGGTGCCTATTTGTTCTGTTTATTCTTCCCCTCAAAAATGGAGACTATATTGTACTAATATTAATAACGGCTGGGCTTATATGTAGCACACTGTTCACCAGGCACCATTCCAAGTACTTTACCTACTAACTCATTTAATCCTCCTAAGAGCTCTCTGATGTAACTACTATTATCTTTTTCATTTTACACAGAAGGGAACTGAGACATGGAGAAGATAAGTACCTTGCTCAGGATTACACTGGATCCACACCTGTAGGGAGGGCTGCTGGGATTCGAACTCACACAAGCTTCTCCTGGAGTTCAGTTACCCGCCGCGGTCCTCTGTGGCCTCTCGTGGTACGTCTTCTGGATCTGGAAGACAGCTGCTCAGAGTACTTTGCACCTGTCTTGGCTGGATGGTAGGAGAATTTGGTTCTATTCCCAAAACCCTTGGCTGAAAGTTACGCCCAGTCATAACACAAATGCCTCACATTTAGGGGGAAGTTTATGTCATTTTTAGAGGACTTTTCTGCCAGGAGCAGTTACAGGAATAGTCATCCTACAGTTATACCGTGTTTTCTGGTTCACAAAGTGCTTTCGTGTCCGTGTTCCCATTAAGTGCTCACGCCAGCCCTGAGGGGAAAGTGAGGTGGGAGCAGAGTTTATAGCATAACCCAAGGAGCCCAGAGGAGCAAAGGCAGCTCTCCAAATGCAGCTGCACCTCCAATTCTGCTTCTCGGCCTCTCGGCCTGGTCAGTGGGTTCCAAAGACAGGTGTATGTAGAGGCTGTAAGGCCACAGCTTTATGTGCCAATCCTGGAGCATGCTCAGGTCAAGACACAGACCAGTGACCAGAAATTTATTCAGAATAACTCAAGATTTCCACTTATATTTCGCAGACATTATCAATACACTGAATCCACAGCAAAACTTTTTAATATCTGCCTCTTCTCTACACTTCTGCTGCATTTTCAGACATCAGTTCTGCAGTATGTCTTTTAAATTGCCATTGACCAATTTCTTCATAGAGAGGTAAAGGCATTTGCAACACATGCATGCAGGCTACAGGACAGCACTGAGCTCTCATGGCCCCACCAGCTCACCTCAGAAACACAGCATGGTACTGCCTTTGAACCCCCATGAATGCCCAGCCCTTCCCCATCTCAGGAACTGGCCCTCCTCAGTAACTCTTGTTTTTCTTCAGAACCCTAGACTGCTTTTCACCCTGTTCCAGAAAAGCACTTTCCAGCTGGGGCTGCAGCTGAGTGATAGCGCACATGGGTAGCATGCACCAGACTCTAGGTTTGAACCCTAGTACTGAAGGGAAAAATGAAAACCACTCCTTGTAGCTCACATGACTCCCATGCTTTTTTTTTTTTTTTTCTCTCTCTCTCCCTGCCTTACATCAGTCAGGCTGGTCTGGTGTCACCTGATCTGGGTGGTTGGGGGAGGCATGCAGGTTAAGGGCCTAGAGGAAGTAGACCAGCCTCAGGCTGACTTCTTTTGCACATAAGGGTGTGGAAGTTCAGGGACATCAGGAAAGTTTAAGGTCACTCAACACATCTGTCTCCTCAGCTCTTCTACTCTCTTTGGAAGGAAGTGAGAGGAGCTGCCTTTTAGTGTGACTCCCAGAGAAGTCCTACTAAGGGTCACCCGAGCAGTCCTTTCCCCCGGAGAAGGATGTGCAGGAGGCGGGTGGGGTGCTCTGGTGAGCAGCTTTTTGGTCAAGTTGTGGAAAAGAGAAAAAAAAGTGTGCTAGATGCTCTTCTGAGCATGCTGCCCTTGTTTTGTCCGTTTCCCAAAGGTTTCCTAAAATAAATTTCTGTTACAGATATTTGCTGAGAACTTGCCACGCCAAGCAGTATCACAGATACAGTGGGTGCTGTAGTCAGAAATGAGACAAACTCCCTGACTTAGTGCCTAGGGCAGATCTTCCCACACTCACCCCCATACACCCTACTGACTCTGGCCCTCCCTTTGCGTTGTAATACATTCACATTAAAAAGATGGAGATAAAGTTAGATAATAATTATAACAGTTGAGACAGATTCCAGCCGGAATTACTTGCAGGAAGCACTGCAATCCTTGAAAAAGTACCGGGAGAGTTTGGACCCTGGGGCTTTAGGTATGCACACCTGTACTTACCCAGACCTGCCACCAGATGTCAGTGATGTGCAGGAGGGGGGTGGGGTGCTCTGGTGAGCAGCTTTTTGGCCAAGTTGTGGAAAAGAGGAAAAAAAGTGTGCTAGATGCTCTTCTGAGCATGCTGCCCTTGTTTTGTCCGTTGATGCACACAGAAACCCTGTGATTTACGTATCTTATCCCCATTTTACAGATGAGGAAACGTGTCTAAGAGCAGAGAGGGATATACATATAGTAAATGGCAGTCTCTACCTCCATTTGTGAACACTGGGAAGCAGGCTACACACAACCTTGGTAAAAAGATTGTTCAAGTAGATATTGCTGCTGAACAGATATGAACAATGTCTCCCCGTATTAGAGGCAGAAGCAGCTGGTTACTAAACAAGCTCATGAGAACCAGACTCCCTACTCTACCAGAGAAGAGTACAGTGCAGGTGACCGTCAGGAGGGTAGAAGGTGCAGGTTGACAAGAGCCAAGTAGTGGCAGCAACTCTGTCATCTGTGTTGTCTAGCAGGTGAGTTGGAAGTAACAATGGTTACTGCCAACTTGGGCTTGATGTGAGGATTAGGAAAAGGTCTCTGGGGACTGGGTAGGTGCACAGGGTGTTGGCACTGAAGAGCACTAGTCCAGACCCTCCTAGGCAGTCCCTGAGAAGCTCTGCTGCAAATTAAAGGGGAAGTGGGGGAGGATTCAATTTCAAATTCAAAGGGGAGAAATTGCATGCAATAGTTCCTATGGTCATTCCAATCAATAAGTACAGTGACTATATCATTTTATTTAAGGGGAGCAAGCATCTTTGGGAGGGGAAATGACAAAAAGCAGAGAAGGTGCCAAGTCTCTGACCTCAGTGATCTTAAATTTGCACCCTGGACATGTCATGGGTTGCTCCACCAAGCAAAGGGGCCTTGTTAAAGGATGAGAGGCAAAGGCACTGTCCTAGACCCCAACAGAGGAAACTCTAGCAGGGATTCCTCACATGGAACCCTCCCAGGAGACAAGTAAGCCAGAGACCCTGGAGGCTGAGACATGGGGCTACTCAGACGGAAGGAGAAAGGCTCAGAGGCCATGAAGGCAAGATCAGAGTATTTCTTTGGATGTTTCAGACACTCGTTAGTTACTAGGAGACAGGTTTCAGGTCAGCAGGAGAAATGCTGACCTTTGGACAGATTGGATACCTTATAAAGTCATTTCTCCATGTATCATCCTATTGAATCCTGATCATCACCCATGGAAGGGGATCTTTTTTTCTGCACTTCACAGATGAAGAAAACAAAAGTTGGAGAAGTTCACTCATTTCTCCAAGTTCTGGTGGTGAAGTTAGAATCCAGGTCTTACTAGCTGCAATATAGTTCTTTTCAAACTGAAATTGTCCAGAGATGGTGGTGGTGGTGTTCATGGTGTTGCTGATGGCTGTGAGGTCGGGCTTGTTTCCTTGCTTTACAGATTGAAGTGTGAATCGCAACCAGGGCTAGAACTCACCCAACAAGCAGAGGTGGGCTCTAATGCAGACGCTACCCTGCAAGCCTACTCCTCTCCCTGATCCTCTTCCTTACAGGAGTAAGCTCCTGGTCACCAGAGGGGCAGGAGCAAGTCCAATGAACTCCCAGCCCAGCTTACCTAGAATGTGAGTCTCCCCCTTGGGGACAGTTGGGAAAAGGCAGCTAAGCCTTCTGCTTCCTACCTGGAGGTTCTGACTCATGCTGAGCGGAGGCCAGCACAGAGGCAGGTGTCCTGCTGGAAGCAAATTCCTGGGGAGTGATGAGCAGGGCTGGGGGAGGAGACTGCCAGGAGCCAAACCCTGGGAGAAGGGTCTTGGGGGCAGAGCTAGGTATCTGGCTCAGAGGAGAGGGAAACCGGAAAGATAAGCAGAGCTGAGAATGATGTGTCCAAGTGTCTGTGAAACATGACTCTCACCAAGCCGGAGAGTTGGGAGGGGGAGACACCAAGCAGGGAGCAGTGGAGGCTTTTGAAGGGAACAGACACAGGGGCCTGGGCAGGCCAAACCAGGACAGCGCATGATCCAGGAGACAGCCGATTCGGTGAGTTGCAAATGCTGTGTGTACCTCTCTGACTCTGCCTAGTTCTTTGCAGCCTTCACAAGTTGTGGGATAAACAGTTCCCTTCCCTCTTTGGGTTCAATCTTTATTGTTGATCTGGGGCTGCTGTCTGTGTTTTACTAAGTTATCTGATATTTATAGGTTTCATTTACTCGTGGTCAGTCTATTGACTCCAATTTCCAACTCGGGTGGTATTAATTTATCAAGGCTTCTTCCCTGTGTCACGTTCCAGTTTTAAGAGATAAACCAAATGCGAATGTAAACCAAAAGGGGAGTCAGGGGTGAGAGATGCCATCCCCTGCATCCCGAAGATGCCAAATGATGTGGAGATGGATGTGTATGGTTGCTGTTTTGTGCGGTTCTGGAAATGACACCAGGAATCTCAGACTCACACACCAACTTATGTTTTCTGTTTATCTTGGGAGAAAGTTCCTGTAGGGGAGGAGAAATTCCTTTGGCATATTTTGAAGAGGGCAAAAACACAATCTGGCTTTTATGCGGTGAGAATATGGGAAATTTATTTTTTAAATGTCTGTACTGGAGGAAGCAAGCTGAACTTTGAGACTCAGTCTCATCTCCTGGCCCAGAGAAGGAGTAAATATTATCTTGGAAAGTCAGTGCGGGTGATATGTGTTAAATGAGTGACATAGTGAGTGAGACCTTATCTCAAAACCAAAAGAGTGCAGAGGCCCTAGGTCCAATCCCCAATACCATAAATACATACATACATAAAATACAGGGGCAACTTTGGGTTTCTTCCTAAACCTCCAAGAGTATAGGTTTCAGCAGTGAAGAAGAACCCCTCTTTGTCAGCCATACCTACCAAGAGAAAGGAAAATGGGCCTAGAAAATAAAAGCATAACTTGGCTGGGGATTTAGCTCAGCTGCATAAGCGTCTGCCTGGCAAGCATGAGGTCATGAGTTCGATCCCTGGTACCAGAAAAACAAAACAAAACAAAAAGGCGTAACTGATGAGCCCCTTCGGCATGGTTGGAGGAGGTGACCAGGGAGATGGAGTGGGTTCCCAGACTCACACACCAGCTGCACCCCTGACCAGTAGCCTGCCCTTTGCAAGTCAGTCTGCTTCATTTCCTCATTCATAAAGTGGGGATCAGAGCAGGGGTTGTTGCGATGCCTTTGTGAAGTGATGAATACAATAACCACTCTTAATTTGCATTAACTAAATAAATATGAGTGATTGCTATTATTAGATTTGTTGCTGAAATCTTTTTAATCATCCCCAAGGTAATTGTGTGTTTTTGCATGTGCCTACACCCACACAAGAATTGGTCTTCCAAGAAAAAGGGATTTAAATGTGTGAGAAAGAAGCAGATTGTTCCCTTAGAGACTGAAACATCCTGGGAAAATTTCTATAAGTTATTGAAATTGTCTCCTCATTGCCAGAATAGTCCAAGGAGCAGAAGAATAGGCAGCCAGTGGCCCAGCTGTTGACTTTTACTGGATCCACGTGTTTGGCTGGGTTTGTCCTCTGGCATCCCAGCCTTGAGACGAGAGAAACAGCCCAGGGAATGGCTGTCCTGGGTGCCTTCCAGACAGCTGCTTTGCTAGGGGAGGTCTGAGGCACACCAGGGATGGGAGAATTGGTGCTTTCTTGGGTTGGGTGGGCTATACGGGGGAGTGGCTCCCTAAGGACCTGAGCTTATGAGGTTGGCAGTCCATGCTGATGAGCTCCATCTGCAAATCTTCCCCTATAACAGTGACCCCAGTGATTTCCACAATGCTTTGTCTGTATCGCATCATCGCCTTGTTAAATCAACAGGAAGTTATTCATTCCGTGTCAACCCTTGGCTGGGCACCGAGTGAGCTCGGAGTAGGCTATCATGCCAGTGAACAGTTGTCAGCTGCTTACCCTCAAACAACATGGTGCGAAGTGCTTCCCAAAGGGCGAACCTCATCATGGCAGCTCCTAGCCAGTCAGTTGCCCATCTTGCAAAACAGGAGACAGAGACTCAGAAAAATTAATTCACTTGTAGAAAGTCACATAACTAATAGAAAAAAGTAAGACTCATCCAGGGATGAGAGGTGAAAACAGTGAGCTCATTTTTGCCCTGGCGGAGATCATTGTTTCCCATGTGATGGGGCAAAGGGATGAGAGTTTCTACTTTGCACAGTGAACCCACAACTGTTGAACCCAGACTCTGACTCTGGTTCCATAGCTGTAGCCTCTACTGTGTGCATTGTTGCCTCAAGGTGAGCTGCCATCTATCATATGGTGCATAATAGGCTCAAGTTGACTTAACCTTGACCGGCCTGTTATTGGAGGCTAAGATGCTGCAATGAAAGTGTAGAGGAGTTAGAGGCAAATGCAGCCAGGCTGAGTCCTCACTCGGCTGCTTATTAGTTGCAGGTCATTAACCCCTCTGAGCATCTGGAAATCAGGAGAAAATACTTTTCCAGGTTGCTAAGAGAAATTGTAATAACTGAATGACTGGTACTCACTGGACAAGTGTCTGACAATGATAAATACTACTACATTTGCTCAAGACTGAGATAGTTATGGCTTCAGTGAGCACTGAGAAGTTTGCTTTCCTCCCAGCAGGAAGATCAGTGTTGCCATCTTTAGGGACTCAAGTGGGGAGAAGTCTCAAGAGGATCCTGGCTCTTCTGGCCTTGGGGCTGCTCTCATGGTGGTATAAACTTCCCAGAGATGGATGCTGAAGTCTCCTCTCATTGGTCACTCAAGATAGTGAAAGAGCTTGGGTGGATGTCAAGGACTGTATACTTGCTGTTAAAGGTACAAGTTGGTTTGTCATCATGGGCTAAGAACAACTTGCTGCATGGGGGTTACTGCACCAAGCAACAGAGTACAGAAGGCAGAGCTGAGTGTCAGGTTTGGGTAGGAATTGCTTACCACCTGGACAAATCACTTGCCCTCACAAGCTTTCATTTTCTCCTGTAAAATGGGAGTGTTTTCTCCCTTGATGGGCCTCTCTGAGTACAGTCTGTCTCTGGTCTCCTGACTGTAGCCTGGACCCATGTCCAACTCTTGTCTAGCATAGCCTCTTCACCCCATTTCTGCATCTCATGTCAGGCAGGACCCTAAATGTCCAGGCTGCTTCTCAAATTTGGACATGAACCCATTTCCTGCAAGACACTGAAGATTCTAAGTCTTCTTGCAGGGCAGATGGAATAGGTCTGGCCATACTCCAGCTCTGATCTTTTGACCCAACCCTGGACAAATGCACAGTTTGGGACTGGTACAGGCACTGATGTGGGACAGCGTGGAGCCACTGGCCGCCTCATAAATCAGGCCTTGCCTTTGAAGCTCCTGCAAGCTCCCAGGGAGCGTGGAGGAGCCCAGTCTTCTTCCAGCAAGAGCTCCTCCCCCGGGCTGGAGTCCAAGGAGCAACTGGGCCTGATTTACAGAGGTCTCTCCTAGCAGCAGCCCACTCTGAGAGGGGAAGCCCTGAAATAATGAGTTTGCCCTATGACCTACCTCTCAGGCAGGGGAGACAGAGCTGCTCTAAAGGCAAGGCCACCTCGTTCTGGGCCTGTATGGTCACCATCTCAGACCGCTGAGCCATACTAGAATTTGGTCCTGCTTGCTGACAAGATTCATCTGTTCTTTTGAGAAAGGAGGAAAGTTTTCCAAATCCGGCAACCTGATACAGAGGCTTGATAGACAGATGGAGGTGCACATGCCAGCCTTGCTCTTTCCTAGGTGTGTGATCTTGGACTAGCCTTTTCCTATTCCTCAGCTTCACTATCTTCCCTGGACATGTGGAACTAATAGATGGTGCTGGAATATAGCTGGTTGATGGATGAATGAATGAACAGATGTCAACCATCGTGACTAGCATATTGTAAGGGCTATGGGAATGTTCTATCTCTTCTTTCTCCTTCTTCAATTCAAGCATCCAGACCCCAGGCTTGGGTCATGGTACAATCCTATTAAGTAGGAATCCAGGAATTATTTTCTGACAGTCCCAAGCCACTAAACCAGCACTGCCATTCTGGTCTAGTGCAATTCTGCTGTTATGGAAATATACTATGCTCACACTGTCTACTTCACTAGCCACTGACCACATGAAGCTGTTGTACTCTTGAAATGTGTTTAGTAAAGAGAGAAGCTTAATTTTTAATTCAAAATTGATATTTAACTAGCTATATGTGGCTGGTCGCTACTACAGTGGATGACACAGGAAACCACAAAGAAGACTGGAAGACTAGGCTCTGCATTGGCTCGGGAATATGGCCTTGGACAGATCTCTTCACACCTTTACACTTTCAATTTCTTCCGCTGTAACACAAAAGCTCTTGGTAGAAGAATGAGGCAAACAATATGCCTCACTCAGAACATGCCTGCAATGCATGCATTGGGCTCATTATGATTTCATGCTTCTTGAGCTGATAGCAATGGAGGCTCTAAGCATGAGGCTTGGCTTTGGGACACGTGTTTGGATGTGTACAGGAGACCAGCACCTACAATGCTGGTGTGCATTTCCAACCCCTGCCCAGTGTTCTCGGACCTCTAAACCAGCCCCTCTCCATCTCGGGCTTCCTTCTGCAATGGTCCTGCCGTTTCCAATGCTTCCTTTGCACCAAAGACTTTCTGCACAGGGCTGTAAGTAACTGTTTTTAGAATCCACATCTCTCCGCAGTTTTCTGTCTTGGTGTCTTGAGCCATGGAATTTATCATGAGACAGCATCTGCTTAGAGGTTGCTGCTGCCGCCCAGGGAAAATGGTGTCTCAGGTAGGGTAGGTGCCACAGGATCAGGGCAAAGGGAGGAGGGAAAGTGGGTCTACTTCACCAGCTTCGAAGCTGGCTTGTAGACCTCATGCCTGATGCTGCATACTCAAAGTAGCCACCAGAGCTCATGTTTATATCAAGACTAAGAAGGAAATAAGGGGTGTCAGCTACAGACTTCTAAAACTTCTTTTGTCATTTGTTTTTATTAGGTTTATTGGTGTGTTTTAGATGTACATAATAACCACGTTCATCAAGATATGTCATCTCCTCTTTTTACCCCATTCTCTTCCTCTCTCTTCAACCCCTGTTCCCCTCATTTACAAAGCTTTGTTTCCATTTTATCCTTCTTTTCTCATTTTTCTCATGTTTTTCTTTTCCATTCCTTCCTTTGCTCCTCCCCCATTCCCATTTCCTTTTAAACATGTTCTTCCTATTGCAAAATATCTATTGTGCATTTTCATTCTTATTTATACCTTCAGTTTCTTACACCAGAGGAGCAATGTAATATTCACACATGTGTGCCTGATTTATTTTACTTAAGAATATGGTCCTTGGGCTGGGATTTAGCTCCACAGCATAATCGCCTGCCTGGCAAGTGCAAAGTCATGAGTTCAATCCCCAGTATATTAAGGTCCATCCATGTAGCTATAAATGTTAAAGTTCCTTCAATGAACTTTTTCATCTTATTGGCCAGAATTGAGTTACACGATTACTAATCACTATGAGGAAGGCTGAGAAATTGAGAATCTGGCAGAAATGGGCTTTTCTTGATTGCCTTAGCCAAATCATGATTCATTTTCTGGGGCTGAGTTTTTTGCTTTTCTAAACAAAATTGGACTTTTGTCAGCTTAGAAAAGGGGGTAGAGAAGGCTCTTTGGTTGACCACCAACAGTACCTGCCTCTTAATCACTGCACAATTGGAGTAGCACCTTATAATTTGCCAAGTATTTTGATTTCTGGTTCTGTTTGAGCTGCTCAAGTTTGTGAGACAGCTTGGAAAATATAATCTCATGTGGAAGATAAGGAAAAATGAAACTCTTAAGAGGTCGAAAAAGTTACTCCAGGAAACAGTAGAGCCAGAGTTACCACCCAGTTCTCCAGGCTCTTGAGCCACCTCCTATGAGCTGGGGGACAACTTCAAGTGACCAGAAGTCATTTAACTTTATATCCCAAATATCAACCTCAGTGGTCTGGCACAATGTAGCTGTTCAGTAAATATTTGATGAATCTATTTAGTTACTGTATGACTGCATTGATTTATTAACTCGACCCCAGAAGGGTGGGATAGGAGTGAAGGGTGTTGGCCACATATCTTTCCTTCAAAATGCAGAGTAGGGCCTATGCGTATGACTCAGCATTCTAAGAACTCAGCCCAGAAACCATGGACTCTCCCTCAGGGGACAGCAAGGAGGTCTGTTGGGAAAGAGAGACAAAGCAGAGAAGGCAATGACTATTTACTCAGCTTCCCTCAACCTCAGAAATGGCTCATCTCAGTAAGCATCCTGCCTTTGGTACAAACCTTTGTCTTGAATACATGCACTTTCGTGCTCCTTAAAGACAATGGGGAGCCAGGGGCCAGGGGATCCCTGACAGTCTCTTACCCCATCTGCAGCCCTGTGGCCTGTCAGCGCAGGCATCAGGGTAGAGTTGGAAAAGATAAAGGTACAGAAAAAAGGCCCATTGCTTAGGCCCCTCCAGGACCTGCCATCTTTTAAACAAGACAGACACTCCCCTAAATGACAGACAGCTTGCAGAGCTGGGCTTCCGGGCAGATACAGGAGCACTAGGCTAGGGCAGTGAAGGAAAGCTAAGGCTGTGGAGCACATGCCAGGTGGAGGGGAAGAAGGGACCTGAGCAAACTCCAGGAGGATTTGAGCCTGCTTCTCACTGAGGGAAGGAATTAGCCGGCAGTCATACTAGAAAGGTTTTCTTCTCTTTTCTTTTTCTTTTTCTTTTTCTTTTCTTTTCTTTGTGGGGGGTGCTATCAGGACTTGAACTTAGGATCTCGTACTTTCCAGCTAGGAGCTGTGTCTCTAAGCTAAATCCCCAGCCCCGAGAAAGGTTTTTTAGGTTGAGGGCAGCATGTATGCAAAGGTTGGGTGGCAGGAGAGGACAGATGGTCAGGCAGAGTGGCATTGAGTGCAATATATTTGAAAAAAAGTAATGACATGAGACAGGACATGTAACAGCAGGTGTTGGGGTTGAACTGCTATGGTGGCATCCCACAATTCTGGCCTTGTCAGACCTCAGTAGTGTAGAAGTCACCTGGATGTCTCACTGCAGATTGCCATTAAGTAGGTCTGAGATGAAACCTTTTTTGAAGACCCAGGCTTCAGCCAATAGGGAATCACTGAATGTTTTAACATTAAATGGCTGCAGTCTCATTTGCTTTATAGAACAATTATCTAGAGCCTGTGAAGCTTCCGCAACGTAGAAGTATGCAAGCAGGGTAAAACATTTTGTCTATATCTCCGAAACTTAGAATGGTGTCTAGCTCAGAGCAGATAATCAATAGATAGATGTACAGGGAATAAATAAGCCATTTGTGATAGACTTCTTAAATGAGAAAAAGGAAGAATGGATGAGTCAAGTTATGCCACACTGATAACCCAATCTTATATCAATCACTTCACTCATTTCTAGCTAGGGAAAATCAAGTATCTTAAAGCAGTGGTTTTTTAAAATTTTTTATGTCAAAGATCTGATTGCTTAAACAAAATCCTAAATATGAATCATACAAAAAATCTTTAAGTGCTCAGGTTGGCCCAGGGGTGGGGGTTCTGCAGCCTGGAATCCTGCTCTCTTCCCCCTGCCCTCACTGCCGGATTGCCAATGCATCCTCCACACTTTCACAAGCCTCAGTTGCCCTAAGAAGCCAGCATAATTCCATCTCCATCCCTAAGGTGGATGGGGCAGCCCATCTGCAAGAATCTTGGGTGTGAATTCTCTGTTGCTGGCTCCATTTACACAACAAAGTGCAGTCCTATAGGATAGGACCAGGAAAGACCCATCTTGGCAACTTCATGCCCAACACAGAGTCAAAAAGAGGCCCTGAGGAAAGGGTGATAGGCAGTGGTAGATGGGTTAACAAGCATGTCCTAAGGAGAGGACACAAGTTCCCAGGACTACAAACATATAATCCCTTCCCTCCTGAGCAGCAGCAAAGATGCTGTGGACCACAGAGATATGCAGGAAAAGCAGCTGAGATCTTCGAGCATATCAGTTTGGAACTCAGATCTGTTTATGTGTTTATCAACTGTGCAACTTTAGACTCTTACTTAGCTTCTCTAGACTTGGGCTTCTCATTAATGTAAAAAGTATAACAAGCTCGCCTTTCAGAGAGATGCAGTGCTGCATGAGTGAGTTACTGGCTGCAAGCAGTGGCTTCCAAACCCTGCAGCCCTCTCCAGATGCTGCGCCTGCCAGCGCATACCTTGCTATGCTCCAATGTCTGCCCACTGCATTTATGCAGGAAGCATCAGTCACACTGACAAATCTCTGTGCCCCCAGGTGATATTCCAGCTAGAGGTTTGACATTTATTCTCAACTGCTTGTTGTTGTATTTTTCAAATAACTAAGTATTGTAACATCATCAACCTGATTGCTCCTGAGGATTTGTGGCCCTTGACCTGCACCAGGGGAATCCTGTCACTGGCAGCTACAACCAGTGGCAGTTGTGGCTTAATGGGAAGGACACTGGACCTCAAAACATTAGAATCAAATTCTAGCTCTGCTCCTTATCAGCTGAGTGAACTTGGACAGAACCCTCCACCTGCTAAAGGCTTAATATCCTCAGTGAAAATAATGCATATTTTCATGGTCTCAAAGCCACATTCCTCTGCCCATGTGACATGCTCACTGTCTCTCTGAATGCAGCTGATCTTTGTCACCTCCATGGTGCAGAACAAAAAAAGTGACTATGTGGGGCTTTGAATTCTAGCTCTCTTTAAAAGCAGTTATGTAGGGCAAATTCTTGCCTACCTGATACTCAGATTAAATAACAACAAAAAGGCAAGCAAGTATCACCAGGTACTATGGGAGCCCTGTTTGGTTTTTTTAAATTTATTTTTATTTTTACTAGTGTATGTTTTCAGTGCATAATCATTGCATTCATTGTGGAGTCAGTGCATGTCTATTGCACACTAATTCTCTCTGTTCCCCTCCCCCTCTCTGGCTTCCCCCTTTTCTCCATCTCTAGCTCCCCTTCTCATTTGCAAAGTATCTTTCCCCATGTTTCCTATTATCCTGTGTGCTGTTTATGTTGGACAGCTACTCTTTGTGCTGCATCCTGTTGTCGTTTGCCAAGGATCACAAAGCTAGGTCTCAAGTCAGCCCTTCCAGAGCCAGATTCCACACTCCCGCCTGCTGCCTCTGCCCCGCCGCAGCGAGGATATGACACCTACCTCTCAGGACGGCAGCCTTAGCTGAGGCAGCATGATTGGCAGCGCTGCACAGACAGCAGCGTGGCCGCGTCCAGGTCAGGCCCCGGCATTGTGTTTTCCTGGGGAGGCCCGGGCTTCTCCTTGCAGTGAGGTCTGTCCAGTTGCTTTTCTCAGACTGTGAATGCAAAGCCTGGGCTTTTCCTACATGCTGTTGAAAATGATTTTCCAGACCCTTCTCAGTTCCTTCTTAGCTCCAGGATCTGACCCAGACACTCTTTTCTTGCACTCGTAGAGGAGAAGAAAAGGAGAGCTAGCAGGCTCTTTCTTTCTCCACCTGGTTGCAGGGTCACATCTCAAGATGGTTGAGGCAAAATGGGATACTGTCCAGCCATCTGGCCTGTATGTGGGGCATGGCTCACATGGAGGCCAATCTCATTTTGTGATGCTCTCTTGGAAAGAGCACAGAGCCTAAGCCAATTAAAACTCTCTCTTTGAAGGTGGCTCAGATTTCCTGTGGGGGTGGGGGTGGGGGGGTCAGGCCTGCACAGTGACCTGAAGTAATTGCTTCAGGCATTGCTCCCCTCTCCTCCCTGCTGGCCAGAGCTGGAGGATGTGTGGGGCTTTGTCTGGGATGGTTCCATCATGTTCTCTCTCTAGGCCCACGGAGAAGGGACTGTGTGAATCCAGAAGAGACGCACAACGGTGGGGGCGTTAATAACCACCTACATACAAGGAAGGTAAAGCCAGGATGGCTTGCCCATGGCACATGCCTAGAAGGTTCAGGGCCACGATCTAAACGGAAACATGTCTGCTTTTTCTATCTTTTTAGGACAAGAACCAAGTCCATCTTACTTTGCATCCCAGCACAGGCTGGGGCACATAATAATTTTCCAGTCATATTTGTTCAGTGACTAAATGGCTGAATGAATAAGTTGTCTTAAACAGAGAGATTCATGTCTCAACGCAATGGTGTGAGTGGGGTGGAGAAATCCAGACCAACTTGTGATCCAGAGTATAATATTTTATAGTAATGATAAGAAGAAATATCCAAGTGCTTTGCACATACCAACTCACTCCACTACCATCACCAACAGTGCTATGAGGGAGGCAGAACTAGTGGGTCCGCTTTGGGAAGGGGATGCGGAGAGGTGAAGTGTGACTTGCCAGCTCATGCAGGCTGGGCTGGACCCTGTGTACCCAAACTCCCCCCAGTTCCAGCCTGGAGGGAGCCAGCAGCCCAAGTCCACACCCTCTCTGAGGGAGTTGCCTTTGAGACTGACACAGTTAACTGAGGTTAATAGCCCCCAAAAAGCAGAATTGATGGAGTGATAGGCAGAGTTTCTTCATGAAAACAAACTTAGGGTTATAATCAAGAGAACAAAGTGAGCTCTGGCCCCAGGAAGGCGGGCTTCAGTGACCCAGGTGTAACACGAGCCAGTGGGGAGGCAAGGACCAGAGCTTCCCAAAGAGAGTAGAGGCTCTGGCCCTCTAGAGGTAGAGGGGCACCACGGCCACCAACGAAGCTCTGCCTGGAAGCCTGAGCAGCTTGGACAGTGTGGAGGGGTGGAGCTTGTACTCTGTGGCTGGTGGCTGCTGGGGAAGTAAACAGCTGGCTCAGCTGGAGCCAGGGTCATTGTGAAGGTCACCTTAGTACAGTGAACAGTGGAAAGGGCCTGAAAAAGGCAGGGTGCACCTGAAACCAGAGAACACAGAGTTTAGACCTCACATCTGCAGGTTGCTTATCTGTGGGGTCCTTGCTAAGGAGCATGTGACCTGAACCGGGGCTGAAGGCAGCGCTTCTAAGTGTTCCTGGGTTTGTTGGGTGGTTTCTTGTCCCACTTGGGCACCTCATTTGAGCTGGGGCTGGATGGTACAAGTTCACACAGGACTTGTGCTAAAGGGCATTTCTGCCCCCTAGCCAGTGTTGACACTGCAGCACGCTTCTGCTCCAGCTGGGAGCTTGTTTTGATCAGAATCCTTTTAGCATGGGGATTGACATTCCTTAAACATGTGGAATTCATCCAGCAACATTCCCTCCTAACTGTGGGGCACTTATTCATTTCCTTGTCTGTCTTACACTCAGGATGCATGGAAAATTTAAGGGCAGACCTTTCCACTTCCAATCAAAAGAACTGTGCTTCATCTCAAAAGAACTGGCTCCGGCCTCTTGCTGGCTGTGTGACTTAGAAACAAGGCATTTCACCTCACTTATCTTCAGTCCTGTATCTAACAGAGGATCGTAGCACAAATTCTCAGTCACTTGTTCGCTTATTCCGTTAGTCATAATCTATGAAATTCCTACTATTTGTAGGGCTGGAAGCTTAGGATTCCATTCTGAACAAAATAAGTCCCAATACCTACTTTCATAGAGTTTGGAGCATGTAATTAAGCAATTACTTAAATATAAATGTAGTACAAATATAATTTTTAATAAGTTCCTCAAAAGAAAGGTATTAGATGATAGATTAACCATATGAAAATGTGGAAAATTTGTAAGCTCTGAAGTGCTACTTAAATATTAGGCATTATCCTTATTATTTATATAGCATTTCCTCTTACTCTGTTAAGTCACTTTAATCATTCAGGCCTCAGTTTCTTCATCTGAATATGGAAATTATAAAAATACCTGTTTTTTCAGGTACCCTTTGTTGTATAACATAGCACCCCAAAATATAGTGGCTCGTGTAAGCATTTGTTGCTTCCTGTCTGGAGGGATCAGTGTTCCGGGCTTAGTAGTGTTGGGTGCTTTGGCTAGTTTTCCCTGGGGTTCACTCACGTGGCTTCAATCTTCAGTAGTTCATTGGCTCAGCCCTGTGTCTCTAGCAACAAGAGTGCTCATCTTGGCTGTTGAATGGTGGCCAAAACCAGCAAGAGAAGGCAAGCCCAAACCCTCAAGGTTTTTTCATGCCTCTGATTTGAGTTTGTTAATGTCATTTTGGCTCATTAGCAAGACACATGCTCAATCCCAGAGCCAGTGTGGACTCAGTAAAGAACAGGTGTAAATGTTACATCATTATCCAGGATAAATTTGGCTATCCTGGTTTGGGATAGTAGGAAATATGATTCCTTGAGAGTCATTCCTACAGCCATTGTCTACCATACTTAAAATCCAGGGCCATCTTGAAGATTTAATAAGAAATGTATGATTCCATGCTTGTTTTGTTTGTGTTCATACTGGTATCTGCACATAGTAGGTGCTAAAAACTGGTAGGTAAATATGAGTCTGAGTGGCTTACTGCCACCTCATTAGGGGAAAAAGACATTACACAGAAGCCAACAGCAAGTGATTGGTGAAAACATGCAAAGTATGGCACTGTGGCTAGAAATCATGGGATACCAGAGAAATCCATGGTGAGACTCCATTAGGTTCTTCAGTGTTCACTGCAGTGTTTTAGAGAGTGACTCAAGAAAAGGAACTTTTTTGGAGAAATCTGACAAGGATGGAGACAAAATGGATAAGACCTGAATCCAAGGAAGGCATAGGCTTCTTTATTCTGAATAATGATGTAACGTTTACACCTGTTCTTCACTGTGTCCATATTCTGTGGTAAGCATAGTGTGAATTATTTCCATATATTGTCCCTTTTAAGCATCAAGACAAATCTGTAAGATGATAGAAACTATATCTCTATTTTACAGATGAGGAAACTAAGACTAAGAGAGTCTATTTGTCCAAAGTTACGCAGGAAGTATACCCTAGGTTCAAGTTCAGATCTAGCTCTATTTGATTAAAAATATTTTGACTCAAAAAATCCTCATTTTTAATTATATGAAAGTAATTGTGATTCATAGGCAGTTGTAAGAAATAATACAGAAAGTTTCTCTATGCCCTTTACCCAGTTTCCCTAGTAGCAGCGCTTTGCATTCTTATTTCTCACTTTACTTGCACTTGAGTGTATCTGAGTGCCTACTTACTTCTCTATGAACTGGTCACATGTACAGGTAAAAAGATGCAATAAACACAGTGAACATTCCTGTCGCCATGGGCATCCCTCATAGTGCTTGTTACAGCCACACCTCTTCCCATTCCTTAAGGCCTGGCATCCCCTACTCTTCCCTATTTCTGAAGTTTTGTCACTTGAAAACTGTTACATAAATGGAATCACATAGCAGTCAACCTTTTGAAGTTGGCTTTTTTCACTCAGCATAATTCCTTGGAGACTCATTAGTATCATTATCTCATTCATTTTTATCATTGAGCAGTATCCCATGGTACTCCACCATTTATTTAACCATTCCCCTGTTAAAAGATATCTGGACTGTTTCCAATTCTTGGCTGTTATGAAAAAAGCCTCTGTGAATATTGCTGTATAGGCTTTTGGGTGAATATAAGTTTTCATTTCTGAGGGATAAATGCCCAAGTGTGCAATTGTTAAGTTGTATAGTAATTGTATCATTAGTTTTTTAAGAAACTGCAAAACTGTATTCCAGAGAGATCATACCATTTTATATTCCTACCAGCAATGTGTGGATAATATAGTTTCTCTACAACCTTGCCAGCATTCAGGGTTGTCACTATATTTTTTTGTTTTAACCATTATGATAGGTATGGGATGACTGTGATTTTAATTTGCATCTCCCTGATGGTCAATGATGTTGAACATCTTTTTCATGTGCTTATTTGCCGTTTGTATACCCTCTTTGGTAAAATATCTATTCACATCTTTTGGCCATTTTCTAATTAGAATGTTTCTTTGTCTTACTGTTTTGAGAGTTCCTTACATGATCTAGACACTAGGCCTTTGTTGATAGGTGGTTTGCAAAAAATTTCCCTTATACGGTAGCTTGTCTTTTCATCCTCTTAACAGAGTCTTTTGCAGAAAGCGTACTTTGAATTTTGGTGAGCTCCAATTTATTGGTCTTTTGTTTTTGGACTGTGCTTTCGATATAAAGCCTGCAATTTGATCATCATTTTCTACTGCTTTCTAGAGCTGGTTTTGTTCTGAGAAGGCGGAGTTCTCTTGATTGTGTGTTTCTAAAGTCATAGAAGTAGGACCAATGAGAAGGTTCACAAATAGAGCAAATTTTATTTAACTCACGATCAACATTAACAGTGGAAGGCCAAGTTTAGGGGATAAAAATGTGGTAGGGGTATGATTCCTGTCATCAGAGATCCAGCAAGGGCTGGCTGGTATCCAGGAGAACTCATAGAAGGAATCCAAGCTGCAGGTGAGGCTTGGCCAGTTATATCCTTTATGCCTCTTTCTAACTCTGAGAGTCTAGGAGAGTAGTCTTTGAATTATCATTGCCTGAACGAGAGTTTCTAATAAACATATCCTCCAAAAACCATCCAGGTTTAGAAATTTAGAAAGGTTCTGCAGTAGTTTCACCAGGCTCAATAGGAAGTGGCCAGCAGGATCTACTAGGTACACAGCCTGTTTAGGGACAGAAGGTACAGTGTACCCAGTCTCAGCGGGTGATGCCTAAACCTGTCTCCCTGTACCTATTTTGGGGCCAACTACACAGCTGCCCCCCCACCTCCGCCTCAGCAGCCCTTTCTCTGTTCAGACTGCCCCAGAGAATCCCTTACTTTAAGGCACTTACGGGACTTAATTACCGACGGCAAAGTCCTTTGAGGCCCTGGATGAAAGGGATGGAAGCGGTGCAAGGCTTGATTAGGCGTGTAGAACTCTGGGCACAATTAGCTCCATGAGAGACTGGCCCTGCCTTTATCTGTCTCCAGTTCTCTGACTTGCAGGAGCTAATTATTGAAATAAAAATCGCCTGGCCACCCAGCTGCTGGAAAGAGGGCTCTAATAGCTATTAAGTCTACCTTTAATGATTGGAAATGGAGGCAGCTTCAGGCAGTTAGGGTTTTCCCATCATTATGGGCCTTTTTCTCACCTCGTTGAGGCTTGGGTACCCAGAGATGTAAGTGAAATTCTGCCAAAGCCGCTTTTTCCTGCCTTACTTTCCATGTGGCTTCCTCACCTGGAATGCTTTTGGAAACCAGCCTTGTCTGCCAAGAGGACCCCTCTTTGCCCACCCCTCCCCCATTCAAATAGTGTTGCAATCATTACGCCTCAGAAAACTCCCCACCTTTAATGTTGTTTTAAAATTGGTGGGGGGGGTGGATTCTGGAACATAAGAAAAATTCTAGGGCATAGATTAAATATGACACCCCACCCCCCCATGTGACAGATGAGAAAACTGAGGCTGTGGAAGGAAGAAACAGAAAAGACGCTAACAGTTCCTGGCTCTTCATTTGCTGGGATGTAGGTGACAAAAAAACCACAGCCCCTCATATTTCTGCTTCTTCCTCTGTGAAACACAGCTCTCAGGGACCCTTGGTGGGCACAATCGTTTGCAATCTGCAAATCTGGGAGGCCATGTGGAGGTCAAGATAGTAGATTTTTTCCAAAGGAAAAGATTTGGGCCACTGGAGGAAAGGGATCCCAGACACCTGAACAGGCCAGAGACAGAAGGTCAGCCTCGTGTGCTGCTAGGTGGCTGTGGTATCTGAGCTGTTTGGGGACTGTCACCAAGTCAAGACAAAACAAGAGTGCTTTGTAGCTAGAAGAAAGCAAGCACTCAGGGAGCATTGTGTCTTTTTACTCTCTTTGGTTCAATTCTGCAAGTTGGATGCACCTCTAGACTGTTCTCAACATTGAGGATACATCAGGATAGGACCCACCCAAGAGCTAGTGGTCTGAGTTTGAAGTGTTTCCTGACAGAGAAATTAAGGAAGAGACATCCAAAGGATACCCCACTTGTTCTAAGAGTCTATGGTAGCAGAAGATAAGGGGCTAGAGGGCTGCTGGAGGGCACTTGTCATACCACCACCGTGCAGGGCCAGTCATCATGAGCTGATAGAGGGCCTGGTTCTTAGGAACGAAGGGGAAATGGGAAGGTTGTGTGATAAAGATGGGAAGTTCTTTCCTCTGGGTCTCTGCCCCTCCAAGAATGTTGGAGCCTGTTAGCCCCAGAGTGCGCTAAACTTCAGAGTCACAATGCAGCATTTTCTTTCTGAGCAGCACTTCAGGGGGCTGAGGCTACTGTGTGCAAGTGCATGCATGTGCGCACACACAATGCACACGCATACACACACTCTGAACACAGCTACCCCAACAGAGACATAAGCCCAGCTAATCCTGCCATCCTCTCAGCAGTGACTTATAGGAAAGACTGATTATGATGTCTTGGTTTCCAACTCTTCTGAGCTACAATGTTGTCAGTGCCAAGTGCACCCAGGGCATATTAGACCAGATGCTATTGAGGTTCACAAAGTGTCCACATCCAGGGCTGGGGATTTAGTTCAGTGGCTCAAGCACTTGCCTGGTAAGCACAAGGTCATGAGTTCAATCCCCGGCACAAAAAAAAAAAAAACATAAAAGTAAATAACAATAAAAGTGTCCACATTCCCTTCAACAATGCCATCGGGTACCAGGATCTTCATTTCCATGTCTTGGATGAAGAAATTGAGGCTCAAATAGTGTCATGCTTGTCTGCGATTAGAAGGACAACACCTAAGAGTCACAGGAGGGATTTTAACCCAAATGTGTTCACTTCTGAATCCCACATATATTATAAATGTTGGATGCTGCTTGCCATCTGAAGAAGAGAAATTCCATTAAGTGCCACTGGCCAAACCTCTTTTCATGCATGGTGTCATTTGTGCCTCCAACAGCTTTGTCTAAAATGGTGCAGTGATTTCCCCAGTTTTACAAGTGAGGACTGATGAGGAAACTGAGTCTTGGCAACATGTCTAAAGCCCACAAATGGCTCACAACACAGCTGGAACATGAGCCCAAGGCAGCTGATTCCAGAGCAGCTGCTTGTGACTACTGAGCTTTACTGCCTCCAGGGGCATCCGGGAGGTTGGAATGTAGCTAGACCTGAGGAAGGTTCCAGAGTGAATCCTGTGGTTAGCAGCATGAGGAGCCATCTTGAGAGTCCTTCCTGGTCAGCAGAGCATCTTCTGAACCGAGGCCTAAAGAGTAGAAAGAGTGTCTCTAAATCCTCACAAAGCAGCCTTGCCTGAGGTTCAGGACTGAGCAAGAAGACAGATGAAAAAGAGGAACTCGCTCCTCCTTCCAGGTGTGGAGTTCATCAGAACTTCCTTCAGGCTCAGGAAGCCTTCCTGATAAAACTCAAAGTCTCACTATTTCCAGTGGCCTTATACTCATGCCTTCTTCTCTGAGGGGCTGATTTCTCCCAGGCTCTCTCCTGCTCCTGTCAGATGGAAGCCCCAGGTAATTACAGGCTAAGACTTAGCCACAGTGGGGGATGTGTGATTAATCATCCTCTCTCTGCTCCTCTGATTATCTCATAGTGAACATATAGAATGAGCCCATAGAAAGTCAGGCAAAAGAAAACTCTTTAAAGAGAGTTGGCACTCATATAAATAGGGTGGAGGGGTACAGTCTTGACCCTCTAAAGAGGCTTCCAGTGGGAAGAAAAGAAGTCCTTGTCTGCAGGGCTGATCCGCAGAAGAGACAGGCAGTTTCCCAAGGTGTCACTTAGGAAGAATCTCTGAGCCTATTCAGCCAGAGGCCCCAGCAGGCCTGGCTTCTGAGAAAGCCGGGGGCTTCCCTAGGAAGGAGAGATGTACTGGGTACAGGGGAGGGAGGTATGTAGAGGACATCAGACTACACCAAGAGGTTTGCAGTGGCTTCTGCTCAGTGCAGTGGGAGAGGCAGCAGACAAATGAGAGCATCTTGCTCTTCCAGCCTGTGGGTGATGCCTGCTTAACCTGGCAGACTCAGCTCAGGGGTTACCTCCTCCAAGCAGCAAAGGCATAGGCTTAGCACCAGCAACACCGTCCCTGTCTGTGTCCTTTCTGCTGGAACCACCTGTAGATAAGTTTCTTCTTCTGATGGCTCCATGGGCTCCTTGAGGACAGAGACAAATGTGATCTAACTCCTTGTTTTCCCACCTAAGCTGGGACCTTATAAAGCCTAGTTTGAGGGAAGAGAGGCAACCAGGATGGTTAAACCTGGGTCAAAGTTTCCCAAGAAGGCAAGGGCTTGAAAAACTTAGCAGTGAGGTTCACTCTGAAGACAGGACTCAACACACACTGGCCCCATCTGCAGTGTGGAAGGGCTGTCAGGGGAAAAATGCATTAAGCTGATTTCCTGGGGCTCTAAGGAGTGGTACTAGGGACCATGGAAGGAAGCAAGCTGAGGGGAGGCAGAGTTCAGCTACTGCGAAGGCCCAGCCTAGCAGGTCACCTGACAGAGGAGGGTTTGAGCATCTGAAAAGGGACCTTCAATGCTGCCTGCAATCTGAACCCATTTTCTCACTCTAAGATGCCACTGTTTGTCAAGGGAAATCATTGGCTGGTAAGTGGCTTTGGGAGAAAGAAAGAATAGATCAAGAATCTGGAAACCCAGCCATTATAAAACCACCTGTTGATTGAGGGTTTGTTGTGTTCCCCTCCCACACGTGCTCATTCCTTTGAGGGGTCAAGCAGCTCTAGCGGGAGCTCTCTCAGCTTGGGATCAGAGCCATCTGCCCTTTGCTACCTGGCTTCTGACAAGTCTCCAACAGAAGGGCAAGATGGCTCCTGCAGACAGCAGCACCATCTGTCACCTGCCTGCCAGCCACTGATGAGGGATGTCCCCACAGCCAGACCGGGCACACAGCCACACTCCAGCACACTTCCAGGAAAGCTTTTCCGTGCAGCCCCATCAAGAAGCAGCTATGAAAATCCTGCCCCTGAAGCACAGGTCAGGGGTCAGGGGCTAAGTCAGATCATCAGAAGACCCAATGATATTAAAACAAAAAAAAGCATACAGCATTTAAGCAAATTAGGATAAGGATGATCATATGGGAAACATATAAATTGTGATTAAAACATTGAGCTTCGGGGTGGACCACACCCAGTTTTAAATCCTGGCTCTGCTGCTATCTTACTACAGTGCTCTCTCTCTCTCTCTCTCTCTCTCTCTCTCTCTCTCTCTCTCTGGTGCTTAACCCACCTAAGTCCTGGCTCTATAAAATGGGGATGATTTAGGGTGTGGTGAGGATTAAATAAGGTAATGCATGGAAAGACCCCCTTCACCACTACTATCATCACTGTCTTACTATTAAGAAGGCAAGCAGGACTCCCCAAAGTGACAGATCAAGAGAAATGTGCTCTGGGTTCCAAAAAAAAAGACCACAGACTTGGGAGCCAGAGCTCCCAAATTCGTCCTGGAGTCTTGTATAAACTTGAGCATCACTTTGCCACTCTGAACCTCAGTTTCTAAATCTATAAAGTGGGCATAATGACACCTTTTTTGGTTTGCACGTAGCCCACCAGAAAACCTGAATAAGAGCTGCAAGAATAAAGGCCACTCCTTTCCCATCCCATCCCACCCCAGTTTAAAACAAAGGACTTACAAAGCCAAACTTGGAAAGATTGAGGAAAATAAAATTTATGGTTTTGTATACACCCAGATACTACCCAAGACTTACATTTTGTGGAACACATTTTAGCTCTAAAATATTTATGGGCACTTTTTGACACACAAAGAACTAAAAATATCACCCTGTGCTTATGTTAAGCAAAACTTATAAAACTTTAGTCCAGCAGGAATTCAGTCAATTTCCTGGCTTGTTTCTGGCTGTTTTTGAGGTTGCAAGGGAACTGGGGTGATAACAGCTCCTGTTTCCCTGTGGGCCCCAGCAGGGCAGAGGTTTCTCGGCAGCACTGTACTGTCTACAAATGCTCGGGGCCCCTGCCCCTTTGTTAATATCGCGGGAGCCCCCTGAAAAGGTCAGGCTTGCTTCTTGAGTTTTTCTCTGAACATAAAAAGCTCCTTTTTTGCATTGCCCCTTCTCTATAAGCCTTGATGAACATCTTGGTTGTATTTATTCCAGCCAGCTCCAGGCCCCCAGAAGTATCAGGGACCCTGAAAACTGGCTGGAGGGCATGAGCGCTCCGTGACTTCCCTGGCAGGATCTTTGCTGCTTACACTTTTTACTCTACCATCCACTGATATTGTGGAAATTTCTTCACTTCCTCCACTTCATTTTCAAGCTTCATCTCTAATCTCTTTCCTACCCTGAAGTCTGAACTCCAGGAATAACTGGGCTTCTGTCTGTTCCAAGTCCATTCATCTACTCTCTGACCTAGAACAGCATGTTTCAAACTGTAGGTTGCAATGTATTAATAATTCTATATAAGTAGAATGAAATAAAAAATATCAAATTCAACTCTCAGAGCAACTAAGCAAAGTTTTCGTGCAATCTTTCTCTTAGTTAGAAATTTGTAGGTATGTTTCTGGGCCCTAATATAAGTGTATTTTCACTCTAGATCAGAAAAATTTGGAAGCCACAGATGTGGACTTCCTTTCTTCAACCTTCTGGCATTAGACTCCTTTCTTTCTTTACCTCAAAACCTCTTGGCCTCACTCAACATTTTACCTGACACTCATTGGTCTTTGTTCAGATGTCACTGTCTCTGAGGGTGCCTCTCATCCTTTGTGACCCACTTTGGCCAGGGCTTGGGGGTCCTCAGGCATCCTTCCTTGTCTCACTTTCTTCTGACTTGCTCACTGTATAGAAGCTCCTGAGAGTCAGAAGTGCTCGTCTTTGCCCCTTGACACCTTGGACAAAGCAGGGCAGAGACTCCAAGCTGAGGGAAGCGGGAAGGGTGCAGGGGGAAAGGAAAGGGGGAGGAAAGACCCTCCTGTGATACCTCCTTGTATCTTTAGCAGCACTCAGGACAGAAAAGGGACTTAGCAATTATTTAGCAAGTATTTAGCCTGTGGTACTAAGTGTTCCATGCTTCTGTTGAGGTTTTGCTGTTTTCTTATGGTGCATGTCTAGATCCAGGCACATGGAAACAATACGGTCTCGAGTAAGTCGATCTCCTTAAGCTTGTTATCCCATTGGTAAAATAAGAGAAATATAAATTGAGAGAATAACACCTCACTTGTGCAGTAGTTGTAGGGACTAGAAGTGATATGTACACAGTGCTCAGCATGAGTAAGTGTTCAGTTAACAGGAGTTATTTTATTGTCATTGGTTGACTTCTTCCCCATCTAGAATGATATTCTGATCACCATCACTGCAGGTTTTTCCCAGGCCTCCCCACATTTACACATCTGTCAAAGCTTTTACATTCATCCAAGCCTAACTCCAAGGAAAGAAAGAACAAAGCAAAAACAAAAAAAGCCAAAATGTGGATTTTGGAGTCTACATCAATCAGTGTTTTACTAGATATGACACAATATACACAGATGTATAAGAAATCACAAGATCAGCTTACAATGGTCACTCACAGAGTCTGATAAGGAAGCCTGTAGAGGGTGTCTGCACCCTGGGGACCGAAGGTTTCAGTCCAAGATCTGGAGTTCTATGCAGTGTCCATGCAAGTCCATATCAGGAGGCCAATGGGCCTTGAGGGAAGGCTGAACAGTCTACTCTGGAAAGCTGGAGTCTATGCCAGAAGGCTGAAGGATCCACAGCAAAAGCCAGAGAGTCTGTGCTAGAAGGCTGAAGAGTCTGCAGAAGAACTGGATAAATCTGCCCTGGAAGCCAGGAGACAGCATCCACAGTGGAGGTGAAGACTGGAGCCCCTCCAAACAATGGAAGCAGATTCCCCCTTATACTATCCAGGTGATGAGTCGCTGAAGGGTGCGTCTTACACCTTTAGCGTGTATAGTTGCTGAACTGATTTCGTTAAACTTCTAAACTTCCCAAATTGACACAATCAACCATTACAAAGTCAGCGAGGCCTGGATTCAGGTCCTAGCCATGTCCTTTTCTGACTGTGTGAACTCAATCAGCCACCCAGGTCATTCATTTTGTTCTCTACAATGAGAAATAACTCAAGATCTTGGGGGCAAGCATGGAAAGCTTAACTGAACTCTTGAACTTCTTCTTGAACTCTGTGCTTAATACATACTAGGGTGATACAAATAATAATGAATATTTAAATTTTAAAGGATTTACAGTAAAATATATATTGCCATTAATCCCTCTTAACATATCCTCCCTCACTTGGAACACACCTGCCCCTGCACAAGACCAGTCTGCCACCATTTGTGGAGGCAAACTTGTTGTGAGGCTGGAGTTATTTTTGGAGAAAAATCTCAGGAAAGGACTTCTCAGGACCAGGATCATGGCCAACTCAGTGCTAGAGTCTTGCACATCTCCCAGGTGTGACCAGTGTCAGATGCCTCACATGGGGGCCAGATGCTCCATCTTGGTTGTAAATTTCAGTGGCAGAAATAGTTGGCAGAAGTGCTGCTTGTGTATCTCAGAACATCTTCCCCTACTCAATTTAGTCTGTTTAAGCAAAGTAGTTACAGAATTGGTTGGTTTGAAATAAAGCAATAATGATAATGATAATGACACTGATGGTAATGATCTTCCAACTCCTTATAGAACATTGCAGTTGACAAAGAATCCAACCAACCTGTGCTAGGAGGTGGCCAGGGCAGAACTGGAGCTCATGCTTTCACAGTCATGATGGAGGGCAGTGAAGGAGGGTTCAGCATCAGACAAGTCCTGCTCTTGATTCTCTTCTAGATTATGGTTTTAGGCCAATTATTTAATTGTCTGATTCTTCTATAAAATGTGACCAGTTCACAGAGGTGGAAACCATGACAGCTAAATGTAATCATCTAACTAAAGCCCTTTGCCTTGTGCTGGGCTATGGCAAACCCTGAGTAAATCGCAGCTGATGGCATTATTAGTTGAAAAGGATGATGATGATTGCTGAAAATCAGCCAGCCAGTAAGAGGTGAAGTTGTACCAGGTGTTAGCATCCTTACAGGAAAGAAAATTCACCCCAGATGCTTTACATGAACAGACTTCAATGAAGAGACCAAGATGTGACGAGATCAAGGAGCCAGCCAAGGTGGTGAGATGCCTGGAGTCTGCAGGAGCAGGAAACCGGTACATCTGTGTGACCGGGCGGGCGAGGAAGAGAGAGTACTAGCAGAGCCCAGTACAAGTTACCTTGAGAGGACCGCCTGGAGAGAGGTGGTAAGGACAGAGGCCAACAGCATAGGAGAGAGCAGAGGAGACACGCTCAGACCTTCTGAGTCTGCTTTCTGCTACCCTCCTGCCCCCCATCTCCTTTCAGTCCCCTACAAATCCAAGAAACAATGAATGCAGGGGCAGGTGCAGTGATTTGAAAGAGGACAGGTGTGTGAGACATGGTCGGCAGCTCAGTGGGACAGAATTGGAATATGTATGTCAGGAGCAGACACAGTGAGGGGAGCAGTTTGGTCTGCAGCAGTGAGAGAAAACAGATAAAGAACTGGAAGAGTTGGGAGAATTAGTCTGAAGCACCCTAGAGTCTCACACCCATGGCCTTTATGAGTAGTGGGGAAACCA
This sequence comes from Hydrochoerus hydrochaeris, assembly GCA_004027455.1. Classification (NCBI taxonomy): domain Eukaryota; kingdom Metazoa; phylum Chordata; class Mammalia; order Rodentia; family Hydrochaeridae; genus Hydrochoerus; species Hydrochoerus hydrochaeris. The sequence goes on from PVLA01000595.1 coordinate 55,668, forward strand.
GAGGTTGCCAAGTGTCTTAGTCCATTTTCTGTTGCTCTTGATTACCACAGTCTGAGTAATTTATAAAATGTATTCATCAGTTCTGAAGCCTGGAAATCCCAGTAATAAGGTGCTGGCATGTGGTGAGTACTGGCTCCATCAATACATGACAGAGGGCATCCCATGGCAAGACAAGCATGCAAGCTCAGGCATCTCTTCTCCTTCTGAAGCCACTCCTCCATCCTAGGGGCCCACCCTCACGACTTCATCTCACCCTCTGCTTTCTAAAGGCCCCACCTCCAAGTACTATCAACGTATGAATTTGAGGATTAGGTTTCCAACACATGAACTTTTGGCAGACACACTCAAATCATAGCAGTGGGCCAGAAAAGAGCAAACATGTTTCAGCCCGGCTGTGTGCCACATGGTTCTGTCTCTGCACCTAGGGATGGGAGAGCACGAGGCCCAAGCGAAGTGTCCTTCTGCATACCTCTTACCTCCAGCCAGGGACCCCAGGTCAATGTCCTGGAGATCTTGCTCCAAGGAGAGCTGTGCTCCACTGTTCCTCCTCTGCCACCCTCATCCTTTGTTTCTATCCAATGCCATTTGAGTGTGATCTGCTGTCCATTCAAAAAATTATTACCTGAATTGCTACATTAACACTAAATTCCATAAAGAAATGAAATGAGGCACCTGTTCACCCCACTTGTGTTTTGAGACAGAGAAACTATGAGTCAAAGGACTTTGTCCTTAGTAATTTGTATTTACTGCTCCTTTGCCTTAAAGCTAGTGTCTGTAGTCAACAACCAAACACTGGTATTAAAAAAATGGTTGTTCACTAATTTAACATCCTGAAATTGTTCTCAATTTTATTAATACACCCCTCTGGGAGGATGTGGCTTCTCCAATTATAACTGATACCTAGCTGGAGTCTTTTAGATTATGCCTCTTAAAAAAATATGATGATAATACTACTTATCATATATTGAGCATTGGTCTTTTTGAGACAGGGTCTCACTTTGTAGTGCAGGCTGGCCTTGAACTCACTAAGTAGCCCAGGCTGGTTTCAGACTCCTGGCAACCCTCATACCTCAGCATCCTAAGTGTTGGAATTGCAAGATGTGCCACCATGCCTGGCCACCAGGAACATGCATTGATACATTTAATCCTCAGAATAACCCTGGAAGATTTTACAGGTAAGAAACTAAAGCACAGAGAAGTTAAATAACTTCCCCAAGGTCACACAGCTGGTTAGTGGGGACACATAATTCCACCCCAGGTGGCTTTCCAGATTTAAAAAGGATATACCAAAACAGTGCCTCTAATTCAGTTTTAGATACACCTAATACATTTCAGCCTACAGTGAATTACCAATATTTTGTGTTACTTAAGATTGGCAACATGGAATGAAGGAAATGTCAAACAATTTTCTTCCTTTATTCACTCAATAAACATTGTTCAAACACTGTGGACTCCAGGACTGCCCTTGAGAAATGGTAGTCCTGGGGAGAGGCAGGCATGAAAACACCATCTAGTTAGCTGCATGTGAAGTGCTGGAACTCAGACCCAAAGGCAGAGAGGCCGCAGAAGCGATGTTCAGCAGAGAACAAGGACCTTGGCGAGATGGTCAAGACCCAGAAGCTTCATTTTGGCTGGGAAGCTGGAATCCTGATTGCTCAGCAGGGTGGCCAGAAAGGCATACGCAGGCTGAGGACATTACCAATTTGAGATTATCTCCACCTGCCCAGTCCAGCTCCTTTGGTCACAACCCTGGCTCTACCAAGCAAGAGCTGTGTGACCCCAGACAGGATATCTAACCTCACAATTTGTCACCTGTAATTTGCAGATAATTATAATATGTGTATGACAGGGTTGGCATGGAGATAAAAGATTATTACATATAATACCTGTCAAAAGTAAATACAATAAACATATATAGGGCCTAATAAAAGTATATGAGCTATTATTACAAATATTATTATTATGAGTTATTAGCAACTATAATGATTAGCATTTATTGAGTGCTTATTATGATCAGCATTGTTGAGTTAGAAGGGAGGACCAGAGGGTACAAGAGTCATAAAACCTCATCTAAACTAAACCACAACAAGGTTTTGGGTCAAAATCTGTACCAGGTCATGATAGCAGTTTAGAGAGTTATTAGCCTTTAAAACAAAATGAAAGGGAGTAAAATAGGAAAGTTCAGAGTGCAGTAACTTCTGTGAATCTTGTGTTTCCACCTTATATAGATAAACGACACACACACTCACATACATCAATGTACGCATTAGATCACAACATAAGGGTTTTCCAGTTATGAATTGCAGTCAAGAAAGCCTTAAAGACCCTGCAATAGAAGGCATTGCCACCTGGCTTCCTCATGGTCCTGTCTCTCAGACACTCCGGATCGTCATCTTGCCAGCAAGAGTCAGAGGCAGAGCATCAGCACTGCAGAGTGCAGAGCTATGGCTCAGAGCACCAGTTACGGTTTGATTTCTGTGTATCGTAGGTCGAATCTCTAGCCCAGTTTCTAGGAATATTTTGAGAATGGGGAATCAAAAAAACCCATTTATCCATCTTAATTGGCTCTCAAAAAATTGTAGCAAGTTACAATTGTCTAGTAAAGCAAAGCCCAGTTTTGCCACTAACTCACCCTGTGATCCTAGGCAAGAGACCATGGCCATGGGTCACTGTTGTTCCATCTACCATGTACACTACGGGAATAAAATAATTGTCTTATATGCTTTGTGGTTACTATGAGGCACCAATAAAATCACAAGAGTTTGCACTCCTTGCAAAATGTGAGAACTGGGCCAGAGATTTAGTTCAGCGGCATAAGCGCCTGCCTTGCAAGTGCACGGTCGTGAGTTCGATCCCCAGTACAAAAAAAAAAAAAAAAAGTGAGAACTATGTAACAGGAAGTGTAAAGTAGATGCTTGGCACACACCCGTAAGTCCCACAGATATCCCATGGTGACATCAGACCTTTCCCCTTGCAGAAGTGGTTGCCATTCGAGTGGGTCTTTAGCAAGGCGGAGCTTTGCACTGGAGCCAAGCTAACACCCACCCTGGAGCGGACCTGTGAGGTGTTCAGAAGGAAGGGAATATCTCTAGGTCAAAGGGCTGCCTCAGACATCCATGGTTGTAACCCAAACCATTAGTCCTCATGCCAAATCTGCCCACTGGGGTGTTTCATTTGGCCTACAAAGCATTTCTCTGTTATTTTTTAAAAAAAAGATAATATGAAATAAATCATACATTTTACATCCAAATGCAAATTTCCAGCATGTCCTAAAAATTCTTGTGACGTCGAACCCACACCCCAGAAATGGGCAGCACTGAGAGGCCACAGCCACCAGGGCACCAGGCACTGAGACCCCATATCCACCCAGTTGGTTCATCACAGGGCTCCTGTGGTGCTTTGCCTCTGATCAGACAGGAAAGCAAGAGAATGGGGTATAGCCATGTCACTGTGAAACATGGAAGTACTAAAAGCCAGAACTGGGTAGGTGGATGTTTCCAGAAAAGTAAGAGGCCTTGTTTATCTCCTGAACAATACACTGCTTTCCTCCTGTATTTAGGTGCTGACCCAGTAGGGGTTGTGTTTGCTATCCGGAGGGAGATGTAAGAGAAGAAAACAAAGAGAACAGAGCTAAAATCTGCTGGCTGTCAGTCTGGGCAAGGGGGACGGAGCAAGGCCAGCATGGAGCTCCCCACCCCTCTACACCCCAGCAACACCGGCCCAAGGGACAGGTCCTGTGCTTCCAGATGTTGGTGATGGCACTGCTGAGACCCATAAGTCTTAGGCACAAGCGGGAGGGATGTTGTAGGTCTCAGAAACAGGATAGAAGAGGAGAAATCGGGCCTTCGAACCAAACAGATCTGGATTCCAATTGTTACTTGCCACCTCAAAGGAGGTTTTGAACCCGTTTTCTCACCTGTCAGATGGGTATAGTGAGGTAGTTGATTAAACAAATATTTATGCACTCTGAGAGACTGAAGAAGGAAGATACCAAGTTTGAGCTCAGCCTGGGCAATTTAGCAATAGGCTTAGAAAACCTGTCTAAAAAAAAAAAAATATATATATGTATATGTGTATATATATATATATATATATATATATATATATTCATTTTACAAATTTCTAAGCAGGCCTTAAGAGTTCTGGGTCAAGCCCTGTGCCCAGGGATATGATGGGAACAAACTGAGACAGTTGTTGGCTCAGACATTACTAAATTTCAGCGCCTTCTGGCCTTGGTCATCAGCTCTCTTGATAGCCGGCCCTGGAGAACAGCGGGGCAGCTGGAGGAAGGCTAAGTAGCCGAGACAGGCTTCATCAGTGGAGGCCTCGGTGCCAGTGCCCTCTACCACCGACCAGCCAGGTGTGGCTAGAGCGGTACCTTTTCCTCTGCAGTCTCACTTCTCACACGCTTCACTGCTACGGTGAATCCAGACCCCCGGGTAGACCCTGGCACTGCCTTTATCTCTGGATGACAACAGCTCACTCCTTTCTTTGTTTCTGGCTTCAGACAACTTGGCCCTGAGTGCGGCAAGGACCCAGTTGGTGGATGTGGAAGAGTGTGGGCCGGAGGCCATGGATGTGAAGGAGAGGAAACCTTATCGCTCTCTGACCCGGCGCCGTGACGCCGAGCGCCGCTACACCAGCTCATCCGCTGAAAGTGAGGAGGGCAAAGCACCCCAGAAGTCCTACAGCTCCAGTGAGACCCTGAAGGCCTACGACCAGGATGCCCGCCTTGCCTATGGCAGCCGCGTCAAGGACATGGTGCCACAGGAGGCCGAGGAGTTCTGCCGTGCAGGTGAGCGAGGGAGGGCTGCATGTAGGCCCAGCCCAGGTGAGCTGTGTGTGCACAGGTGAGCTGGAAGGCAAGTGGAGGTGCCAGGGTGAAACTAAGCATTGCTATTTCGGCACGTGGTAAAAGCCTGCGCTAAGTTCACTCTTAGTTGATATTCTCACCCAAGCCCTTAGCACAGCTAAGGTAGAGAGCTGGGCTCCAGTCAGATGGCCAGGGTCAGGCTGTCCTCCGAGACTTAGGTTAGATGGAAATGAACGTAGTCCCTGCTACAGTGGTTTGTGAGCAGCTCATCCAATGAAGTGGCATGTCTAAGCAGAAAGTACAGAATGCATGTTAGTCCTCAGTTTTGGTATTTATTCATTCAACAAGCCTATTTTAGCATCTTCTTTGTGTCAAGCCCTACATGACCTGGAGAGGAAGATGCTCCTGGGATGGTTAGATCGTAAAACTTTGGAGGAAAGGCTGTTCTGACTCTTGGCTCCTGGCTTCACTCTATGCATCCACTAATCACCAAGACCTATTCATCCTCTCCCAGAAAGCCTTGCAAATCCATCCCTCTTCTTCATTCCTCTGCCACTTCCCTGTTCTGGCTACTCTCATCTCTCTTGAGGGATTAACTAAAACACTCCCTTTGCCCCAAGAGCTCCCCACCCTTGGGCTACTTTGTTTACTACACCAGAATGAAGCTTGGGGCAACTCCATATACTCACACTGAGCTTTGGGGAGCCTTAACAGAACCATTGCAGTCTTTCTAGACCAGTGGTGTTGAACCTATGGCACACATGTCATTTGTATCATTGAAAGCTCTAAAAGGTTTGCCATCACTATCCTAGACCACTAGTCCTCTGCCTCTCCTTACCCCACTATGCACAGCCCACACCCACACCCACAGCAAAGGAATCTCCAACTCTGGTACTTCAGAGATTCTTATTTTTCTGCCTACAGAGCCAGGCTTAAGCTCTCCCTGGGGCCTGGTGGGTGACCAGCAATCCCTTACAGTGAGTGCAGATCACCACCCTGCTTCCTGCCCTGCTCCCGTCTCCAGACAGGGGCAGTAGAACACTAGGCCATTTCATTTATACACATTTGACAGTGTTATTTAATCCTTACAACAGGTCCAGACTGCCTCATTTGCCCAAGATCACAGACCTAAGAGGGGCAGGTCATGCACAAAGCCGCTTCATAGACAGACCACACTGATAGACCACTTCATTCTGGATTCTCAATTCACTGGGCCACACACAAGCACTATCACAGCAAATGGATGCCTATTTGTTGGTCATACTGTTATCCATTTTTGTCTCTTCATGTTCCTGCTAATCAGCTTTAAGTACGTGTGTATCTTGAGACTTTCCCATCCCCATAAACAAGCTTGGATCCATGAGTGAGCCACCTCAGGCTTGAAACATGAGGGACTCTCATCTCCTTCTCAGCCTGTTGTTAGGAGCTCAGGTTCTGGCATCAGACACATCTGGGTTTGAATTCTGGCTGTGCCACTGTCATCACCCTTGGTTTCTTCACCTGTACAAAGGGATGGTAACTCTCAATAATGCACTTGATACTATTGTCTCGCATGGAACAGATGCTTCCTAAATGCTATTGATTATCTCTGAGTTTTGGTAAGAGAAAGATAAAATATGTCAAAGCTCACCTCTTTCCTGCCTATATTCGACCCAGCCCAACGAGCCCTTGGTTTAGATGTGACGCTAGCACCTGAGGCTCACTTAGAAAGGGAGCTTACTCTGGTCTTCGTAAAACACAAATAAGAAGCGTTCTCATCTCATATATAGGCATATGCATAGTGGTTTGCAAATGACCATCTCACATCATCAAAACTCCCGTAAAGGTAGCAAGTCACCCCACTTGAAGACAAAAACACTGAAACTTGGAGGATTACCAGTCCTAGATTGCACAACCAGATGCTAAGTGAAGTAAGATGTCAACCCATGTCCTGGGCTCTCAGGAAGGAGGTTGAAAGGTCACAAAGCAAACAGACCATGAGGACTTTTCTCAGGTAATGGAATAAATCTCCCAAACTCCCTCAACAGATTTGCTAACCCCTTAAAGTTGTCCCTGACCTGGCATTTCTTGAGTTCCAAAATGTCTCAGCTAACTGGTATAAATGACACCAATTCTGGCTGCTTAAATGGGTGTGCAGGGCAAACCATATGAAAATCAATGTAGCACAGGCTGTTTATGGCAAATAAATTTGACTGTTGTATGGGACAGTCATTCTTCCTAACATGCCAGTGGCCTCTCTTGAGAGGCCTAGCTCAGCAAAGCACAGATATGGAAGGTCTGAGAAGAGTAGAAAGTATGATCAGAGAGCAGCCAGGGAAGGTAGGCTCTTGGCTTCACTCCATGCATCCACTAATCACCAAGATCTATTCATCCTCTCCAAGAATGCCTTTCAAATCCATCCTCTTTTTCATTAGGGTGGGAAGGTTGGGAAGCCAACTGCGGGATTTAAGGCCCAATTAGGAGTTTTCTTTTTTCTTAAAAGAAGAGCAAAATAAGAGGAAAGCTTGGAGTATGGTACACAGGGGTGATATTCAAAATATGTCACAGCTCTTCTGGTCCAGACCCCAGCCAATCAGGATGTCTGCCTGGCCACAGGCAGAGCCCAGAAGCCCCTGTGTGGCAACTGCAGACGTTAAGTGTTTGTGTAAAACTGCATGTTGGGAGACTGGGAAAAGCATTTAAGGAAGGGTCTGTAGTAGCCAGTGCAGAGTCTGGGAGGCAGTGGGGTCTGTTCCAGTTATAGTACTTACCCGCCAGTGTGGAAGTATTTCATGACTTTGACCTCAAGCCAAGGCTGTCTCAGCTTGAACCAGCAGGGGAGCAGAAACAGGCTCGGGTATAGCTCCTCCCAGCCCCACAACCTGCAGGCAGCTTCCAAGGCCACAGAATCCCACTTGGTTTCTCCAGGAGAAGGATGGAAGGGCTCCCCTTATCCATACTCCAAAATACTGACGGGGTGTATTTGTTTGTGTGTTTATTTAACTGTCTGTTACTGGGCACCTACTCGGTAGGGCTTGTGAGAAATACGTGACACAGAGATGTTGAAAACTCTCAGGGGCCACAGGGTTATTGTTGAGAGTGAAACGCAGTTACAATGCCATCTTTGCCGGTTAGCAGCTCCTCTTCTTTCCTCTGCAAGTTCATTAGTGGCCAAATGCCTCTAAGGCCTTGGAATCCACCTCTTCTATCTTCTCTCTATATTCACTCCTATCCACAAACCTCTTCTCTGCCCTCCTTACCCAGCGGTCCCATCTCTTGCCTCCGTGCTCCCAGTACACTCTTCATGGATCTCCTCTCTTTGAACTTCACCCCTAAATCATGTGTCTGGTTGTGTCTCCCTGATTGATTGCAGGCTCTGTAAAGTCTTTGTTGCTACACTCAGCAAAGGCTCAGGGCCAGCTCACACTGGTTTGCATGTGGGTGCCACCTAGTTATAAACCCGTCTCCCCAGATCATCAGCTTAACTGGGATAGACCCCCACAGCCTACGTGTACTCCCTCTTCCTTATCCCACAAGACACTCCTGGGAATGCGAGGAACTGAGAGAAGCAGGCCCTGAATAGACATTGAATTAACAGGTAAGAGTCATGAAGGGAGTTTTGTTTCCTATGAAGGTTGCATTTCCTTTGTCAGATCCTAACTCCTGGACAAACTGCTTTTACCCACATCTTACCTAGTATCACGGCTTAGATCTAAAATGTCCCCAAAGAATCTCTCAGGTATTTGTAAGGTGACTGAATCAAGGCACAGCATACTCATCAGTGGATCCATTCACTGATGAATTCAGTAACCAAATGTGCTGTTAGTAGGGGGGATCTGGGTGGAGGTGGCTCACAGTGGGTGTAAGCTGGAAGGGTATATTCCTGTCCCCAGCTTGTCTTCTCCCTCTGCTTCCTGGCTGTCATAGGATGTGCACCTTCCCTCCACCTTGCCTCTCTGCCATATAGTTTCTGCCTTAGAGTCAACCAACCATGGACTAAATCCTCTGAAATTCATAAGCCTAAATAAACCTGTTCTCATTTAAATTGTGGGTGCTGGTTATTCTGTCCCAGTGACAGGAAAGTAAATAATAGACCCAGCCTAAATCCTGGGCACTGCTAGACTTTCTGGAGCTCTCCAGAGACCTAATTCTGCCAACTGCCCCATCGAAACCCAACCTACCCTTTTTCCCGGAAAGTAAAATCTGGTCAGAAAATAATCAACCTTGAAAACTAGAGATCGAGAATGCCAGCCCAAATAGCCTCTCCTTGCCTTACCTGCCATCTCTGTGCTCTTGCTTTGTGCCTACTCTGCAGGCAGGTAAGGCAAGGAGAAGCCAACTAGGAGCGGCACTTTTGATCTCTAGTTCTCCAGGCTGATTATGTTCAGCCAGGTTTATTTTAAAGGAACCACAGTGTGGGGAAGCAGCTGACATAGCCTATCTCTGCACCCAAAGCTAACTTACTTCTCTCTGCTTGTCACCATCTTCTTTTCTCTTGTGCTCAGGGCCTTCCTGACCTGGCAGAAAGGAACTTCCATTTCCTGGGTGTGTCATGTAGGCCTCATGGATAGGTTTTTGCCCCACTATGGAATTGCTGATGAGTGCTCCTTGGCAGAAGACCCCTGAAGCCCTCCATAGAATTTAACCGTTGTATATTTGAGTCTTTTCTGAATATTGGATTTCATTCTAAGCACACGGGTTTAAGACCAAGCAACACCTGGTGCCTACCGTTGTGGAGGTCATCTCCAGCAGATGGGACAGACCTTCCTGCGCGCAAGTCCACTGTGTGGTAGAACTGGGTCAGGGCTGGGAGGCAGGTGAGGGAAAGCAGCATTGAAGTCCACACAAGTATAAGTGCAGAGGGGCACTTGGCAGAGCAGAGGGTACTTGAGTTGGATTTAAAAGATAGAGCATATTTTGGACTGTGGGTAGCCCAAGTGCTTGCGTCCAAAGCATAAGGCCCTGGATTCAAACCCCATACCATGTGAATGAATGAAAGAAAGAAAGAAAGAAAGAAAGAAAGAAAGAAAGAAAGAATCTGGGTAAGCAGCAGAAAGAGCCCAGCAAGCAGAAGTCCCTGGGCCAAGGTGCGGGCTGGGGCACTGTAAGCTACAGTGAGCTGGGAGAACAGCAGTGAGCCTGGGGTAGGGCGCTAACTGTACTCTCCTGTGTCTCCTCCCAGGAGCCAACTTCAGCCTTCGAGAGCTGGGGCTGGGTGAGGTGACACCGCCTCATGGAACCCTCTACCGGACAGACGTGGGGCTCCCCCACTGCGGCTATTCCATGGGGGCCGGCTCCGACGCCGACCTGGAAGCCGACACCGTGCTGTCCCCTGAGCACCCCGTGCGGCTGTGGGGCCGGAGCACACGGTCAGGGCGCAGCTCCTGCCTGTCCAGCCGGGCCAACTCCAATCTCACCCTCACTGACACCGAGCATGAGAACACCGAGACTGGTAAGTGGCCTTCTTGGCCTGTGCCAGCGCCTGGGCTGTGGACCTGAGGTTTTAATTACAATATTGATTTTTGTTCTGCTGCATCATTTGGGCTCTGGTGAAGTTGCTGAAAAATTACTTTGCTCTCAGTGGTCAAAAGTCAAGGCCTTCAGTACGGTCATGTGAAATCGCCACCTATCAATGACATAATCAGAGACTGGTCACTGCTGTTTCTGTCCAGATGAAGGAAGTGCCTGAGGGGCTGGGGTACTCCTTACCTGTGGTGGAGCAGGGGGCCAGGGAGAGTGGTAAACCCTCCTTCACGGCCTGTCCTCTGTCTAATGTGTGTGTCCATCCCTGCCTGAGGCCTGCACCTGTAATCTCCAGCCCCCCAGCTGCCCTACAATCTGAGGTTATCTCCAGGCACTTTGTCCATCCTAGTGTTTTATGTTGATCACTGGATGGTTTTCAATGAAAGGCAATTATTTTAGGATGACCTGGAACTTGCGGTTTAGAGATGTTGATCAAAGGTTACCAAAGCTAGAGGTAATGAATTGTTATGATCTTATTATACATATTGACTACAGTCAATACAGGCTGAGCATCACTTACCTTGAAGATCTGAGACCAGAAAATTGGAGTTATTCAGATTTGGGAATATTTTTGTAGATTTTGCTGGTTAAGCACCCCTAATCCAGAAACTTGAAATTCAAAATCTCTGAAGTCTAATGTAGTGCTCAAAAGTTTCAGATTTTCAGGTTAGAAATGCTCAATCTGTAATGATATATATTTCAAAATTCTAAAGGAATAGAACTAATTCTTGCTATGCAAAAAAGGTAAGTATGTAAGGTAATAGATACATTAATTAGCTTCACTTAATCATTCCACAGTGTATGTATACACACACCAAAACATCATCATGTATACCACAAAGACATAAAATTACTACTTGTCACTTAAAAGGAGGATTTTTAAAAATTAACTTAAAAAAATCAAAACATGAGGTTTTGACCTGGCTTCCCCAGGACCTCATGAAGTGCTGGCCACAGACTCTTTATTCACTCAAACATCTGCAGTTGTTTCTGGAACCAACAATGTTATAGGAGGAAAGGGAGGCAACTGGTTTGCTGGGCTCCTTCTCTTGGTTAAGGGAAAGCAGCCAGTTCCAGAATTTTCTTCCTTTCTCTTGGAACCTGTTGCAGGTCTTGCTTGCAGGGACTCTCGGTTAGGCATGGCCCTGCATGGAGCTGAGCCATGGAATCTCACTTTCTGCCATGTTTTGGTTCCCCCTCCAACCTCTGGACACTGTCAGACCAGCACTGAGGAGAGTCCTGCTGGATCTGACACTGAAGACAAGGGAAATGGCAGAATCCCAGGACAACTGTGCCACCTGGCACAGGCTTTTGCTTCTGGGAAGCCCAGTGGGAGTCTTCAGGTGCTTGCACACCTAGGGAGCAACCAGAGACCAGGTGTGGGAAGGGCAGTGTGAACTAGTCTGGGCAGTGTGAGCCTGGACGCCAATGCCCTTTCCTGGCTTCCAGCACCAAGGGCAGAAACTGCTACTACGTGTGAATTCAAGGGCAGGGCCTAGGTCAGAGCTGAGGACTTGGAGGGGTTAATCTCTAAAAAAGAGGCTCCAAATGGGCTATGTAAAACCAAATCCTAGATTGGTTTCACAGGGGGCCAAGTCCTAGATTAGCCAAGCAGGGGACCAATCTGGCCAAGATCAAGCTAGAAACTTTACCCTCAAAGATCTAGGTACGGCAAAAATTCCAAAACTGTGTCACCCAGAGACTCAAATGTTTCCCAGAGAGCCTGTGTAATTGCTGGGGCAAGGGAGAGAGACAGGTCTTAGACACTGGTTTAAGTATCAACCTCCTCAACCCCAAACGGGGCCCATGGTAAGCCAGCAGCCCTGCCTCCCCCACCAGTATTGGTGGCAGGATGACTAGCATAGAGAAAATGGGGTCTGGCTAGAGGACAGGAAACCCCAGCCCCATCACTGGCCTAGGATGTGGCATTGAGAGACTTGCATCCTTCCTGGATCTCAGGTTCCCAATTTATAGAATAATTTCAATGAAATCAGCATCTCTTATGTTGTAGAAATGTTGATAAGTCTTAGACTGGAAGGGGAAAAGTATCCGTAGTAAGATCAGGGAGAAACACTGATTTAAGTGAATTTAAACTAGTTTCTCTACTGTGGAACTTCTCAAAGCCTTTAAGATCTGCATGGTAATGACAGATCAGTAAAGAAGGATGTATGCAGTGTTCCTCAAACCAGAGGACCCTTAATTTTCAAAGCATTTGAAGGGACCAGTTTTCTAATAAATACCTTTTTAGAATAAGCTGAATGGCCTGCAGGCCCTTCTAGATGAAGGATCCTATGCTTCTAAGTACTGTACATAGATGAAGGTGCATGAGATGAAAGTAATAATAACATGAATAGTTCATTGCTGCTGACTATCAGAACCTAAGCAAAGTGCTAAGCACTTCTGCTGTGTGATCTCCTTTACTCCCCCAACAACGCTTTGATGTAGAATTTTTATCCCCATTGCACAGCAAAATGAAAATGCATCCTAAAGATACTAAGAATCTTGAGTAGGCTACACAGCTAGTAAAATGGGATTCAGGCCTGTCTGACCTGAAAATCTTTACTCATTTAACCCTAGTGGTGCTAATAAATTTCAATGCAGCACAATACTTGGGTTGTTTGTTCTTTTGAAGTCATCTTGCCACTGTGACAAATGATCGTTTTCCATAAAGTCATGATAGAGTAAGGCACACACCGCCCACAGTATTGTATATTCCCTGAGAGTTGAATTATAGCTGAATTAAGCCTCTGCTGAGTGATAATGACATACTTGATGTGCCTGAAGAACTTGTGGGGGGAAATGAGATGGCTTTCAGCTCCCCTGCCATGTCACCACCACCCACTCTTGGATTGTCTATTTTCACACTGGCCATGGACCTTCAAGCTCAGCTATACTCAGAGAAGGCAGGCAGGTGAGACGTAAGCCTCACAAAGGGCTCCTGGCTTCCGCATCTTGCAGACCTGGGCTCCCCAACCCCAGCCACTCGTGCGTGCCCACACACTCGTCTGCCTGCCTCAATTGGGAAGTCACATTAACAGCTTTGCTGTACTTGGGTCAAAATAATGACAGAAATCATAGGAATGGCTCACTTTCACTCACTGCATAAGTTCACGATGCTCTTTCTCAGCTAGGAAAAACTTGAAGCATCGAGACATGAGGAGTGTGAGTGTTGCCACATTTCTAGATGACCTAGGCCTGGTCTTAGGGTCTTGGTTCTTTTCAGGTTCTCCTTCCCTTCCCACTCTTCACACCTTCTCTCCTTCCCTCCTCTCCTTTCTCCACTTCACCCTCTCTTTCTCTCACATCCAACCTGCTCCCAGCTTTCTCTTTCTTTGATGAGAATTTGGATCTTCCTGTCAAAACAGCATGATTCCACATGGCATGCTAGCCAACTTGCCATTATTCAGGAATAAAGGAAAGCCAGCACCCTCTGCTGAGGGCCTATGGCTACACATATACAATTACCTTTAATCCTAACAAGGACATTCCCATTTGCCAGGTGGGAAAACCAAGACTACAAAGAGGTCAACTGATATGACAGTCAGTAAATCAAAAAACCTTGGATTAAAACTCAGGTCTCTCTGACCCTATATTCAACCCCTGCGCTCCCCTCCATTTGAATCAGTGAGGTTGAGACTGTCAATTGAGGCCACTAAAGATATACAACCAACTTTGCAGAGATCCTTGCCAGATAAATGAGAAATGTAAAGCATAACCCCCAGTGACCTCTAGCCACAGGAACATTGACTCTGCCTCTACACCCAGCTTTGCATTAGTCAATAGTAATTGTCAACAGTGTTGACAGCGGTGGAGGCTTTTGCTGAGGTCACAATGTTGCTGCATACAGCTGCCATCAATAATAACTTTTATAGGGTCCATTAAAGCCAATTCCTGCCCCTAAAGGTTAATGTCAGCAGCATTCAAGCTGCTGCTTAGTATCTAAAATAAATACAAAATTGACTGGGTAGCATAAATACAAGTCTTCTTTCTCAGGGGCCCTCAGGCAGAACTAGCCCTCAACCCCTCTGCCCAGAGGGCCCAGCATGCTAGAGGCTGGTAAGGAGGAGCTTGCTTGTCTTGGCATTCAGTAGATGCTTTTTAGAAGGCACAAGTTGCAATGCAATAGGAGCTCCATTTCCAAACACTGGTCAGGATGACACATTGTCTCTTTGGCGTGTTCATTCCATAGTTTGTTCCATAACTATGTGGAGCTTCTCCAGCATGCCAGGGATTGTTCTAGAATGTAGAAACAAGATGAATGGTATGGGTTGGAGTGGTATGGAGGTATAATCATCTATGGCCATGTCATAGATAGGAAAGCACTAATTTTAGAGTCCAGTAAGGAGACCTGGCCTGATATCTTGGTTGTGCCAGGTCCTAGTTGTGATACCTTGGGCAGGTCACTTTCCCTCTCTGAGTTACAATTTTCTCATTTTAAAAACAATTTGTCAGAGGCTCCCAGGGGCTAAGAGAGGGCATAATAGGGAGCTATTGTTCAGGAGGCACAGAGCTCCAGTTTGAGATGATGAGAAAGTTCTGGAGATGAATGAAGAGTGATAATGTTGCACAACTGTCTAAATGTACTAATCCGCTGAACTGTGCACTTACATATAATTAAGGTGGTGCGATTTCACTTATAATTTATCACAATAATTTAAAAATACAAAGCTCACGTGACTTGCTTTCTTGTGGTATTGCTGTGAGCCTGCACGATGCTGGTGAAGCATCTGGTCTCTGTAGATCCTTAATCCATGCTGGCCATTAGTGTTAATTGTTTAAAGCTCTGTGGGATGCCATTCCTTCTGCCCTGAGGGTATAGTCACTCCTTCCCTTAGCACATGTTATACACTTGGGCTTGAAGGTCTGCTGGGATCTCACTGAGCTTGAGGGGTCTGGGAGAGGTATTCCCAGGAGAAGCAGTTGGATGAGCCAAAGCTAAGACATGAAGAAGCATGCTGGGAATAGTGCAGATTTGCTCCATGCTTAATCCCACAGGCAAATTGAGAAATTCACTTAGAAGAGAAAAAATGCAACAGAATCCTAGTTACTCCCCAAATCATCAAGCAGCCTGATATCAAAAGAGAAATTATTGGTTAACCTAATTAGGCAGCCAGATTGCTTATTCAGAATCCTTAAATTAGGTGAGCATCTCCAAAACACAGGGAGAGAAGAGCTCATTACCAATTTCACTCCATTTATTCTCTCCCTAACCTGGCCCCATATCCTTGAAACTCAGCTTTATAAATCTGTAACAGTTCTCATAAAATTCAGAGTAGTCAGAATACTATAGTAACTGGAGCAAGAGGACACCATCTTCTAGCAAGGGAAGTTGGATCCCATCCATGGGGCTAGAAATTAAAACCTCACATTTGACTATCCTGCTTTGGGAGCCAGCCTATACTCCCTCCCAGACATACAGAGGCACTTACTATTTTCAGAACAATAAAGTGTCCTGCTAGACAGAGTTATTCACTTAAACCCTGTGCAAGCCATGAGCTCTCAAGTTCCATAGAGGATGTAGAAAGGCCTGATACAGTCAGAGCAGCTGGGAGTTTGTGCGGTAGAAGAGACCATAGAGACCACAAGCCTATTGATTCTTAACCTTTCCTTGTTTTCTAGCCAAGGGCCCTGAGATTGGAAGAGGTCAAATGACCTATTGAAAGAGACATTGTTAGTAAGGGGCAGAACTGAAGTTGGAATCCAGATCTGCTCCTCTTTAGTACTCATTGTCTTTCTTGAACACTGCACTCAGTAGCTTGTAGTACATACCGTACTATAGTTTATGTGAAAACATGTCTTTATTAGCTCAATGTATATAATAGATGATGTCTAGGAGAGAATTATGACTGCATCCAGAACATAAGTTACTTTGCCTAAGAAACTTTGACAAAAGAAACTGAATTCATAACCTGTTAGAGCTGATCAGAGCCTAGAGATTATCCTGGTCCACCTATAAACTATGACAGGTTAGATAAAAGACGTTTGGAGAAGGGGTTGTAGAGGTTTAGGAGAAGCATCCACTGAGGAGTTATCTGAGGTTTCATGTAAGAAGCACTGGTCCCTAGGCACTGAGGGATGGAAGGACTGTGGCAGAGGGGAAAGAAAGGCGCTCTCTGTGGACAGACAGCAAGGCTATTCCATGCGGCTGGAGCATAAACGGAAATGCGTGTAACAGGAAACACGGACAGAGTTGCTAGGAAGTTGTGCTTCTGAGTATGTGCTTTGTCTGTATTTGCAGCCCTTCCTTGAGTGCCTACTATGTGCCAGGTACTGCTCTAAGTATTGGGGTTCCAACAACGATCAGTGCTTACAAAACCATTCAGTGCAAAGAAGGCAGCAAGGGTTGCATCTGTTCTAGAACTTTTTTTACCTGCTCCTTCCCCAAGATCTTGTTAATATTGACAACAACCTTGGCGCTGTTAGGTTTTGAAAGGAAAATGTGGACAGAGACTCACATCCAATCCCCTCCTGTCCTCCCAGCTATTTCGGCCCAGTTGTGGGTCCTTTAGGAACTGGGTTGTCCCATTTTTATTTCTTCTCTCTCTCATTCTCATGTTCGTTCTTTCCCATTCTCTCTCTCCCCTTCTCTCCCTCTTGCTCCCTCTCCCCTCCCCTCTGCCCTCCCCTTTCCCTTCACCTTTCCCCCCTCCCTTGCACCATCTCTCCCTTCCCTCCCCATTTCCCTCTCTCCCTCTCCCTCTCCCTATCTGCATCCCTAGCTCTCTCAGTAGCTTCAATCATGAGTCCCCAGACATTCCTCATGCCACTTGTCACTCTGCCATTTATCACCTTGCTTTCTGACCTTGCAGCCTGACTCCCACACCCAGCCTTGCCTTCTCCTCATATGAGACTCTTGGCACCATCTCATTTTGTTATGATCGTGGCTTTCCTTTAACCATCATCATATCACTTTCATCTGCTCAGTTGCCTCAAGCTGCCTTTGTGAAGTCTGGCAGGGGCTCAGCTCCATAACACCCCCCTACTGGGAACTCCCAGGATCTGGAGGTTGACACCTGACTACCACTAAATGCTGCTATTCCTGGAAATTCCTTGAAAAGGTCTTTAAATCCTGGCTCAGATTAAATGCCCCCCACATCCACTCCCCACCAGCCAGCTCTGTGAGCAATACCAATCCAACCCCACCCTGCTTCTGAACTGGGAAAGGAGAAAAAGGAAGCAGGGCAATTCAAAGCCACGCTAAATTAAGATAGATTGCATGCTTGAAACTCGGTTAAGACCCGCTGGGTGTGCAGAGTGGTGTAGCAAACAAGAATCTTGCTTTTAATTTGAGCCAACATGGCTTTCAAGTCCAGGGGAGGCAGTGATGTGCACAATGACAAAATTCCTACTGAAAGACATGGGAGAAGCACTTTTCCCCAACAGTGAGCTCAGCTTTGTCCAGGGATGGCAGTTACTGAAGTTGCTTCAACTTCATCTAATCCAAGATGACTATAAGGAAGGAAGATCGTTACCAGTGAAGGAAAAAGATCTTCCTGCCTACAGCAGCAGAATTTCAGCACAGTGTGTGGAGGCCAGGGGTGAATCTGGTTTCAATTTTAGGTGTCACCAGTCCTGTTGTGAACCTGGGCCAATCACTTCTCTGTAGCTATTAGTTTCCCCATCACTATCTTGGGAATCTCAGGCAGTGAGGTAACTTGGGAGAATGGGCTTTCAGGTTATGCTTGGGATCCCAGCTCAGCCACATAGGAACTAGATGATTTTGTGTAAATACTGAATCTTGCTGAGCCTCAGTTTCTTCACCTGCAGTGTAAGAATAAATGTCTATTCTATCCCTAAGGCCATAATAAAAATGGAAGGTAATTATATCCATTAGAGAACCAGGAGAGTGTTTTCTAAATTATAGGTCATAACCAAGCGTGAAATAAATTCTGTGACTCAGTGCCATCATTTCAAATAATGATAAAATGGAAGGGAACAGTTTAGAGAACAGAGGACATACTAAGTTTTGTCTTCTGAAGTTTTTATTTCCATTACACTTTTCACACAGCACTGGCACTAGGTCATCATGTAAAATGTATTTGTTATCATAGATTTCATTTTCAAAGAACGGTTTAAAAAAAGATGCCTAGCCCATAGCAGGACCTTGTAAATGTTAATTCCCTTCCTTTAAAACCTCCTGAGTTGAAAATTTTCATAATTTATGTTGTAACAGTTTTGAGAAAAACCATTGGCCTACTATTTCTAGGGCCCCTTACTGAAAATGAGATCTTCCTGGGTAGAGTATTATGGCTCAACTGAAAGAAGATAGATTTTGGAATCTAACACACTGGCCAAGGTCCCAGGTCTTGTTTACTGATCATGTGGGAACACCTGGGTCGGTAGAAGCTGGCCATCTTTTCTTTGCCTTCTCCCAGCTCCCTCCTGTGCAAAGGGCCATTGGAAACCAATTATCCCTGGAGTAGCTGTGGGCTATGAGGACAGCAGAAGCATCTTCAACCAGGGAGAGCTGCTTTGGAGGCTCCAGGACCTTGTTAAGTCCATAAGCTGGATTCACCCAACCATCTAGATCTCTCTGCTTAACACCAAAGTAACAGGAGAGGAACCAGGGAAAGTATGGATGAGCAGCCTATGAAACTATGATGCCAAGTGAAATTTGGCTTCCCCCAACTTCTGGATTCTTACCACAAATTTAATTTCAAATGAATCAGCCTAAGCAGATGGACTGCCACATGGAGACTGCTTTCTTTCCTTTAACTTCAGGCTGGAGGGGAGCATATGGGACAAGAGTGAAGGGAGCTCTAGGGGCTCATGTAGGTTGGATATGTGAAGGGGGGTGCAGAGAGGCTGAGGGATTTCCTATGAAATCCCTAGAACTAGCATCTCTGGATCAGTGCAAACCCACAAAATATTTATTTCCAAAGCAACGTGCCCAGCTGCCTGTGGTGGGAGACACAGCCACAGTGAAGAGCGTTAGATCTCAGTGGGCGTGCCGAGATCGGACTTCTGGCTGGGAGGGTTGTTTAGGAAACAACAAAGGTTTGTTACGGCTAAAACTTGAGGGATTAAGAGGAGACAAAGATAGAGGGAAAAGTTGGGCTTCATCGTGGCAGGGGATCATTCTAACCTACTGGCTTAAAAACCTGCTGAAGGTAATAAAGAATCACAGAAAAGTTTTAAGCAGGGAAAGAGGAAAGGTGGCAAATATCTTCCTTGATTCAGGTGAGGACAGACATACAGGGGACCTTACTCTTGAGAAGACTGGAGTTGCCTTTAATTTGTAAACACTTCAACAGGGATAGGCTATGGGTCTGTCTGGAAACTATCTGTATTGCATTTACCCTGGACAGTGAACCATGAACTTGACTTGTTGGTAATCTCAGAGTCAGCCTCTGCTAAGTTTTAGCTTTAAAAAGCCTTCAGAGGTTGCTCAACTAATTATCAGTTTGTTTGTAAAGAATTTGCTTCTGTGTAATTCCTGCCCATTTTGTGTTGGTAAATTTGGTGCCCTAGGAAACAGAGCTTGAGGTAGGCATATGTGCCAGTGCCTTACTTGGAAAGTACCATCTCAGAGCTGTGAGGCAAAAAAAAAAAAAGATGCAATGCAAAGAACGGTGATGTGCTGCCATGCTGGCCAGTGCTTCACAACTACAGCAGCATCATGCCTGGTCTCCGAGCAGGCTTCCCTCCCTAGGACATTCCCAGAAGGCTGTATGGAGAGGCCATGGCTCCAGAAGAGTCTACAGATGAAGGCAGGACAAGCAGTTGATGGGCCCTGAGCTACAGAACTCAGCATGCCCAAAAAAGAGTGAATGGCCACAGTGACAGATGTCTCAGTTAGCTGAAGACCTTGCCAGTGGTGATCCCAAGAGAGTCTGGAGAGGTTCATGTTTCCTGATTAATATCCTGTTAGTGGTTTCTTTCTCCTTGTCCTACCATCTTGCTCCTTTCTCTATTTCTTTTTACTTGCAAACTCTGTCAAATAAGTACAAGCATATTTACGATTTATGAGATTTCTACAGTGAACCACATACTATGCACATATTGTTTTATTTAATTACTGTGCTCACACTGTAAAACATAGGGATTCTAATTCCCATTTTATGGATGATGAAATTGAAGACTCAGAAGACTAAGTAACCTACCAGCCAGGAAGTCCCAGAGATAATACTTAG
The DNA here is from genome assembly GCA_004027455.1 of Hydrochoerus hydrochaeris. Classification (NCBI taxonomy): domain Eukaryota; kingdom Metazoa; phylum Chordata; class Mammalia; order Rodentia; family Hydrochaeridae; genus Hydrochoerus; species Hydrochoerus hydrochaeris. The sequence continues at coordinate 76,116 of PVLA01000595.1, forward strand.
CTTTGGGCCATCTAAATCCAAAGCTCTTACCTCTTGCCATATTGCCTGATGGAGACAAGAATAAATGAATGACTATCATCACATTTGCAGGTTAAAAGGGTACCTACACACCAAACAAGCCTTTCCAAAAAACTCTGAGTAACCCACACTTAAGTATAACTCTGGAGCCAGACTGACTGGGACCAAATCCCAGCTCTTCCATTAGTATGTTACCTCTTGTTACATAGTAGGTCTCTTCATTTGCTCCATGCTTGTTTCTTTATCTGTAAAATAAGGACAGTTCTGGCCAGGGATTTAGTTCAGTGGCCTAAGTGCCTGCCTGGCAAGCACAAGGTTGTGAGTTCAATCCCCGGTACCAAAAACAAAGGACTGTTCTGGTATCTGTCTTACAGGGTAGTTGTAAGAATTGAGTGAATTAGGAGAGTTAAAGTACTTAAAAAGTGCTGGCACATAGGAGAGCTACATAAGTGTACGCTTTTATTATTATTAATTGCACAACACTTCATAATTCACAAAGTGTTCTCACATTTTGTTTAACGTTAGTAGCAATCTTTGAGGTAGCTTTCAGTCTCACCATTGTTTAGAAATGCTTTTATATCACACAGCTGGAGCATAGGGAGGTAAGATTTGACTGGGGTGAATCTGACTCCACACCCACACACCGCTGCTGTTCTCCTCCTCTGGCAGCTGGTCAGCCCTGCTCTGAACTCCCAAGATGGGTCCCAAGTACCAGGGCCAACTGGGAAAGGGCTCCAGGGAGCCTGATTTTCTTCAGGCCAGTTTCTCTGAATCTGCAGTGTGAGATAGAGCCTTCTTCTGGAAGAAATACTTCCCTTCAACTGAAGAGCCAAATCTGTTATGTTCCAAACACTAAAGCGGAATTTTCTTCCCACCCCCACTTTACAGCCTGGCTCCTAAATGAGTTTGCCATGCTGGTTTTGTAGAACCTTAACTACAAAATAAATTGCTTTCCCAAGTGCACCTCCAAGAAGAAAATAAGAGTACTGAGCAAAGAACAAGCGAGGTTCAAAGCATGGTATAAACAAAGGGAAATTGTTTGCAATTCCAGCTGCCCATAAAGGTAGAAGAAGGAGGAGAGAAGAGCCATTTTGGGTGTGAAGCGGGCTGTGAAAATGCAGAAAGGGCCCTTCAAGTAGAAACCAAATGGGCTAGGCAGGAAAGCTAGACAGCAATTAGAACCAAGACACCTCTAGGCATCTCTCACTTGGCAGCAAAGAGGGAAACTGCTTACACCTAAAGGATTTAACTTTCTTTCTACCTGTATCCACCAGCTTCAGTCACTTACTACCTCAGCACTAGAATTAGGAGAGCTAAGGGTGGATTTCATTTGAAGAAAATATTGTGTCATTTTTTTCCCCAGCTAAATTTTAAAAGATTTTCAAGAACCTGCCCTGGCAGCTTGGCCATTATTATTCACATTTAGAGAGAATTATAGCTCATAACACTTTTTAATACCTGACTTTTTGTAAATCACTATATCTCCTCCGTCAAGGACTCCTAAGCCTACACCCTGACTGTGACCCCTGGCAGTGGAGCTTACAACCTGGAACCCATGTCAAAGTGTTCCTGGTGTCAGGGGTAAGTCCGACAGTGCAGAGCATACAGTGGGATTATGGCTAAGATTTATTACTACGAAAGGCTGCAAAGCAAGTCCACCAAGAGAAAAGATACTCTGTGGGCCAGTTTGAAGGAAGGCAAGCACAAGTCTCCAAGAGACTCTCTCTGCAGAGCTGTGCATGATGTGTGTAATTCCTCCAAAGATGCATTGTAAAGATAGCTGCACACCCAAGTCATCTGCCAGGGAAGCAGGAGAAAGACCAAGGCCCAAGGTTTTGATCAAGGATTGGTCTCAAAGACACCCTCTGCCTACTGGGTACCAAACTGTAGACTCTCAGAAAAAGACCAGGTGTTTAACATAAGCTTGTTACTTGTATAAATAATCTAGGCATGGTGAGCCATTCTGATCATCTGGAGACTAGGAAATTGTTTACCAGCCAAATTCCCAGACTCAGGGTGCTCACACAATCTTGCAAACAGTCCTCTCTAGAGACTGCTATGGGAGTTCTTTTCTGCCTATTGCTCTGGACTTCCTGTTTGACTGGCAGAACACTCAATATGTATTTCCTGGTGAAGCTTTGTAGATTTTTCTTCATTCATCGCCCATCCTGCAGTAACTCTTAGAAAATGATTATAAACTTCACCTAGGAGAAACTGCCTGGTAAAGAAAATAAAGAGAAACTGAAATGATAGATCTTGTTTAGAGAAACAAACAAACCATGTTCAAACCTCACAGTAGGGCGATCCTCCTAGGCTTCTAGTGGCATGAATGACTCACAGGTTATAGGGAAGGATGTGAAGCTCAGTAGTTGACTGTGTGCTGTGTATAGTCAGCAATGCCACCAGGCAACATGGTAGAGACACAGGGATGCAGGAAGCCTGAGGTGGCAGGGGCTGGTCTCTGTCTCAAGGCTCATGATATAAAGAAGAGAGCAGCCCTAACCCTTTAGGCAGCCACCCTTCAGGAACAGGTCAGTGCTGGGAACTGCCCTGTGTGGCCAGCAGCCAGACTACCAAGGGACAGCTGGAATGCAACCACAGAAGCAAGTCAATCAAAATGGCCTCTCATCCCTGCCAATCCTAGGGTAGGCTTTTCAGGAGTTTCATGGAAGAGTTAACGTGGAAGTGGTACACCTGGACACCTGGATGCTAGGGAGAAAGCTGTCTTATAGTCAGTGGGAAAATTCCCTGATAACTGGTTGCCCTAAGTTCCCTGCTATGGTGAGCTAACACCAAAATCCCTGTGAATGTCATTGGCCACCTGTAGGCAGTTGAACAAAGGTAGTTTACTGCCTGCAGCAAGGAAGAAGACATACTATGAAAGCCATTGTGTGTCTCAGGAGAGGATGTGAGAAAGAAGAGGTGACACCTGACCCTGTGCTAGTGATATAGGAACAAGTTCAAAGAAATGGAGCTCAGCTCTGGGTTGGATACTGTCAAGGAACAGGGGCTGTTCTGTGCCTGGGTATCATAATCTTATGGAGAAAGCAGAAAGAGTGATGTGAGGCTCAAGTGATAACTAGAAACAACATGGCTGTCACATCAGACAGGATGATGAGGGGGATGTTGGGTCATTTTGTTGTTAAACAGTGTTCTTGGTTTTATGTGAAATATTCTTGGCTTTGTGCAACATGAATCCGGAATGGCCTTGTCTTTTCTGTGGTCCATTGTGGTCTTGAAGTTGTCCGAAGTTGGATTATGAAATTGTTTGCTTTGACTGGAGGACATCACAGGCTAGCTGAGTGCCAGCTCCTATCACAGACTGCTTATTCCTCTTTTATCAATAACCAAAGGACAGAACAGCAGTACCAGTTATGACAACTTGTTTCCAGGACCTTTGGTGACCTGCACCCATGACAAGTTCTAGTGCCCAGGAAAATAATAATGAAAATGACAGGTGCAATTGTACCAATGATTTATGCACTATTATATAATTATTTCATAAAATACGCTCAATAAATAATCAGTATAGGTCAGGTATATAATGCATTCTTTAAATATATTATCTCATTTCACCTTCTTAATGGCTCTGCAAGATTGCTACTTTCTTTTTTGGCAGCTAAGGAAATAGGGGCTCAGACAAGTTAAGTGCTTTCCCTAAAGCCACTTATCTAATAAATAAGAGAGGCTGGATTTAAACATAGACGTCTGTCTGACTCCAAAGCCCTCATTTGTTTCTGTGGCCCAGGCCTCCTTGACACGGACATGACCATGAGCACCAAAAGAAATGGTTTGCTTGCTGCTTGCTGAGATAAGTATTTGTCCAAGGGTCACAGCAGCTCTGCAGCAGGGGCAGAGTATGTTCATAGGCCATGAAATCTCACAGCCCAGAGTAGCAGGCCCTGGCTGGGTCAGGCGGTCCCCAGGCTGGGAGTTGCTGTCGTAGCTCCAGCAAGGGAGCCATTTTCTGGCATCCCCGGGGAAAGGGGAGACTTGGATCTAGTTTCTGTTTCTGCACAGCTGGTCAATTAATATGAAAAAGAGCTGCCCATTATTGATTAACTTTGTATTCTATACAACAATGTCTTAATGAAGCTCAATACCTAGAGCTCCAAAGCTGAAGTTAAGTCTTCTAAGTAGAAGTGATGGTTAACCTTGTCTCTCCTCTGAGATTCAGCATTTCTTCATGGAGAGAGAACTCAGAGACCTTTGAGGTTTGCCCCTTGGTCAAGAATTACTTTTCTTTCAGTGGTGCTCTTTGTATTTAACTTACAACTTTTCTACCAGTCTATGGAAATCTAACAAAATCTAGCATGGCTTACTCATTTATCTCAATATAATCAGAGTCCATAAGTACATACAGATTAGAATGTGTTCTCAGTGTACCCTGTTGAGTAGTTATGCCCATGTTTCAGAATAATAAGGCAAGGTCCAGAAAGAAAAAATAAGACATAGAATTAATACTTACTGGATAATGAGTTTCCTTTGTAGGAATGCTGTAACAAAAGTACCAGAAATTAAGCACCTTTAAACAACAAAAATCTACTGTCTCATGGGTCTGGAGGGGATTCTGCAATCACAGAGCATGTCCCCTCTGACACCTACAGAGAAATGCTCGTTGCCTATTCCTGGATCCTGATGGACTGCTGACAATGCCTGGCATCCCTTGGCTTGTAGCTACATCATTGCGATCTCTGTCTTCTTTGTCTCAAGGCATTCTCCGTGTGTGTCACGGCATTAACTTGGCTGCCTTCCTATAAGAGCATTACTCAGGTTGAATTAGGGTTCATCCCATTCCACTATGACCTCATTTTAATGCGTAACCTCTGTAACAGCCTTATTTCCAAATTAGATCTCATTTTTTGGTGGAAACTGTATGTTCCACAACAGATGCCCAGTAAGTCCCAGGTACTGTGAGCTCCCATCACTCAGAAGCCAGGCTTACTAGTGAGCTTGTGCCTTTTTAACACCCTGTGAATCTATCAGAAGAGACCATTTTAGTCTGAATGATACGTAAGTTGCCACTCTCCAGGCCGAGGCTCCGGGTCCCCTCTCTCTTCCCCTTCCCTCATACGTTTGGTACTCTCCCGCTCTCTGGCTTACACCACCTCACAGCTGAGCAGGTCAGGTCAGCGCACCAGATCTAAGTCAGTCCCTCCCTGTGGACATAATGCCTCAGAGAAGATTCCTGCTGTGTCCATGTATGTGGCACTTGCAGGCATGTCTGTGTGCTGACCTAAGCAACTGTTGGAGTGGAACTGTGTGTGTGTGTGTGTGTGTGTGTGTGTGTGCGTGCGATTACAGGTGTAAAGTGTAGATTTGCTTGACATTGTGTGAGTATGTGGCGTCAGTACAGTTGTGCTATTGTAGGAACACGTGTGCAGCAGCACTTGAGAAGCCCAGGACAAGCCTGTAAGGCTCTGACTGTTGATCAGGGTATGTTTTTGTGTGGCTGTGCATGAGTAGAAGGGTACGTGAAGATTTCTGCCAAATACCTGCTATATTTCAGAATCAGCCAGAATGCAAAGGTGAAGTCTTTCCTCCCATTAAAATGAGGAAGAAGAACTTTGGGGGCTGGTTTTCTTTCAGCTTAAAAAAAAAAAATAGCAGCATCATCCAGTTAGTGGTTGTTAATTAAGAACAGGTCCCAGGGAAGCTGTAGCTTCGCAGCACCAATAAATCACTCATTAACTGTCCATGGCTGCTGCCTCCAAGTCGGCTGTGCTGTAGCTCCAGCTCTTTGTAACCAGGCCAAGGCCTACCTCTGTAGACCTGTCAGCAGGGAGAAGGTGCCTGTTTCCCACTGCCTGTCCTCCTGAGAGCATCCCCAGGCCACCCCCGGCAGGAGAATAAAGGGCGGAGCCTCTGCTCCTTGTTTCAGGGACTTACATTAGAGTCCCTCCATATCACATGCCCCCCAGACTCAGCTCCTTCAGCCTCACTGGCCTCCCCTCCAGGCGCTCTGCCTCTTTTCAGGCTCCTGCTGCGCTGAGCTCCTTAGAGGGCCTGAGCTCCCTGCTTCCTAGCTCTGCGTGCACCTGTGCCTCCCACAGCCGTGCGCATGCTGCATGCTCAGGAAACGAATTCCTTCTTGCCCAGCCCTGGCCAACTTTCTCACCAAAACAAAGCCACCAGCAATGTTTTAAAGTATTAATTTTAGCTAAAACAACCATAGTCTTGGGGAGGAGGAGTAACTGCCTAATGGGTATGGAGTTTATAGGGCGATAAGCATGTTTTAGAATTAGGGAGTGGAGAAAGTTGCACAATATTGGGAGTGTACTCAAAAGGACTGAACTGCACCTGTTAAAATGGTTTCAGATGGACGAGATAGAATAAGATAGGAACACACATCTGTCGGCTGCAGGCCCATCCTTTCTTAAGCTGCAGGCTTTCAGACCCAGCTCTCACAAGCTAATTTAAACCTGGAACAGCTGGAGACAGCAGAAAGCGTGTGGTTGGCAAACAGACCCACGAACAATTCTCTGTCTCCCTTGTTCAAGTGCCGCACTATCCTTCCCCACGGCTCTCTGCCTTCCCAGCTCCAGCCTCGCTGCATCCTCAGCACTGCCCACACAGTGATCTTTCTAACAGTTAGCTAGGTGCTTCCTGCTGGGCATTTTTAGTGGTACCCTAACCTTCTTGCTAAGCAATCATTTCAGGAACTTGTGACTTTGGAATGACTTTGTTATGTTATGTTATGTTATGTTATGTTATGTTATGTTATGTTATGCAGAATCAACCCCAATCTCACAGCCTCTGCTTCTGTGCTTAACTGATTTGTGTTGAAAGATCCACGGATAGTAACTAAATATTTTCCCTACATGTTAAAAAGATATTGGGCCTAAGGAAACCATGCTTTAATCTGGTATGGGGCGGAGGTGAGAGAGCTATTAGAAACCTTTGAATTGGGGAGCTCAAGAATTCCCATCTGTGGGACCAAATCCAGATGTAACCCTGGAAGCATGAAGTTCCAAGTCAGTAGGATTATGGCTTGGTAGACAACTGGCAAATATACGACACCAGTGCCCTTCCTCTAGACACTAAAGCACAGCCCAAAGTCTACATGTAGTTTTGGTTAGCACCAGTAGAGAAATAATTCAGAGAGGGGAAACAAATCTTAAATCATACCTCTGAGTCCAAGTGGAGGTAAGAATAGCACCATGGGAGAAAGAGAGCTGTTGAGGTGGCTATTTACTGTCAACTCCAGATCCCGTGTCTGGACTTACATGTTCATTCATCCATTTTTGCATGCATTCATTCATCAGATGTTTATGGAGACCTTGATATTTCCTGGCCCTGTTTTAGTAATTGCAGACAGAAATATTATTTGTGCCTTGATCAATACATATTAATAGTTAAACTGACAACAAATGGTTCATTTGTGTTGCAGTAAGAAATAATTCTAAGGTAACAGTGACTCAAAAGAATTTGGTTTTGCTATCTACCCATCATGCTTTGCTCCACATAATTTTTCCAGGTCTCAGGGTAATAGAGGCTTTACCATCTTATGGCTACACTATCCGGAGCAGGTGGCCTTTTTTGCTGCTTGTACAGTCCATATGTCTAGCTTAGTCACATGGCCCCACCCAAATAAAGTGAGCAGGGAAGTATGTTCTTCCTATGTGTCCAGAACAGGCAAAGAACAGCTCTGCTGAACACCTAAAGGGTCTCCGCAGCCTGGAACAACAAGCAACTCAGTTGAGCACCTCGCCCTGAAATGTCTCTACCCATGAGAAGAGACAAGTGAACAAACCTAATGGTAGAGGGAATTCAGGAGTGTGTTGGAGGAGAAAGAGAAGTTGTGACATATCGTATCTGAGAGGAGGAAAGTGCTCACGGGAATCTTTCATGGCTGGAGGACTGCAGACTAGCCAAGAAGTGTCCAGATGTGCATGGATGCAGATAAAATGTGACATCTAAGGCAGGAGGGAGGGGGAAGTGAGTGCAAACAGGCAGGAACTTGGTGCCTGTATGAAGGTATTTGAGCATGATTCTTCAGCAGGGGGAAAGCCATGGGAAAGCTTTTCTAGAAGGGAATTTAATCCACACGTATATTTTGGAAAGATCCCCATGGATTTCACTCTTTAAAGAAGAGTTGGACACACACAGTAGCCCCTGGAATCAGAGTAGTGATCATGCAGACAGATATAAGAGGTGCTTAGGTGGGAAGACCAATAACATTAGTCACTAACTAGATACAGGCAGTGGGAGAGAGAGCAGACACAAGTTTGTGACCCAATTTCTGATTGGGTTTATGTCTTAGTCTATTCAGGCTGCTATAACCAAAATACTTAGTTCCAACAGTCCTAGTTCTAAAGACTGGCAAGTCCAAGATCAAGAAGTCAGTGGATTTGCTGTCTGTTGAGAGCCCACTTTGTGTCTCCTAGATGGCACCTTCTTCCCGTGTCCTCCCATGGCTGAAAGGGTGAAAATCTCCTCGAGCTTCTTTCCTAAGAGCCCTCATGCCATTCATAGCGCAGAGCTCTCCCGTCAGTTCCTGCAGGTGGCCTTGCTCTTAATACCTGCATCGGGTATTAGGTCTCAACGTATGAACTTTGAGGGGATGTAAATAGAGAAGCTGGCAGGAAAACTGTGTGGATGCGACGAGGAAATGCTGAGTACAGCTGCAGAAGAGAATGATTAACTGAGTGTTATATGCCATTGAAGTACCTGTGGACCCTCTAAATCAAAGTGTCCATGAAGCACTTGGTTATGAGGCCCCAAAGCTTAAAAGAGAGTCTGCCTACCTTTCCTGAGTGTCTAAGAAGTAAAAGGTGTGGGGGTCACCTAGGGGGAAATGGAGCTTTCCTCCAGGGATCTCGAATGACACCTTCATTGGTACCAGAATTGCTTTTTATATTGTGTCTCAATCTGGTGTTTTCAAAATGGAGTCCTTTCTGCTTAAGGACCTAGTCCCTTAGGCGGAGGGAAGTCACAGCTCTCTGGGCTTCTGCAGCTCCCACTGTGATGGGTACCAAGCCACTGTCATTAAAGACCCCGAGCCCCTGGAGGGCTGTCACATATTTATCTGGCCTGGCACCCAGGTGCACAGCAAATGGTTCTTGAACAAATGAATGAATTAACTACAAACTATTCAAAACTGTCAGGTCCCTTGTGAGAACATAAATAGTACTTCCATTTTCTGGAAGCTTTTAATAAATTATAACTCAGCAAATTAAAATAAACATTTGTTTTAACTTCTACCAACCAAGTCTCTGGAGGGTCGGACACCTTTTCATCTTCAAAGTGCTTTCAAAACAAGAGCTGGCTTTCCCCAAAGGCCCTCTGTGGATGTTGTAGACTGTAAACAGATACAGAACTGTATTAACATTCAGCAGCAAAGATGCCTCAGGCCAATTTTTAAAAGTACCTTCTCCAGAAAGAAAAAGAAATTGTTTCTCCAATTTTTTGAGCGCCTTCGGTGTGCCAAGAGTTGTGCCAAAGCCTTTCAGTACCTGTGGTGTTATTCTCTCAGTGGTCCTGTGAGGAAGACAGGTGCCTTTCCTGCCTAGAGATAAGAATCCTGAGGCTCAGAAGAACAGAGTGACTTGCCCAAGGACACAGAGCAGGTGAGAGGGAGAACCAGTGACCTCTCATAAATTCTTTTAATGCCTTGATTACTGACTTTTACTTTGCATGGCTGTTTATTGACATTTGGTCTGCAGATTATCTGCACTAGGCAAAAACAAGAGATGAATCCTGGGCCCCATTCCAGATTTTTTGGATGAAACTCTGGAAAGAGCAGCTTAGGAATGTGCATTTTAAATAAACCTCCCAGGTGTTTCTTATGTTCACTGAGATTTGATCACTTATACTTTGTACCGATAGTGGGTTTCTAAAACAGGTTTTTGTCTAACACTATGAGAGAAAAATCAAAGGGGAGATAACTAAGCCCTGAACATCTCGTGCCTTGTGCTGAGTTTGGCAGCTTTGGTTTTCTGCAGACAGCGAGGCAGCATCTTCCTCCCCCTGCTCTGCAGGCTGTGCCGGCCAAGATGGAAAGCTTCCTCTGTTCCCTGCTTTGCATGGTAATCTTGGGTGGATGTTTTCTCTCCACTCCATATGGATTTTGCAATTAACTCACTAGAAAAGTAAATCACAGGGTGCCTGGAATAATAAGTGCGGTGAACACCAGGCCTCAGCCAAGTGGACTGGGATCCGATCCAGAGCATGACTAAGGTTGCTGGGCTGGCGCTTCAGAAGGCAGGAGGCCTAAGGCTGGTAGTCCTGGAGGCTGGATAGAGGCACAGAGAAGGAGGAGAGGACCTGCGGGCGAGGTTGAGTGTCTCTCCTGCATGTGCAGCATACACCCAGTGTGCTGCAAATTTTTTTTTTTTTTTTTTTGTCAATTCTACATAGCTCTTTTGGGTTGTATTTTCACTCCCATCTTACAGAAAAAGAGAAGCAATGTTGCTTCCCAACTTGCAGCTTCTCCGAAATGCCTTTACCACCATCTTGTGGCCTCCTGTCAATCTTTCTTTGTCTGAGCAGCTAGAGTGGGGAGAGCCCTTAACAAGCCTAAGGATGGCTGGGGGCCAGTGGCAGCTGATCTTGGGAAACCTGGTCCCTCCTCCGTGAAAAGGGTGGCAACTGTTCATAGGTGGCAGGGCTAGGGTGAGTACCAGGTCTGAAGTCTTATTTAGGAGGTACTTAGTAAGCATGTGAAATGTCAGTTCCCCTTTACCTCCATTTGGTCTCCTAAACCATCTCCTGTCACAGAACCAGCGATGCTTCCTAGGAATGTGCCCAAGCTAGTAAAAGGAGCTGGGAGCTGGCTGGAGGTCAAGAACGTTGCATATACTGTCATCTTGCTTCTTAGTGGGTCAGTCCTCACTTCCAGTTTTAATTTCTGAAAGACAGAGTCTAATTGGTTGAGCTTGCCTTTGGTTATTGAGCCATTCCTTAGGTGCAGCGGAATCATATCATGTGAGTGGCTTCCTGGACCCTCTCTCCAAAGCCTGTGCCAAGCTGCCTGCTTATGAAGAGGCTCTGGACAAGCATGCACAAAGGGTCTCTTTATCCCCTTCTCTATTTTGCACTTGTGAAGACAGATTTTTCTCTCATCTGTCTTTTCACCCTCTTATGAGGCCTATGCTCAGTACTCAGGAAAGACTCACAGGGTTTTAGAGGGAAAACAGGGACATAGAGGTTCTGTCTGCTCTGGCTGGCTGTGGGCTTCATGGAGGGTGTCGGTACCTGTACTCCTGCTGAGGGTCCTGCCCGAGTGCCACTCGATGGGCTCCTTTTCCATGCAGCTCTGCTAAGGTCCATGTGCAGGCTCTGACACACTCCCTCCTTTGACTATATCATATCCACACATGTCCAGTGACAAGTCAGAAGCGTTTTTTTCTTTTTTTTTTTTTTCTTTCTTTTTTCTTTTTTTTCCTTCTTTCAGAGCCTAAAAAATCAAACTGGCTTTTTTTCTGCTTCTCACAGTTTCCAGAGCAATAAAGATTCTGAAATCTGAGCCAGGCTGACAGTTCTGTTGATGTATGAGAAGCGCAAGGATCCTGCCTCTGTTTGGTGGCATTCACTCAGCCGTCAGCACAGCTCACAAACCCTTTGGCGGCTGTAAGGCAGATAAATGGGCATGACTCGGCAGGCACCAAGAACAGACATGGGAACAAAAACACTCTTTGGCTCTTGATGGGCTTTGATTATTGTTTCTTTGCCTACCTAGAAAACTAGGCAGAGGGGACAAGATTTAAAAAGCAGATACAACAGCTGGAAGGAGAGATCCCATTTCTCTACAACTATCCTGTCCTGTAGAACTTTCTGAGATGATGGGATTGTTCTGTATCCGCACAGTTCTATTGGAGCCATTTGCCACGTGCGGTTATTGAGCCCATGAAATACAGTTAATGCCACTGAGGGGATGGTATTTTAATTTTAATTTATTTAATCTTGCAGTGAAATTCAAATATCCATACTACTCTGGCTGTTGGCTTCCATATTAAATTGTGCAGCTCTAAAATCAAGGGTTTTTCTTTGAGCTCTAATTCTCCATATTCCCACTGCCTAGTACTAGTGGCTCCGATAGGTTGAAGAATCTTTAAATGAATGAGTGGGTGGTGAAGCAGAGATAGTGTTGTGTGCAAGGTGAGTGCACAGGATTTAAAACTGGTCAGACTTGGATGTAGAGTCTGACTCTGACATTTATTTATTTCTGTAACTGAGAATTTTAATAGCATCTTCAGGCTTTTCTCTTATGCAAAATGACTGTAATGCATACCTTCCTCATAAATGAGCAAATGAGTTGGCACATACAGAGTGATTATGCTGTGCCTGGCATATACGAAGCCCCTTGATAAGTAGCAGTTTCAAAGAAAAGACCAAGAAAGTAACAACTAGCCCTCCTGACAAACAGACTGTGGCATTGCCAACATATAGAAACAATTGCTGTGAACAAAACCACTCTATGAACATGTTCAGGGCATAAGCATGGTCAGTATTTGACCAGAAGAGTGACCATGTATGCACCTCCTTAAGGACAATTGACCTCCTCTGCCAAATTATTATTGCTTCACCTATTGCAAAATCTAGCACCACTTTAATCCTCTCCCCTAAATAAATATACTTATTCATTCTGTTTTTCTCACTTCTTAGAAAATATCCAGTCCAGAGCTAGCCCTGCCTCACTGATTTTCTTTTGAATCATCCCACATGACCCAGACTATTAGTCACACACACACACACACACACACACACACACACACACACCCCTGAAGACCCAGTCAGGTGCATTCTCCCTTGCTTCAGTCAGCTAAACACACTCAACATTTTTATGACTACAGCTGTGATCCTGGTGGTCTTTGGGCAGGCAGTGGACACCATCAGAGGTTTCACACCTCACCTGCTGACACATAAAAGCAGAGCAGTCATGAGAAAGCCCCCACACATTGGTTCTTTGTCTTCTTGTGGGGTTCAGCTTCCTGCTCCCGCACTGCCAAGCTAAACTCCTACACAATTAAAAGCCTGCTATTTCCTAAGCTAGGACTGAACACATTCAGTTAGTGGACAGAGCTGTTGGCTTCCTCTGCTTCCCCCAGAGAGGGTCTGTGTTTGGCTTAGCCAGTTCCTTAGCTTACAAAAGGCACAGATGCCACCTCAGACTCTAATCAGTGGCTAAATAAGAAAGAGGGTAGTGAGAAGGGTGAGTGAAACGTGCCCAGGAAAGAATCAGAAAGTCATATTTGCACTAGGACTTTCATACATGAAGAAAGTAAGAAAGAGAAGTTCAAATGCCTAAAGGTGGTATAGAAACTCCAGAATCCCACAGGTGCAGTTTGTGGGACCAGGGGTTAGAGTTTGATGAGTTGAAATCGTCGATGTGATGAATTTGAAGCACCTGAAAGGCATTTAATTTGACAAAATTACTAAACACCTGGAAATTTTTATGTAGAAGTGATCATTCTCTCATCCGTGTAACCACTTAGTCACCCGTTCAAAGGAAATGTACGCAGTATACCCTAGGATGGCTCTGTGCCGGACGCTGTGACATAGTAGTGATGAAACAGGTGGCCCCTCACTTTCATTGCCTAGATCAGGCTTGGCTATCCACTGGTTGGGATGTTCTGGCCATCTTTCCCTGTCCCTGGAGATGCTCCATGAAACAAAGTCATCTGAGAATTGAGGCTGACTGTCAAATCTTGCTTCTAAAATGAAAACCCTTCACTTTATCCCACCCGCCGAGCAGTCATTTTCTAATTTCTATTTAATTAGGAAATACTCTTTCTGATTCTATGCAGGTCAAATTCATGAAAGGTTTCCTTGTCATTTGTTTGTTTGAGATAGGGTCTCACCATGTAGGCTGGTCTCAAACTTTCAATCCTTCTGCCCCAGCCTCCTGAAAGCTGGTATTACAGGCAGATACCATTTGTGCACACCCCATGAAAGGTTTATGAGAAGCATGTGTCAAATTCCATCAACCCTTACAGTTTTTTTTCCTTTGAGTATCTTGATGGATATTAGTGAAAACTGCAAAGAGTGTCCACTGGATTTTTTGCAAAGCTTTCCATTATTTGGGAGAAATGATGGGTAGAAACAAACCACAGAGAAATGGCCTTTGCCTAACAGCAAAGAAAATCTAAGAACAGGTGGTCTATTAGGGAAGGGTTTTTCCTAATGGGTTTGGACTTTAGCTATTCTCTAGTAGCCAACAGCTTCAAAACAAATCAAAGAAAATTGAAATATGGTATGCTTAACTGCAGAAACACTAAGGAACATGTCCTCTAGGCCTGTGCTATCCTATTTCAGAAATTCTAGAGCAGAAATCCCAGCTCTTTGATTCTCAGAATAGTATTGTAAGAGGCAAATTCTCATTGCCTCTCTCCCTTCCCAAAGAATGATAAAGAGTCTGATCACTGGATTATCTCCTAAGAAACTGCCCACCACCCTATCCCAGGGGTGAGTCAATTCTGAAGGACTAAGGAACTGTGATGCAAGATTTGCCCTGGATGGAACTGGCCATGTTGTTGAGAGCAGGAGAACATCGCAGAGGCCAGTCTTCAGGTGAGAGAGGCGGGCAGCTGACTGCTGTTCCAGAGAACTCTTTGCCTGTGTGCATAGCTCCAGCCCAGCTGTCCCTGCTTTCTCCGACATGTACAGACACAGATGCGCCTTTGTACCTGCACTCTCCCCTACCCAGTGCCCTTTGTCACACTGACACTTGAGTGTATATTCTTTCCTTAACTCTTGTCTCCTCTGCTCACACTCTATCCATCATTCCAACTCACTTGCTAAAAGTACTTGACCACTGCAACTAAACTTGAGTGTTTTGGCCTTGCTGTACTTCCTTGGACTTCTTTCCCCTTGAGGTTAACCAGCCTCTCTGCAACTCACCTCTTACATCTTTAGTCAAGTATTTATGTCAAATCTCTGGGAAGTTTGGGGTCATATTTATGATGTTTTCTGCCCTCATGGATACTTCTCCATGCGAAACACTTCCCTTTTGTTTTGGAACACAGCACCTCAGGAAACTTCACATCTAGTTCATCAAAATCTCCAGAAAGACTTGGGCATTGGACTTCATTCTGATCAACCAAGGAAAGCTGGAGATGCTAGCATGTGGGATATGAAGGAGAGGCACCCATCTTGGCGGTTATACAAACTAAGAAAATAATACCTGATTTGGCCAAATAGATAGTTTGGAGTGTTCCGGGGTCCTGCAGTTTCCAAATACAGAATCTCAGCCCCACTCCCAACTTCCAGACTCAGAAGCTGCCCTTCACACTGGCTCCCCAATTGGTTCAGTCATACACAGAAGCTCACTACCCTGGACTTTTAAGACAGTTGTTTGCAGAAAAAAATACTAAGTCTGGTATTAAGACCAGGCACTTTGAATTGATGACTCAAAAGCCTCAAGAAATCAAACAGTGGATCTAAGGCCATCTTTTATGTTTTTAAGCACCAATGACTGAGTATAATATGGAAACAAATAGGAAAATGCCTGTAAATACAACATTTAACAGTGGTTTCCTTGGGAGATGAGTGGGACGGATGGGGTGGGAAGGAGTGAAGGAAGACTTGCATTTGTATTTAGTTTATTTCCGAACTGCTGGAATCCAAATATATGAATACATTAGTATTATTTTTTTAAAAATGGATAGGAAGTTTTGGCAAATATAAGTTTAACAACACAGGAAAATAACCCCAGGAAGCTGCACAGGCATTTCTCAGATGAGCTTAAATTGAAAAGGAACGTGTTTTTGTCAACAGGGTAGCTTCAAGTGGTAGAATTATAGATGATTTTATCATTTTGTTTTTCTTCTTTTTTTTCTTTGTATGATTTTTTTTTTACATTTTATACAATGAATGTGTATCATTTATATATAAAAATATAGACCAAAAATGTTTTCAGGATGTTATAGGATAAAGATGGCTATTGCTACTGATGAGCAAAGAATTTTAAAATAAAATAAGAGAGAAAAGCAACAGATGAGTGTTGGCATGTGGTTGATGTTGTGGCTTGAGCCTCCACTCTGTACCTACCCAGGGCCATGCGTGGTCTGTGAGGTGAATACCACAGCCATCGCACAGCTGAGAGAGTGGGACCTGGGTGAGCTTATCCAGCATCAAAGGAGGAGCGGCCTGCTGTTGCACTTGACCTTGTGACTCTGTGCTCTGCACCACTGACTTGAAACAGTGAAAGCAATGTAGTCCAGAGATGAACACATAAGATTTAGGCCAACTCTGAGGCCTCAAGTCCTCTCTGTCCTAGAGCAGTGATTTTTCAAGTTTCTAGCTACTGTTCTCAAAAAGGCCAGGGAACCTTACCCCACAACTGTGAGCACCTCTGATCTCCTCTGGGAGCCTCTGGGATCCTGCCAAACTCCACATGAAAATCAGCTTTAAGGCAAAGGTTTTGAAAGACCACAAAAATGAGTCCCCCTGACAACCTGAGGAGACAGGTTTCTAGGAAGCTCTGAGGACTCTTCCAGCTGTGTCTTGGAGATGTGCCATGCATCCCAGCATGGCCTGTGCCCTGGTGGATTGCACAGGAGGCACATGTTGACCTTGTCATGCTTACCCTTTCTTGGCCTGTTTGACCACAAATGACATTTTATGGAATCCATTAATATCTCACAGATAGAACACCCCAAAAGACAGCTTCTGTGATGCTTTCTTAGGTCTCACAGAGACAGAGACCTAACATTTAAAAAAATTTTTTTAATTAAACTTTCACAATATTTTCTGCATGATGGCTTAGAATTTGTTAAGAACATTTTGTTCTTTGAAAAAAAAATTCTGGAGTGCTAAAATGTCTGTAATTATACCCACAATGAGTGCAAGATCTCCAGCACATGCCTCTGAGAGTTGGAGGTTAACAAGGATTATGCCTTCGGGAGGTACCAGAATGGCATCTGTGGTTACACTAACTCCTCTACAAATTACAAGGTCCTCTCAGCCTTGACATGCAGTGGGGAAGAAGAGACATTGAACTGAAAAACTGATGTCTGTAAGCAGGCCTGTCATTGTACATTATTCAAGGTGGTAGTGTTTATTTTTAACTTTTGCATATACTGTGCATATACTTTAATTAAGCTGCTTTGAAATCAGATGTTCACAAGTGGGCACAAAATGCCCAAACTTATACAACTATAACAGCAAATGCTTCCATTTTGCTTTGTAGTTTACAGAAATACCTTCAAGCCCATGTCCTCAGAACAGATCCATGTGAACTGCATATTTTTTTCCCATTTTACAGAGAAGGAAATTGAGAATCTGCTCACAGCTGACAGCATTATGACTGTATCTTGCTCTTTTCTCTATAATCTATACCATTCCCATTACCTTAAATAGCCTCTAGTGGTTAATAATTATGGGAAGCACTAGATTTTTTAGGTATAGGCCTAATTTGGGGGAATTTAATACTAAGGTCAATTCATTAATCGCTTAGTTGAATATAATTTATATGTGTCTTTGTAGAATTTTTCAAATAAATAACTTCATAAATCAAATCAAACTTATTCATTTATATCTACTCAGGAAATAGACTTATACTTTGATAACAAACGCAGAGCAGGAGATAGCTTGGTAGACCAACAGAAGCTTGTGGAGGGTTGTATTGTTGTTGTTGTTAATGTTGTTGTTGTTGTTGTTGTTGTTGTACTGGAGATTGAACCCAGAGCCTCACACATGCTGGGCAAGTGCTCTAGCCTAAAAATTTGTGTTTCAATGTTGTGTAATCCTGTTTCCCCAAGTAACCATTTCCTTGCCATTGAACTAAAGTAGAAGATTGGAAAATACTACTATTCTTCCTTCAGAACATGAAAATAATATTTAGCCTTTTGTCTCCAGCATACATATCCATTCTTCTTCTGAAACGTACATTTTTCCCTTCGGTTACTGTTGTAGCCAGGGGTTGTGAGGAGAACAATTAAAATCAGGACATGGAGTGTATACTATTATTTTATGATGGTCACCCAGAGTTAACACATAGTGCAGGAAATCTATCCACAACACTAAAGACATAGAATATTCAGCCAAGGGTCTGAATCCCACAGCAATGTCTACATGAGTCCAAATGAAGACCTAGAGCCCACAAGTCCAACTGGAGGTCTAGAGCCCACGAGAAGGACTCATGCCAGTCTGTTTTATAGATCTGCACTGGGAAGGCCCAGAGGTCAGTGGTGGATGCTAGAAAGTCTTCGCCAGTGGGGTGAAGGAGCTGTGCTAGTAGGTTGCGGGTTCTATGCTGTACCCAAGAAGTCATGCTCATAATAAAGATTCAGGCTGCCCGGAAAAGCACCACAGCCATCCCCAGCGACACGGAGGTCCTGAGATCCTCCGATGATAAGCACAGTCGAGTACATGCCAGGAAGCCAGCATGATGAGTTTGTCCCAGAAATTAAACGGCACACATCTTCCCCTCTGGAGCCAGGAAGTGATGTTCAATGTAAGGACCGCAGCTCTCCCAAAGTGAACCCCAGCCACTCTCACCATCCAGGTCCTGAACTCCTCCGATGACAATGATCAAACTCACACTGGGGAAGCTATTCATGATGAGCTCCTCCAGGAGAACCAACGGCTCAAACAGCAACATGTGGGAGAACCCACAACGCCTCAATGCCTCTCTTCTCCTTCTCTACCTCTCTATTTATGCTGGCAACTTTCGCAGGCAGAACATCTACACTCAGCACCATGGTGATTTAATTCCACTGGTGTTGTTGATCACCAGCTTTTAATCTATAACAGATACCAGTTTTGCTTGCCTTCCTTTCAAGGAATTGACACTGACAAGTCAACAAGCATTTATTGAGTATCTGTTCCATGACTATCCCTGCGCCAAGTGCTAGGTACAGATCTCACAGTCTAGTGAGAAACACAACCCAACAAGTGTCTATCAGAGTGCTGGTATAGATAGATATGAGGGCTAGTGAATCACAAAGAGGTACAGATTTAGTTCTTCTTGAGGAGAAGGTTAGAAATGCCTCTGAGAGTGGGTGGGAAAAGCATATTCAGAGATGAGTAGGTCGATGGAGAGTAGGCGATAGAGGAAATTCTGCTAACCTATTAAATGACCCTCATCTCTGCTGAGTCTTTTCTCTGTAACAGTTACTCCAAGTGAGTCAGTCACTGGTTTTATGTTTTCCCTGGACAAATAGAGAATAAATTTTCATCATCAAAATAAGTTTCAGGAGCCTAAGGAATAGGAAGAAATATCAGGGCTTTTTCATGGTACTAATCTTTTTACTTCCTCCTAATGCCTTTCCTTGGGACCATAGGGGATGATAACTACTTTACAGGCATCTTACTCACTGTGTCTTTGTGTTCTCCCATGAATGATTAAGGACATCTTCAAAAAATAGCTGCCTTTCCATGACAGCTTTAATTAGTCTGCCACAGTTTCCAACCAGAACATGGCCCTAGGGTCTTGTTCCCTAAACAGTGGTCAGTCTCAGGTGAGCTTCACCTTATTGCCGGAATATTTTAAAACCTTTCTACAAGTTACCTGTGTGACATCACACACTTCTCATTTCTGGAGGTATTTTTTGGAGACCAGAGGCAATTTCTCATAGAATTCAAGGTGAGGAGTCCACAGATCTGGATTTCAGGCCTGGTCTGTCACTTGCTTGCCCTGTGATCCCGAATCCCGAACATGTCATTTGTCTCTTGGCATTCATGTTCTTCACCTCTAAGACAAGGCAGGAAGATTTGATGCTCCTAGGGGCCCTTCTAGTTCTAAGGTCTGAAGTTGCAAATTCCAGAAAGCTAAAAGGAAATCACTGGCATGGAGCTCTCCTGGGGTGCATTAGTAGACTTGGTTGTGACCTGAGGTCTCTGGGTGGGCCGTGCAGTAGATTGTGTTCACGCTGGCTTTCCTTGAAGCACAAACTGTTACCAGGTTTGGGCATACTAGAATCTCCTACTAGACGTGGTTTCTAGGTTCTTTCTGTCCTGAACAAAGAATTGATCAAGACAAACTCAAAGATAATGAGGTCTTACATTTATTAAAGAAAGGAAAAGAAACAGATTCTTCAGAGGGAATGTGGGCCAGTTAAAAGTAGGATGGGACATACACTCTACAGGTTAGACCACCATGAAAGAACACAGTGGCCCTGAACTCAACAGTGGCTGTCTTTTTGTATCTCCCTCTCCTTGGGCTGACTGACTGACCTTAGGTCTAGGCTGTCCTATTAAAAACCTGCATTCTCTGGTTAGTTCCAAGTACTGGGCTCTGAGAAATGTTCTGCACGTGCATCCTAGAACTCTGTGACCAACTCTGGCCCACTTGCCCAGCCAGGTTCCCTACCCCAGCCAGTTTCCCACACCCTAACGTCCTGGCTCCAAACCACTTCTTTAAGAGAAAAAATAAAAGATGGCAGGTACTTTTATATGTCAGTGCTCAATAAATCTGTATCAATGGCAGTTATCTTAGTTAAGGCAACTAAAGTATGCCCAGCTAGAGATAGGGAGTCACTAACGCTCCCAGAGCACTTTCAACATGACATTTGGGGCCTGGTAATTGTTTGTTGTACAACCTGTGTTCTGCACTGTAGTATGTTTACCAGAATTTCTGGCTTGACCCTTGTAGATGTCAGTAGCACTGTCTCCAATTGTGACCGCTGAAATGTCTCCAAACATTTCCAAAAGCCCTTGGGGAGCAAAGTGGCCTGTTGAGAACCATTGTCCTAGCATGAGAGTAGAAATGATGTCCATGCACTTTGCCAGGAACCACTAGGTCCTAAGGTTGGATACACGCCTTGAAGTTTCTGTGATTACCTCAAAACCATGCTAAACCTCTAACATTTCATTGTTATTGTTGTTGTCTTTCTGAGACACTATGCAGTTCAGGCGGCCCTTGAACTCACTTTATGGCCCAGGCTGGGCTGGAATTCCTACCTCACCCTCCCAAGTGCTGGTATTACAGGTATGTGCTGCCACGCCCAGCCTAACCTCTAAATCTTAACCTTGACACATCCCACAGTCCTGTTCTCATGCATTCACTTAGCAAACTTCTACTCCATGTCCACTGCATGCCTAGACTGGTGCTAGTGTCAGAAAAAGCAGTAGTGAGATCTTACCTTTATTCTTCCCTTGTTCCTGAGCCTGAATGCATGTTTCTGGCTTCCTGATCCCTCTGAGAATGCTCTTTTTTTGCCGCTGATTGCCTGCACTGGCTTTGAAGCCCTGAGCCTATGCCCTGGCCTGGGCCCCTCTTATTATGAGCATCCCATGGAAATCAACCCTCAGACTTCAATTATTCTCTCCCCCCACCACCCCTGTGAATCTATTGAGTCTCTTCCTCTCCCTTACTCCAAACTATTTCTGTCTCTAAGCTGGCATTTAGTCATATCAATAAGCACTTGCTGAGTTCCTCTTTTGTGCCAGGACTTGTGTTCCCTGTACTCTTACATCTCTTTAGTTTTAATTTCATTCAGTAAGTACCTGAAGCCCCTGCTCTGTGTCAGTCACTGTGCTGGGTGCTGAGGATGCAGAACAGAGGGAAACCAGGCAGGGTCCTGCATTTCAGGGGAGGGACTGCTTTCATCACATCATTAATCATCCACTTAAATGTCCCTTCTCCCATCTTCTTGCCTCCTTTCTGTCTTCTCTTTCTTTTAGCTTCTCTTTGCCTCCATCCTTTTTACCTCTGTCTCCTCTGGCTCGCTCTATCCTTTACCCCCCTCCACAGTCAGCAAGATCCTTTCCTGGCAGGGATTGAGAAGCTTCTCAGGAGCGATGGATCTCCATCAGATGCTTGTCCCCTAGCTTCCTCCTGGTAGGAGAATGACTGTCGTTAAAGGGGTTTTGTGGAGGCAGTTTGACAGGAGTTGGCCACACTGAGCGATAACCAAGAAGGATCACTCCTTTCTGGGGTAGTAGAAGGATATGAGGCCCATAAATCATTCACTGAGAGGCAGCTCTGAACAGCACATGACTCCACTTGGCCATGGGGGAGGGGGGAAATTCCTAGACGCACAGGGGGACTGAGGGCTGAAACCCAGAGCACAAGCTGCCACATACCCAATGTTGGATCCTCTCTTCTCTCAACCTAAAAGAAAATAGTTGCTGAGTTCTGTTGGTGGTGTGTCCAGCTAAAACAGTTCTTTGGCTTTTTGTGATCTCCTTTGTTGTTTGAGGTATTAGGAACTGGACTTGTGGCCACATGCATACTAGGCAAGTGTTCTACTGAGCCACATCCCAAGCCCTGTTCTTTAGTTTTTTGAAAGAGTCACAGCTCTCCTGTAGAGTCAGGTCAAAGTTGCTATGAACCTGGCATCTCGGCCTAAGTCTTAGGGTTGGGCAGTTGAAGCAAGGATTTAGGACCCAACTGAGCTCCCCTTATTCCCCAGGTGAATGTGAACAGGTCCCTTCACTTCTTTGTGTCTCAGTTTGCACTTATATAAAATGAGGGTGATATAGAAGCTACATCTAGGTTAGAAGGGTCAAATAGTGCTTGCAAATGGCTTGACACAGTTCCTGGCACATGATGTACTCAGTAAATACCATGTCTGATTCCCAAGTTCCTCTTTTGGTTTCCCAGTTTATTCCTCTGGTTATATGCCTGATTGCTGATTGTAAAGTAGGCAGACTCTTGCTTTTAACCCTGGGTAAATTCTGATTGCCTCCTATTATAGAAGGTAGGGTTCCACCTAATACCTTTCCCTAAATTCTTCCAAGACCTTAAACCTCCCTTTCCCTGGCTAGAAGAATACAGCTGTTCAGCAGCTGTTAACTTACTCCGTTCAGCAGATCAAGTTCATTGTCAAGTAATATGATTTCTCCCCATAAAAGACTTGGGGATTTCTAACAATGAAAACTGTTACCAAAGTGAATAGTGTTATTAATAGGACTTCCTGGAAAAGAGCCCACCTGGATAGAGAAAGCTACTTGTCACAAATACCAGATCACTCTTGTTCCATTTTATGCCCTGCTCTCTTTTCTTTGCCTTCCAACTTCGAAGGTATTTTTTGCATGAAGATTAGAACTGTGAAGACCCCTCTGGGAAGGGAGCTAAGAAATGTTGAGGCCTGGTGTTGAGAAGTTCTAAATCATTCAGTCCTCTTGGGCCTTCCACTCCCTAAGGGGCTCTTGGGTTTCCAAGACAGCCAAACATCTGAGATGAACTAGATTGCTGTATTTGGACGAGAACAATTTAATGATCCAGAAAGTAAGGAACATGGACAGAGAAGAAACTAAAGCAGCTAACACTGCCTTCAGACAGAAAGCAATTGATTGAGAGTGGGGGAGGCGGCAGTCCCAGGCACAACAAATCTGCTAACCCCTTCAGAACATAGGTTACCCAGCTCCCAGAAAATAAACTTGAAAGCAGTGAATCTAGCAGGCAGAGGCAGCCAAGAAAAAGACTGTGCTTCTGCAAAATGCCTTGGGTACCCCTCTTTTCTCCACTGTGAGCTTCTTGAGGGAACATCTCACAGCTAACCCATACCTGGAAGAGAAGAGACAAAGAGAAGAAATGGAACTTTTCAAACCAAGGTATGGGTGTCCTTGGACCTGTGCAGAAGTTTTCAGGGAAGGCGATGGTGGGCTGCATTTCTGAAGATACAAAGGGAAAATGTTTTTGTTTTAAAACATGTGACTGTGTTATGAAAGAAAATGCAAAATTAGAGTGAATTCGTGAGATGAAATATGAGAATTTCATGAAATGATTACTCAAGACTCATGTCTCAGGACTCTTTCGGGTATTGGTTCTCAAACTTTAGAGTGAAGCCACACTGAGTACTTGGTAAACTTGCAGAATCCTGGGCCCTTATCCAGAGATTCAGCACCACATGCTTGCCAGTGTCCCAAGGGATATCAAAGCAGTTGCACTGGCTGTGGCCCTGCTTTGGGGAGAGGAGAGTCCTCCTCTTCCGCTGTTTAGGTTTGTAGTGGATGCTGTGCTAGGGCACTTAGACGCTCCCCAAGATGAAGATACACACTGGCCAGGTGCCAGGCAGTGACAGCATGTCAGGGATACTTTTTTCTATGGGATTCTCTGTCTTCCCTTAAAGGAGTTGGCTATCCAGCCCCAATTCAGGCCCATCTCTGTAGGCAGCCATACTCCTCCATGAGATAGGTGGGGGTAGAGTGAAGATCATGCAAATGCGCAGTCTCCTTGCCCAATCTGAGACAATGCAGAAGGGCAACCTGGCTTCGCGGCCTTTAATGAAACTGCAGAGACCTCTGCCTTACCAGCATTGTACTCGCCTTCCTCATCTGCTTCCTCCTGCCTTCTTCCCTCCCCTACAGGAGGTGCTCATGAGAATGGGGAAAACTCCTACTTCCCGGAGTCTGTTTCCCAGGGAGCCTGATCTGAAAAAAAAAAAAAAAAAAAACACTTCAGCAAGTATAGAAACAGATAGTGGACACTGCATAGTTTTGAGAAGTATCTAAACTGAGGTATAATGATGATAAAATAGCAGCAAGTAATATTGATTCAGCTGCTACGATTTTAAGGACTTCATATTTGTTTTCTCCCTTAATCTTTACAATAACTCTATTACTATCCTGACTTTACAAGCGAGCAACTGGCCTGAGGTCACACAGTATGTTGCAGTGCTGGGATTCAAATACACATGGCCTGGTCCTAAACTGACTTTTCACCTTTGCCATCAGAATTCTCAGGGTCAAGTTGTTGCTCTTTTATGTGCTAGTTATGTGAAATTCCTGGGAGTGAATGCAACTGAGCCTCAATTTCCTAATCTGTGAAAAGGGGCTATAGTACCTATTTTACAGATCATTTTAGGACTGAATTGAGATTCGGTCTGTGTCAAGGGCCTAACAGGTGCTTGGAGCTAGTATAGTACAGCCTTGATAGACACTGAGTAAACCCTTCAAGGGAATGCAGGAAGGAAGTGGCTTCTCCAGTGGAAACCCTGAGTCGGCTGCAATTCTGAGATGAAAGAAAAAATGGCCAAGGAAATGAGAGGCATAGGCTTAAGATGAGATACGTGTGTGGAACAAGTTTGAGCAAAGGGAGAAATAAATTGCAACTATGGTCTCATTTGCAAATCTGTTGGTAAGGCAAGAATATCCATTCAGAACTGAAGACGTAGCTAAGAATGCTGATTTCTAGGACAGTGACATGGATGATACAGCGAATTCGGGCACTGTAGCCACCAAACTCACATAGTTCTGTGCTAGAACTATAGACTTTAACTTGAAATGTGTCTTACCCTGACCTTGAGATGTATCTTACCCTTCCCTTGAAATACGTCTGTCACAAAATACCTGTGAGCCAAGAAAAATCAACCTTCTCTGATCTTGGTCTCATTTGCAAATGGCAATCAGGACTTTGCCTTTTCAAGCAAGACTCTATGAGATCAGAAATGCAGTGACTGCATGAGTCTTTAGCCTTGCCTCATTTGGGGAGAACTACTAGCCCTCTGTGGTTTGTGGAGGGAAACCACAAACCACAAACCCAGTGTTAGAAGCATTTTCTGCCCTAACTTCTTCCCCTGAATTTCACAGAAATCTTTTTGAGAACTTTTAGGTCTGGTTAATTCCAAGTTCAATTCTCTAATTTCACACGCAACCAGTCACCTTTTTTCTGCCTCCTCACTCACCATTGACCCTCCTTGCATTACACATGGGAGTGTTTGTCTTGGAACATCTTCAAGGACAAGGACTTAATTCCTCTTCCTATTCCTACATCAAAATTTTTTAAAGTTAATATTAGGGAAAACATCTCAATCTGAAGTATCAGCATACCCTCAATATGGATTACAGACCTTTCTTTCCTTCTCAACAACCCAGCCATTTCTCCCTCCCTCTCATTACCCCTCCTTATTCCTCTGCTCCCCTTCCCTCTCCACCTCACATGTACAGAAACACATCAGAATCTGTGCACAGTGGCCAGTTTCCCACGAGATTGTGGGGAAGACTCCCCAGAGATTCCCTTTGCTTTGCTATTTTGTCAAAGTCCAAATGCCTCAAAATCACATTGTTGGAGCCGGTGTTGCAGCTCAGTGACACAGCACCTGCCTGGCAAGCAAGCACTAGACCATGAGTCCCATTCTTGGTACCAAAAAAAAAAAAAAAATCACTTTGTCAAGGAAGCCACTTTGTAGAGACTGGTTATCAGGCCACCACCCAACTTTTGATTCAACCCTGACAAGAAGCTGTTGAATCCCCCTCTCTGTAAGTAAAATAATAATGCTTACTTTTCTTGATTGATGTGAGGACGAGGTAAAATAATTCATAGAAAGTGCCCAACAATGTATCATCCAATGATACATTCATAAAAAGCACTCAAAAGACTGCTTCTAATACCTCCCATTGCATTCCTGAAGCTCTGATCTCTATTTGATCTCGGAGGGCTGGGAGATAGCCTAGCTGCTCAATTCCTTTCCATACCATAGCTCTTCACAGGCAGCAAATAACCCTGTGTCCATGGTGCACTTTATAAACCTTTCCTCTGCTTGTCTCCTTGAGTGATAATCACTCATTCTCTATAAGCTGGTTACTGACCAAAAGAGTTCTGCGTTGAATTCCATCTGCCAAGGCTCTCTCTCCCCTTCCTCCCTGAGATAATAGTACCTGGTTAGATGTCCTATTTCAGCAGTACTATGGTCACTGGTACATTTTAACTGCTTCTGGCCTCACATCAAGGTCGTGCAGGGCTGGTAGAATGAATGTTATATAAAATAAAAACCAACTACACTGCCCATAATTTCCTTCAGCACAGGAACACTTACCTTCTGCTTCACACTGGCCAGGTACTAGTCTGAATCCTGCCCTCACTTGCCATGAGCGGCACTAACATTGGTTGCCCTACTTTGGAACACAGAGAATGGAAGTGTTGCAGCACCTAGGAGTATTTAAGGGAAGATCTGTGGACAGGTCCGCTGTATTCTTGCCTCGGGGAGGATAAGTAGACACACGCTGATACTCCCTTGCACCTGACCTGGAGCCAGACATCCAGAAACCATGCAGGCTCTTGTTCCTTGTAATTGAGAGATCAGGTTTGCTTCTGTTACTCCTGTAAAATCCCCAATTAGCCTCCATTCAGCAGAGAGAGCTGTGAACTTGACAGTGCCTCATTATGGCTTCTAACTCTAAGTTTCAGGAATGTTGATCCAGGCAGTTAGTCCTAAGTGGAAAATACTCAGGCTGGGGAGCCATATCAGTTTGGCTTTAAATAAACTTTCTATACGTGTGAGTTTAGGCGGGTCACTTTCTGGGGCCTGTGTTTCCTGGTCTGATGAGGAGAAATAACACCTACCCTAGAAAGTAGCTATCCTTGCCTGGGATGGAATGAGCTACTACCAGCAAAGGGCTTGACCCTGCTCAGTAAATAACAGTTACTTACACTGTCTTTGTGACCTAGAGCAAACCTCCCAATTTGAAATAATAACTGTTGCCCTGAAGAAATGTTCAAAAAACTTCATGGAACTAGAGAGGTGTTGGTTATCATTATTATCTATTAAAATGCTCAGTACAGCTCTGAAGGCCTCTGAGACCACAGCTGCTGTCTAAAAACATTTAATGTCCCCCATCGATTGACTGAGTCCCTTATTTGTTCCTTCATTCATTTACTCAGTCTAGTGTTAGTCTAGTCCTTGCTGCATGTTGGTAGTGGCAGAAATACAATGAAAACGACCCAGACCTGTGCACAGTCTCACCCAGGAAGCTCAGAGGCTGACTACTATGTGGAACAAGGGAGCACTTAAATAACCCAGCCTTGTGCAAAGCACTGGGAGTTGTTTGAACTGGAGAAGTACCAGCCCTCACCCCTAATTCTATCCCTTACCCTGGTATCTTCCAGGGTTTCCCAAAAGATCCACGATGATTCTTAAGTGCTGTGCCTGGCAGGTTTTCTTCAGGAGCTCCTGCTGTTTGGAGGAGAAACACTTCTAACACCTCATTCCTGCTATTTCTTTTTTATTAGTACATTTTTGTGCTGCATAACCAATACATTCGTTGTGGTGAGTTGGTGCAAGTACATACCACATTTTAAAACTTTTTACTTCCCCTTCTGTAGTCCTCTCATCCCCACCCCAGCTCCAGAAAGTGCACCCCTCTATCTTTCATTCTGGTCTTTAAACTATTTATGCTTTGGGCTTCTCATACAAGAGAAAACATGAGATACATAACCTTCTGCATCTAATTTTTTTTTTTTTTTTTGGTCTCGAGTTTCATTCATTGTTCTGCAATTGACTTATCCCTCTCCTGAGGAAGGGATTGGTCCCTCTGTCAATGGCTGCTGACTAGAACTTTGACTTGAGAGTCAGGAGGTCTGGCACCCTCTCAGCACCCCTGCTTTCTGGTGCATTGCACTGGGCCAAGCCACCTGGGTTCGATGAGCCCCAGTTTCCTTCTGTAGAACATGAGTGTTGTTCATAATGGCCTCTGTGATACATTAAAATGCCATTCACAAGCTCTGGAACACTAACTTTTTGTAATCATTGAAGCAATGGTATTTATCAGTTCCTCTCCATGTCAAGGGCTGTGGGGGCCACAAAAGAAGCAGAAGATGGGATCCTTGTCCTCAAACTGCTCAACTCAATGGGAAGAAAAATGTGCAAAGGCAATCAAGACAGGGCATGAGAGAATACAATGCATTAGATCTAATTTTAATACGTAAGCCAGTTTTCTATGTTGATTCTAAGTTTTCCAGTTAGTTACCTGTTTACTCCAGAGATGTATTTTCTTGGATTGGAATAGGTTCAGGTATCTTAAGTCTTTCCATAAGGCCTAAGTAAACCATCCACCCTGTGCCACTCTCTTTCCCCTACAATTATTTTTAATGATCAGAAAAGTTAAAGAAAAGTACACAATCTGAAAACCAGGGTGAAGATCCAGACCATCTGTGTGGTCCTCTGCTCCCAAGACAGCACCTACAACAGTACGTCCTCTGCATGCAAGACAGAATGTATTTCACATGACAGAAGTCATAAAGGCAAAAAGGACCTTATTCCCTCTGTCAAACTCTTTTGTAGTGACATTAATCTATTTATGAGGGTGGAGCCCTCATGACCTAAACACCTCACTAAATCCCCCACCCTCCTAATTTTGTTGCATTTCAAACTAAGTTTCCAATATGAGAATTGAGGAGAGGGATTCAGACCATATCAGATACTAAGGGACAGAGAACCCAGGTATTGTAGGCAAGTAAAGAGTCGAAGTGAGTGACACGGCCAGGCCTATGTGCCTTGGCCACCAAATCTGTCCTGTTCCTTGTCCAAGACACTCATTATTTTGTTCCTTCCTCTGCACAGAGAGATAGAGAAGACCCTTCTATTGCACCCCAGCTAAACTTGCAAATCTCATAGATGGATCTGGCCAAATATTAAGTCCCCGCTTCTAACTTGAAAAAAGTCATTTAATTTCCCCAAACTGTACCTTTTTCACAGCAGTGCTTTATGCTCCTTTCCTGGTACCATTGTCTGGACTGAGTATCTGGGATGGCTCTCGATGATATCAGAGAGTGAAGCCTCCCATTGGCCATTAAGGGGCCCAGGGAATAGTCAGGCAGTAAGCCCTGCCCCGATCTTCAGCCACGTTTGTCACCCAGATGCTGGCCCAGCACTATGAATCTTCAAGAGCTCTTCCTGGTATCCACCTACCCTACTCCCCTGGGCTCTTGCCTGGAGCATGGGCATCAGTGAAAGCAAGGCCACCCCTCTCCTTTTAACTAATTACTAAGCAGTCTTTTGTGACCACATTAATTAACAGTGAAGCAGACAATTGGCATCAGCATACACAAACTGAAAAGCCATTAATAGTTCTTTTCACACTAGTTGTAGAACATTCATTATGATAAATCTTGATTTGAATGTAATTCTCCTTCATTTTCATTTATCCCTAATGCAAGGCTGAAGGAATTTTCTTGGCATAGGAGGATAAGAAGGATTGAGCAACTATGTTAGTATTGCCTGAGACAAAGTAAACATGGACTAGATGTATGAATTTAAGAAATGAAGAAATGCAAGAGTAAATGAAGGAAATTGGTTATGCTAGTAGTAATGGGCACAGGTTTTGATGTAATAAAATATTAAGTAATAATCTCTAGCAATCCCTTTAGATGCCAAAGACTGCCACTGAGGCAACTTATTTCACTTCTCTGAGCCTGGGTTTCTCCTGTGCTGGATGGAGATGCTAATTCCCATCCTTCAGGGTTATTGGGTTAATTACAGTGTGTGTAAAGTGCCCGACATAGTAACCTGCCCGTTTAGGGAACAGTAGTTGCTGCTGTGCTCATTCATCATCACCATTATCTTCACCTGCTACCACCATCATCATCTTCTTCATCTCCCTCATCATCTCCCCATTTTTCTCAAAGCTTTATAGACTATGATCAAAGCTAAACTTAATCCTTATTGGGAATATCACTTTCAAAAAAACACCAAATGCTATCTTTTGTGTGTATGTCTTTTAGAAACCTTTCATTCTGAAATAATTGCATTTCCAGACAGGACCCCATCATTCCACAGCCTGCGGAGTAATTGCAGCAGTCACTGCCATGTTGAAAGGTTTCCAGGGCCCTGTGAATGGAAGAATGCATGGGAATAGTGTCTGCTCTCCCTCTGGTCCTGGGACTGATTATCTTACTTACCTTTAATCACAAGTCAGCCCAGAGATTCTTTTCTGGGGCTGTTTACTGCCTAGCTGAGCCCAGTGGCACATCCTTTGAAAGTCTGCGGATGCACAGCCTTGGAGGACACAGTGGGGTCACAGATGAGGAACGACCCGTTCTCTCTCCTTGGTCTCGTGTTTGCTATTTGACCATTCTCTATCTCAGTTTCTTCGTCTCCAAAATGATATTTTTGTAACACCTTCCAGGATTGCTGTGACAATTGAATTATATAAATTAATGGGTGTAAAGACTGCAGCAGTGCCTGACACAAAATAAGTGACTGGTAAAATGTCAGATGATTTGGCAGAGGCCAGCGCAATGATTGGGGCCAACTCTGGCCCATCCATCTCACTGGGTTGTCTTGCTGTCAGTGTTCCTCAGTTTCTCTCTAGGTCTACTTTCACCTAAGAATGATTGAGCCAACCCATCTAGATTTCTTCTATCATCTTTACATTTAAACCAAAGACAAAGGAAAATTTTTTGTTCTGAATATAGTTCGTACCTGAAGAGCCAATATGACTCCTGTAATGATAGCATTTTAAAATACTGTCTTAGTTGTTTTCTCATTGCTGGGATGAAATACCTAACACTCACAAGTTAAAGAGGGAGAGTTTTATTTGGCTTACACTTTGTAGAGGTTTCAGTCCATAGTCAGCTGATTCTAAGGCAAGGCAGCATGGCAGAAGGGCATGGCAGAAGAGAAACAGTTCATGGCATGGCAGAGAGGAAGCAGAAGGGGAGCAAGGGAAGATATATATATCCTCCAGGCCATGCCTCCAGTGACCCGCCTTTTCCCACCAGGGTTTAACTTCCAATATCACACTAGCCATAAACCCATCAATGGACTAATCCAATAATGAGTATCACACACTTATGACCCAGACACCTCCCAAAAGCCCCACCTATCAACACATGAGGTTTTGAGGAACATTTTAGATTTAAACCATACAAATATAATACCATAGAGAGCCTTTGATGTCCTCTAGTCCTATCCTCCCAATGCATGAGCGCCCAAAGCCGTATTTTCCCTTGGATGTTGGGGGAGGCAGAGTGTTCCATGTCATCATGTGATCATGACTTTTCATCTGATGCTGCTGCAGTGGGAGCCCCAGTCACACCCTCCAACAATGACAGTGCAACTGGCTCCTATCCTAGTTCTACTTTCTTCCCAAGGTTTTCTCTGATCTCTGAAGTTGTCTTTGCCCACAAAGGGGGTGGATCAGACATGACAAAGAGTGAACACCTCCTGGGCAGCCCTCAACCAATGATGATAGGTACTGCTGTATAAATACCTCATTTCCTTCATGCCTCAGGTGGATAATTCTGTAAACATTCCCATCATTGGCTGCCTTTTTTTCCCTGTGTCATTTTCACACTGTTTCTCTAGTATTTATGTTACCCTTGCACCTAAATTCTTTTTTCAAGGTTTTCTCTTGGGGTATCCAAACAGGATACTTGTCCTAGACACAAGAGGAACAGCTGGAGGAGGCACAGCCATTATGCAATAAATTTTTCCCAAAGGCTTTGCCTGAATCAAGGGACCCTGCCTGCAGAAACCTGTGTTCTTGGGAGGAGATATAGAAACACTAAAGTTTACTATGATGGGAGCTATGGAGAAGAAAAGGCCACTTTCAGGGTTGCTATGAGGATTCAACAAAATAGTGTTTAAATAATGCATTAAATCTCAGATGGCTTATTAAAGTTCACCCAACACTGGAAGGATGTTTGCTATACGTTAGACTCCAGGCTGCCACAGAGCGATGCACAGAGGAATAAGACACAACTTCTATGCTTGAGGCATTTGTGGTAAATTGCAAAGGATAGAGACAGGACGATCATTTTAACATTGTGCCTCTGTAAGGTGGGCTGCTATAAAAGGCATCATGAGAGAACCAAACAGCAAGGCACACACTCAATATGAATGTTTTTCTTCCCCCGGTGGAATTATCTTTAGGGGCATGAGGTGTTCGGTGATATTGGGTGAACTGAACTGAGCAGTTGAGTGGGGGGAAAAGAGAACTATGACCCATCATACCTGTGCCCAGCTGACAAACACTTTTCTCCTTCGATCTTTGCTCTTGGAGGAGAAATGAGGCCCAAGTGATTTAAACATTGTCAGTAACAGCAGACAATAGAGTAAAAAAATACAAGAGTTTTGTCTTTTTTATGCCAGGAAAAATTCACATTTATATTCCAAGGTTTCAAATCTTCCTGGGATGGGGTGAGGAGGAGGACTCTGAGCTACCAGCTATTGTTCATGCTTGGCTGATATTTAATCAGTTTGTTGGGTTGTAATTGAGAATACCGCTCCAATGACACATAAATTCAAACGATCAAGTTGAAGCTAGTGAGTCTTCCTCATTATTTATCTTACAGCACAGATAACCTTTTCATTATTGAAATATAATTGCCAAATGAGATAGTTAATATTAAAACAGAATTAGCAACATGAGCTCAACATTTGGGAAGGAATTTCTAATAAGGCTTTTTATGTCTGCAGAATTAGTGTTCAGTCTTGCCATAGTGCTAATTGATGGTTGCAACTGGATGAAAGACTGGTCCCAGCTGCCCTCCTTCTAGCAAAGGGATCTTCTTAAGTCCTCTGGACAAATCAGTAACATATCCTGATGTCATCTGTGCTTGGGAGACAAGCAGCTTCATTTCACCCCAAGTCAGGGGCCACTGTTGGTCTATTTAACAAAGAGATGTTGTCTTCTGGGAAAGGGAGGTGTGGCATCAGGGTGTAAAATGATGACTACATCACTGCAGTCTCCAGAAAGCTGAAAGGCTGGCAGGGAGATGGTATAATGAAAGGCACTAGATTACCAGGCTCTCGCATGTCCGGAGGCCTTCACGCCTGTCTTTTTTATTAGTATATATTTGCTTTACATAATAAATACATTTGAAGTGGAAAGTTGGTACATATACATATCACATCTTAATCCTTGTAACTTCTTGTCCCCTCCCTCCTGTCTCCCCCAATTTCCAGGCCCCCTTCCAATGTTCCCACAAAGTCTACTTCTCTTTCCTATCATCTATCTTCTCTCTGCTCTTTACGTTACTTATACCTTATTATTTGTTATTTATACATATAAGAAAAACCAAGTGATATATAACTTTCTATGTCTGATTTATTCCACTTAGCATTATAGTCTTAAGGTACATTTTGCTACAAATGACTCAAATTTATCCTTCTTTATGGCTGACTAGTACTGTGTGTGTGTGTGTGTGTGTGTGTGTGTGTGTGTGTGTGTGTGTATGATCTTCACCTTTCATTCACCTTTATGCATTACCCCCTAGTCACTCTGTACTCACCGGCAGCTTACTCACTTATCCAAGGGATCCAGTTTTGAGGACGAAGTCTCTAGATGTTCCGTCGACTCCCAGTGCTTCCTTCCAATCTCATAATAGCTATGATGGCCATTTGAAGGAAAATGGCACCAGCAGTGGGTTTAGGGTACAGGAGTTGGGCTTTGTAGGGGATCAACTGTTCTGTTGTGTGACCTCTGTCAAAAACTTTTTTTCTGTTATCCTCAAATAAATGATGATGCTCAGTGTGATGCTCATTTTTGCAGCCAAACCCCTGCACTAATTTCCATCTTTTTTGGCATGCTGCCTCTCTCTCTATGACTCTGGTCCAGGCTCCAGGGACCTAGAGATGGGTGTAGACTGTAGAGGAATTCCTTGGCATTTCAAGTGGAAGGATGGTGTTTACAGAGACACAGGAGTCTCCAAGGGGAAGTAAGCTAGCAATTCAGCAAATGCTCCTGCATTCGTGCTTTCCTGTGTGTCATCCAAACTACTACCATGAGATAGAGAGTTCCTGGAAGAAATCAAAGAGAATTAGGGGGTAGGGGGCTAGGAGTCAGGGCTCCACACTGTATTAGCTTTCTTACCACTGAGACACAATACACAACATCCACAATCCAAAGAGGGAAGATTTAATTTAACTCGCAATTCAGGAAGTTCAGTCCATGGTCAGCTGACTCCAAGGCAAAGACATCATGGTGGAAGGACATGGTAGAGGAAAGCCACTCACCTCATGTAAACCAGAAAGTAGAGAGAAAGAAGGAACCAGTGAGGGAGACACATCCCACAAAGGCAGGCCCTCAGTGACACACCTCTTCCAACCAGGCGCCACCTCCTAGCGCACATTCAGCTATGAGCACATTAATGCACCAATGCACTGAGGAGTATAGCAAACCTTGATCTAATCATCTTCCAAAAGTCCCACTCTGAACACATGAAACTTTGGGGGACATTCTAGATCTGAACAGTAAACACACTGTAAGACCTGGGGTAACATTATATTCCTCTCTGGGCCTCCATTTGCCCCTCTGTGAAGTAAGGAAGTTGTACAAATTCATCTCTAAAATAATCTCAATTTTCACTAGCCCTGTCATTCTAAGACTTGCAATTTGAAAGTCTTGGTTTAAAAAAATAAAGTCAACAAATAACATGTGGATCAGCTTTGGTTGGAGCAAATCACCTCTGTTCCTTCTTCCATGCCTGGCTCAAATCACATTTCACATATTAAACTCATTCTGAAAATAAAGAGAGGGAGGAAGGTCTCTGGGAAGCGAGTTAAACTATTCCGAGTAATCTCTCTCTCTCTCACTCTGACCACTCTTTCCTCCTGAGACAGAGATAAGCACATTGTTTCAATCAGGCCCGAGTTCCATTTCCTTATCTTAAAACTATCTTCTGCCACATTATAAATAATCAGCTTACTAGTGAACTAGGCCAGGCATGTGTGTGTTGGGGGAAGGGGACGTCTGGGATAGCAGACAGGGCCCGGGCAGCAGCCTGGATCCTTATGTAACCCCAATGCGTGCAGTTTCCACTGGCCCATGAGACTAAGGAGCTGACTATTGACAAGCCAGGTTAGAATAGGTGAATCACATAATTTATCATGTAAGCTGGGCACTTCTCAGAATGAATGGGATCACCGTTCATAGTTACACTGGGATGACAGGCACAAAACAAGACCATCCCAAGCCAACTGGAATGTGGTCATCCAAGTCATTTGCCCGGGGCTGGGGGGGGACATTTAGCCCTAGGAGTTCTCTGTATTCAGTCAGTGAATGGAATTTTATTTCAAGGTGCAAGAGTAGCTCCATCCTTCCACTCCCACAGAACTCAAGCAGTTTTCTAGCTCCAGCTCACAATTCCCCAAGGATGAGGACCATGTTTCCTCCCCAGCAGGACCCACAGACTCATTTATGAGACCTGCTACATCATTTATGCAAAATTATTAAGGATTTTGAAATGAGGCCAGCAGAGTGTTAAATGGCTATGGGGACTTTGAGAACCCAGGGCCAGGCCCTTGCTGCTGGCTCTGTCCCTCAGCTGGGCTGAGCCACATTTGAATAGCTCTGACAGGGTACATTTGCTTGCCTGTAGCCTCCTGCCTGCCTGCCTGATTGTATGCTTGCAGGCTGCACTTACCTTTTACTTGGTTCAAAAGTCAACAAAAAAATGGTATATGGTAAAAAGCTTTACTTCCATGTCTTCCCTTCTTCTCCATCTTATTCCTCATAGGTAACTAGGTTTTGGGTTGGGGGATATCCTTCTGGAGTTACTTTATGCAAAAATATAAACATACATTCTTACTTTTCTCCCTTTTTCAAGATTCAACGTTTGTATTAAAACATTCTCCCTGGTATCCAGTAGCAGTTTATCCCACCATAGTTCCCACCTTGCTCCCATGCTTGCAACCATACAAAACAAGGCCAGTATCTCTTTCCAGTGGAACTCATCAAAAATATAAAACCACAGACCAATTCCCCACCAACTCTGCTTCATCCAGCCTCAGCCTCTTTGAACTAAACTATTTCTGCAGCCATGCTTCACAGGGCTTAGATCTGAACTGCTCTTATTTGTCCATGACTATCTGAGTGTATGGGGCCCAGAACTGGCCTACTAATTCACCAGGGGAGGACTGCCCTGTTCAGTGTAGGAAGATATTTGTTTCTATCATTCAGATCCCCTGACCAGCTCTGTGCACCCACCTTGGTGAGAATGATAGCTCCCTTTGAACTCTGTGCCAAGAACTATACTGTGTACCTACAAACATCATATT
The DNA here is from genome assembly GCA_004027455.1 of Hydrochoerus hydrochaeris. NCBI lineage: Eukaryota > Metazoa > Chordata > Mammalia > Rodentia > Hydrochaeridae > Hydrochoerus > Hydrochoerus hydrochaeris. Next base: position 112,742 of record PVLA01000595.1, read on the forward strand.
TACCCTCATGGCAATCCTATGAGGTAGGTCTTATAGTCAATTGTTCCTTTGCAAATGAGGCATCTGAAATCAGGGGAGTGAACTTACAGCAAGGAATCATTGAAGGAAGGGTTCACACACATCTGTCCACCTGCAAGCCATGCTTTAGATCTATCTGTAATGTGACCTCTCTCTCTCAGTCACCACAGGGTCCTTTGGTGAACCCATTATGGGGCTGTTGCTGAAAGCTCACCCCCATGGACTTCTTGGTTCTCATGTTTACTATGAACTTTATTTCAGCTTGTGTCTCTTCTGCATTTTGAGATAATGACTATTCTATTATCTGGCCTATTGTTAAGCCATCCATACCTTGACACTCAAAGTGATCTGTGCTTTCCAGACTTTAACTATCAATTGGATTTATAGCTTCATCCTAGAACTCTCCTCTATACTCCAAACTTAAGTCTCCAACTACCTGTTGACATCCTTAGAATGCTGAGTAAGGCTCCAAACATAAAATATCTAACACACAACTCAAGAATCATGATTTCAAATCCTGTTATCTCCAGTCTCCCCATATCAGTAAATGGGCTGATCTACCTACTTGCTTAAGTTAGAAGCCCATGTCACCTTCAATTCCTGCCTTTCCTTCAGCTTCCATGCTCAAACCATCAGCAAGTCCTTTTGATTCTGCTTCCAAAAATGTATCCTGATTCCATCTTTCTATCTCTACCCATAACCTTAATTCAAGCCCCAACGGTCTCTCATTTGGACTCCTGATACATCCTGTTTACTTTTTATGGCTTTATTCTTGCTTTCTGTAAATAGACATTGGAAAAATATAGAATGTAGCATTACGTCCCTGCTTAAATCCTTCAATGGAGTCTCTTCACTCTTACAATAAATGCTCTTCACCCCAGAGCATTCTCGTTGGCTAAAAAGCTCTCCCATGTCTGTGGTCTACTCTAGTTCATTTCCTGCTCTTTTACTTATGCTATTCCAGCCACAGTGTCAATTCCTAGGACACATCAAGTTCATTCTTGCCTTTGGCCATTATATATCCTGTTTGCCTTCTTGGACTATTTTACATCTTATTAGGGTATTCTTTTCCCTTCGCATTGTTTAGATCTCAGCCTAATTGCTACCTTCTCAGAAGTTTATCTAACCATCTTGCCTTACTTAGTATCCTCTCTCACAGTGTCCTGTTAGTTTATATCCATCATAGCACTTGAGACCATTCCTCTATAATGTTCACTTTGGTTATCTTTATTGCACATGTCCTCATTAGATGGCAAGCTCCATCTGTTCCACTCACCATGGCACCTCCAGGGGTAAGAACAGGGCCAGACAGAGCGGATTCTCAAAAACTGTAGAATTCTTCTGCCTCCTTTCTTTAGTTTTTTCTCATAATAGACTTTGCTGGAAAGCTGTAGAGTAATTTTTGTTTCCTGTTGTTTTAATTGAATAGGTTTTTGTACTGTGGAAGGGCTGGTAATAAAGATGTCTCTTAGAATACACACACACTAATGGCCTTTTGCTTATGAAATCAGCAGCATGAATTTTTCCCAATATTTTGGTAATCCACTGTATGAAATGGAGAGAAGCGGCCACCTAGCTTTCCTCATGACCCCAGAGGCAGTAGAGCACCATCTAATTAGAATGGATCCCAGAACCACTCAGTGTGGCAACAGTATTTGCACAAACAGTGGCTTTGACCATGGACTTGGTGCCATACTGCCTGGTCCAAAGCCCATCTCTTCCTCTATTCTTTATCTCTGCAATGACGTGATGAAAACAGTACCTGCCACCTGTGGTATTTGTGAGGATTCCACATGTTAATGGAGGACACTTTAGAGGTAGTGATCACTAGCATCATTTTTGAATGCTGAGATTCTTAGAGATATTATCTCCCAACACCCTATAAGCTATTTTCATGTTAGTTCAGCTCAATAAACATTTCCTGTGGTCCTTTGCGAGGGCCTAAAGACATAAGCTCTAAAGGACCTCACAGGGCCTTGAGTATGAGTATGGTAGAATGAAATAATGAAATTAGTGTGGTGTCAGAGTGACAGTAAAATCAGAAACCCTACGACAGCTATCTACAAATCCAGTGCTTTTAACCTTCCAGGTTGTAAGTTTTGCCACCCCTGGCCAAAAAGATAAAATCTCTCTTGCCCACCTTCACCCATCTCTTTGTCTCCCAGCACCCACTTTCTCTGCTATAACTCGATTTGCAAATGGCAAGAGAAAACAGTTCTTGTAGCAGAATCTCACTCATTTGTCTCCTGGACCCTGGGCAGCTGCCTTTCACTCTTTAGCCCAAAAAGCCCTGGAGGCCACAATGCAATTAGAGTATTTGGGGCCTAATGAAGTGAAAAGGCATTTCCCTGCCCGACCCAGGACTGCAACAGTTACTGGCTGCTGAAGGCAGACATTAAGGAGAACCATTTTAATTGATTAGAATGTGCATATGCTGCATTGGTTTAGTTCGGGGGCATTTTGAAACAAATAGTGCTGTCATGGTGGGCCTTGATTAGATAATAAATTAATAGAAAAATGGATTCCCAAGTTCTGGTGGCCTCATGCTTCCTTGCCAGCACCAGCATTATAGAGGTTTCCTCTTGCCTTGCTAGTGAGCTATGAAGAGGAAAAGAACTGTGTCACTGGACCACGGTTCTCAAGGTCCTCTTGATACAGGCATCTTGTGGATAAAATTCAAGTTGGATGCTGGGGCAGAAGGCAAGCTTCTGTTATAGGAGAAATAGCATAGTCTCAGTCCTAGACTTGCTCACTACTTTGCTATCAATTCTTTTAACAAGTATTTATGGACTGCTTACTGTGAGCCAAAGACCATGCTATGCACACAGAATATGAGCAACAAAATCCCTTGCACTCACAGACAGATAAATGAAGTAAGGAAGAATATCATAGAGCTTGATAGTATGTTAGCTTTCTGTCACTGTAACAAAATACTCAAGAAAATCAATTTATAGGGAGAAAGTTCTATTTCAACTCCTGGTTTTGGAGGTACCAGTCCATGGTCATTGGCTCTGATGCTTCTAGGTGAGACGGGACATTGTGGAAGGAAGCCTGTGATAGAGCAAACCTGTTTACTTCATGATGCACAGGAAAGGAGGGAAAAAGAGAGAGGCAGACAGAGGAAAGGAGAGCCTGTACTTTTGGGCTTCTTCCTCCTTCTGCTTTTGTTCCTTCCAGGTCCGCACCCTATTGGATGGAGCCGCCCACATTCAGCATGGGTCTCCCCCTTACTTTGCTGCCCCACAAGCTATTTGTCTCCAAAAACACCTTCACAGACATACCCAGAAGTGTGCTTCACTAATTCCCCTAGGTGGCTCTCAATCCAGTTGAGATGACAATCCAGATTAACCCTCATGCCTAAGTAGTAAAAAGATTATAGAGAAAAATTAACCAGGGGGGTCAACAATATAAGATAAGGAACTCAGCAACGGTGGGGGTGGGAGTGGCCATTTTCAATAGTGTGATTAGAAAAGTGACTGAGGAGGTCATGGTTGAGCCAGGAATGAATGTCAATGAGGAGATGAGCCACCCAAGAAAAGAGATGGCCCTGAGGCCCAGGAATGCTGAGTGAGTCTGAGGAGAAGCAAGGAGGCCTGGCAGCCCTTATGAGCAAGAAGAGGGGAGGAAAGAGAGAGGCCTGCATCACCAAGGGTGGCTGCATATCATGGCTACATTTTCCTGCACCTTCTACAGATACTGCTAATTGAGCATAGCCCCTCTGCACCAAGTCCGTACTGCCTGTGCATGTAGAAAGGCAGCAAACCAAATGCTCACCCAGGGAGGGCGGCAGGGGGAGAATTCCAAAATGCAGCAGGACAGAAAGAAAGACTCTGGAGAGACATGGGATAATTAATTCTCCCTGATGAAGAAGTCATAGAGCATCTCCCACAAGGGTGAATTCAAGGGGACCATGAAGGATGGGTGGGCTCTTACTGCAAAAGAGCACAGCAGCTTGAAGAGACCTCACCAGGAGGGAGGAAGTGGTGTGAGACGCTGCTGCGATGCAAGGGTGCTGGGACATGTAGTCCATAGTACATGCTCAGTAAGCAATAGCACCCCATTCCCCTTCTTTTCAAGCTTTCCCAGAAAAAAACCTGAGGGTAGAAGGATGGTCTGACAGCCTTCTTTTTTTCTTAGAACACTGACTTGGAAAATCTTGTCTGCTGGGGAGGGGTTTATGGGAGGAAATACTGAGAAGCCCTTAATGAGAGCTGTCATGTCCCCTACACGGCAGCTGTCCTCTGAATCTCCACATTCAAAGCAGGACAGGCAGATAAACACACCAACACCAAGTGTGTTAATGAATTTAATAATGCTAATTACAGTCTAAGATTGATCCCACTCATGAGTCTCCCTTGTGTATGCACCAGGATGGGGCAGTACAGATCTCTGTGTGTGATGGGTGATTGAAAGAGTCAGATTGCCTCTGCTTTCTGGGTTTTCTATTACCCAGAGCTTCAGGGATATTTGCAGAAGAAAGAAAGGGGGTGAAGAAGACACATCTGCTCCTTAGCCATCTGGGCCAAGAGGACTCATGTCCATTCTGCTGGAGTCCATGAGTGAGATCCAGAGCCTTGGTGCTGCTGCAGTGCAAGGGGACCTGGGAAATGTAGCCCTTGGCAGAGTGGCTGCTGTAGGGCCGGGTTCTGCACTCTGAGTGGAGGAACACCAGTGATAGACAGTGAGCTGTGTACCCTGTGAGAATATGTCACATACTCAGTATTAGCACCCTGTACCACCTCTACCTCACTCAGCTCAGCAAAGCTCACTGACTGTAGTGAGAGTTACCAGTCTTCACAGTTTCAGAAAACCTTTTAACTGTGTAAGAACTTGGAGGTAAGTTGCGATAGATAAGAATTTACTCAGTTATTTTCTGTCTGACAATGAAAACCCTCTATCTCAATTTCTTTCTCTGGAAATAAGAGTAAATACTCTCATTTCCTTAAGGATTAAATGAAGAATTTCCCAGTCCATAGTAGGTGCCCAGTAAGCAACAGCACCCCATTCCCCTTCCTTTCAAGCTTTCCCAGAAGAAAACCTGAGGGTAGAAGGATGGTCTGGCAGCCTTCTCTCTTTCTTAGAATGCTGACTTGGAAAATCTTGTCCTACAACAAGGAAAAGAGTCTACTTGTAAAGACAAGGCCATCAGCAGAGAGCTAAACATAACAGGGATTAAAGATAGAGGTGACTTTCACAGTGACTTCTCCAAGTCTTTCTAACTCAAAGACCTGGAAGTTGTGCTGATGTGTTTAACTTCATGTTCCCCAGGACAAAAGAACCAGCCCGTTTTTCTTCGGATGTATAGGCCACGGGCCTTTGTTCCTCCCAAAAACAAGGGAACTCAAGCTGGTTCAATTGCTGTTTGTTGTAAAAGCTCCATTCAGCCACTCAGCTGCTGCCTACCAACTTTTCCACAAAGATTCCCAGAATGGGGAAATAGGCTGGGAGTTGCTCCAGTGTGAAAGATGTTGCGGCTCAGGAAAGGAAACTGGGCAAAGAACAATGATCAAAGTTTTGTCTACTGGATCATAATGATAATCACAGGTTCAGGGTTTTTGAAAAGGCAATAAAAAAGAGATGGGCAGGGTCCTCTTCATGAGGAAATTGCCTGCTTCGCTTCATGCTTGGTGACGGTACCAATGATTTCTGTGGTAATATTCCTGTAAATTATGTTCATTTCTGGTCTTAAATTTCTCCCAACAGTCAGGGTAGTGAGGAAAGGATGGCACTGGGCACTCAACCGACTCCCTGCAGTTAGACGTGAGCTGTTAAGCATGGGGGATATAGGCTCCTGCCGGAGGTGTGGCCAGCAGCTGGTTCCTGGGGAGAGGGAAAGTGCGGACAAAGAATCTGGCCCCACATCTGCACTCAGGAATCTAGGTGCATAGGCCAAGGGCTTCTGGAAAGTCAGTCTAGAGAGAAGATTCATACACACAAGCAGGATGATCTCTCAGAACCTTGGACAGGCCACCAAAATAGGCCCTTGGATGCACACAGGTCCAGTGCCAAAACAGGTCTGGGGCCTGGAACTCAGAAATACACGTATAAGAGCTGTGATTAGATACGGAAGGGTACTTTCTGCTGGGATCTCTGCTCTGCCTTTCCCTTGCTAGGATACCACCTGCACTCTGGAGGGAAACTCCCCCAGAGATATATGAACCAAAAAGACACTTCTACACCAATGCCCGCCCCCAAGTCCCCTCTGAGCCCAGTGACACTAAGTGTTTACTCTGTGTTGCTCTAATAGCTTACACTACCCTCTTGGCAGCCTCCTCATTACTGCTTATAAGTTCTTTTGGAACGGAGGCCATATTTTTCAGTCGCTGTCCTGCTTGGCACATAAAAGGTATCAGTTACAGGTGAGGAAGGCAAGAAAGACAGATATATAAAGAAATTGCCCCCCCAAAAAAGAATTGGATTCTAGATGAGCCCTCTACTAACTTACCTTGAGACCTTGATCAAGTCACTGCCCTCTCTGTGCCTTGGTTTCCTCGTCTGTAAAATAGAGGTATTTAGATGATTACTAAGCTTCCCTCACCCCCAACTCTGTGTGACCCTGTGGTCTAAAAAGTCAGGGCTGTAGACTCACAGATTGACCATAAAGCTTTATAGAATTTAAGAAATGGAGTCTCTGGTGTTGGGATCATGTGTTTATCAGATCATGGCTTTGGATCTAGTCATGGGTTTACTTGTTTTATCTCCAAGTAGTGTGCAGACTCATGGAAAGCCTCTGACAAATTTGTCTCCATATCTCCAGGATCTGGGTACACAGGTTCAGGCTCATGAGAATCATATGGTATTTGGATGGGAGTTCATAAATGAATTGCGGTCCAGATTGGGTACCCGAGTACCTAATCTGAGGTTTAATACCAAGCCTCCAACACCAGAAGCTGCAACCTTAGGATGTCATTGCACATCTAGACATGAGTAACTGGAAACACACATATCCAGCTTGGCTTGTGTTTGAGACACTCTCTGGGAATAATAATTAGTAAAAATAATCTTGTAACAAATATAGCAGACAATTCTTCCTGTGGTAAACAAGAAAGCCCAAAGGCTCCAGGAGAACAGAAGAAATGCAGATGATACTGAAATTGCCAAAATACTCAATCTGCCCATTGATCCAAAGATACTAATCAAAGCTGCACATGATGGCACACACCTATAATCCCAGAAACTGAGAGGCAGAGGCAGAGAGATCATTATCACAGGTCTGAGGCAAGCTTAGGCTAAACAAAGTGAGTTTGAGGCCAGTCTGAACTACATAGTGAGACTCTGTCTCAAAAAAAGGAAAGAAAAGAAAATAAATACTATTCAAAATAACAATGCAATGGCATTCTATGCTTAGCATATTAGTAGACATATTAAAAATTAAAGACATAGTGTTAGCAAAGGTATCAAAATATAGACATCCTCAGGTAGAGTGGATAGAAAGGTGCAATGCTCCCTTCTGTGGAAATCAAATTGGCAATATGTGTCAGGACTCTTTAAAATATGTCTGTCCCTTGTCCCAGTAATTGTGCTTTCAGGATTCTATGCCAAAGAGCTTGCTGGAAATAGGAGCAAACTGAGTGTTGCCAGATGTCCATGATGTCATTTATAATCACAGACACACAGAAATCAGAAATCAGTTCCTTAGCCAACAATATGGAAAATAGTACTACCGCTTTATGGTATATCAACCTAATGGAATATTATAAAGTTACTTAAAATGAGGTTTTACAAAGAGGTTTTCATGACTTCAAAATGTTTATCATAAAATGTTAAGCAAAAGTTATAAAACTGTATCACAGCTACATGCAAAGTATGTCAAAAATATATGTATATATGGAAAAAAAGTTAACAGCATTGTGTGTATGATGTCATTACAGTTCAATTTCTTTTTTTTTTTTCAAAATTTTTATCATTTTTTTTTCTTTTTAAAAAAAAGTCGAGGAAGGAAAGTTTGCTGGCAGCCAGAACGGGTAGGACCCATTTGTCTTTGCAATCACCAGGGACCACCTGCTGAGGAAGCCCTGTTAAACCAGGGGCGGCAGAGCCCCTGTGCGGATAGCTCGTTCACTCTCACTCTCTCTGGAGCGGTTTTTTTTTTTTAACTGAGGAAATTGCTTTCCATAAAACCAGCTCTCTGACACCTCCGAGTACCAGGGAACCATACAAGCCTGCTTTCCTGGGGACATTCTCTAATGGGGGAACTCCATCACGTTCCAGCTTGGTGCTTCCAACGAATCCTAGCCAGCCATAAAAATTTTTAGCACCCTGTATGCAAGACTGATTGCAGAGGCCTCATAAAAATCCCATTCACCCACCAAGAGCTGCGGGTCTGAAGCTCTGAGTTCCCTGCTGTTTTAAACCCAGTGGAGAGGCACCTTGCTAAGTGATGCCTCTTAGAGATCCACACAGCAAGCCAGGACTAGGATCTGGGGCAGAACTAGCAATAGAACAGAACAAAATGGGCCCGTGGTGTGTGCAGGCTATAGTCACGAGAAAAAGCTACCTCCTTGCTGCTTTTTTTTTTTCTTTTTTTTTGTGAGGTAAGTGGGAAGGAGAGGATTTGGGCAATATGGCTGTCCCTTAAGAAGGGAAAGGGATGGGAGCAGTGTTACAGAAGGAGCCAGCTCGGGGCCCTTCCCCCATCCACTTTCACTCACTGGAAGGGAATGCTCTTCTCCTATCTTCCCCTAATGGGGTTGTAGAGGGAATGGGCGTTTGGTGCACCTCTGCCTCTGGGAGGGGCTACCGTTAGTTCACAGGAATTTGGAGCTCAGCAGCCCCTCCAGCAGTGGCCACTGGACATCAGTTTGTGTCAGGAGCCCATGGCCCGCACATGACTTGCAGCTCTCAGTCAATGGACACAGCTGCTTCTCTCCACACTGGTGGAATCCCAGGAAGCCTGGGTTCTAGACCTTGCCTTCCCCCCCACTAAGCTCCTTCACATGAGGGGGTCACCTGCATGGTCTGACTCACAGCTCTGCCTTTGTCATTTTAGAAGAGGTTAATAAACTATTGTCTCCCTGCTGCTCCCCCTAAACACACACACACACACACACATTCTATCTATTGTATTAAAATGTTATCATAAAACATTTCAATGCTCTAGTTAACTAAAATCCTTTAAAAATCATTGAAGTACTGTATTAACCAGGGTTCTCCAGAGAAACGGCACCAATAGGATGTCTGAATGCAGAAGAAGAGATTTATTTTAAGGAATCAGTTCATGATGTTATGGAAGTTAGCAAACCCAGGGTCCACAGGGTAAGCTGCAGGCTTGGGACCCAGGAAAAGTTCATGGTATAGGACAAGTCTGAGGGCCACCTGCTGGCAGAATTTCCCCTTGTTTAGGGGACATAGTCTTTTGTTCTATTCAGGTCTTCAGCTGATTCAATGAGGCTCTCCCCATTATGTACCTGCTTTACACAGCATCTGTCCACTTAAATATTAATTTCATTCTAAGTATACTATCATAGAAACATCTAGAATGTTTGACCAAGTATTTCTGTACCATGGGACACATAAATTAACCATCATAAGAACTCATCTTGAAGATTTTTTTAAGTCATTGTTCCCATGCTCCTTTGTATTCGGAATCCTCTACAACTCTATTGTTTAAAGAATAAACAAGAAAAGTTTCTCTATAATGTAGCCCTCAAGGCCTACACCATCTAGCTAACTTGGGTGGGTGTGTCTTCCAAGTCCGACACATCTCACGATAACTTCAAATACCTGAGCCTCAATTCTCTCATCTGTAAAATGAGAAAATTCTGTCTTATGGAGTTTAGGGGAAGACTCAAAGGGATAATATATTAAAATGCCTTGTAAAATACTTGACCTAGATAGGATTGGTAATCAACCATATCCTACATTTACCTGAATATAAATTAGACTTCTAAGTACTGCTCAGGACATGACTTTAAGATCTGTGTATATTAAAGAGATCAGAAGCATTTAGGGTAATATAAATAAAAGTTCCATTTTTATAGTTTCTGACCCTGTCTGTCTACTTAAAAGTCTTCAAAAGGCATTGCGCTGCCTGCTTTCTTGGAGTCGTGACTCCTTGTTAAGTAGACGAATGGTTCTGACGAGAAAGGGGGAAGAAAAGCTGTGAAGGCGGATGGCTCTGTAACTGACTCAGAGAGAAAGTATGGGGGAGGCACAGTTGCCCATCTGGCTGCTATAGGTTGTGCCTACTGAGCCAGGATGGGGATGAAAGTCCCTCTGTGTCTGTTGTTATTCATCATTGGTATTTGAGAGATGCAAGTTAAAATGACACTGAGATTCCATCTCACTCCAGAAAGAATGACTGTCATCAAGAAATCTACCAATAACAAATGCTAGAGGGGCTGTGGAGAAAAAGGAATGCTTCTCTACTGGTGATGGGACTGTAGACTGGTACAACCACTGTAGAAATCAGTGTGGAGATTCCTCAAAACACTAGGGTTGGAAGTTCCATTCAATCCAGCTATTCCCCTCCTGAGTATCTTCCCAGAAGAATTAAAAACATCATACCACAGCGATATATGTGCACCCATGTTTATAATAGCTCTATTCATAATAGCTAGATCTTGGAAATAACCTAAATGTCCATCAACTGAGGAATACATTAAAAAGATATGGTCTTGTTATACAGTGCTATACTCAGCCATAAAGAAGATAAACTGGAAACTTTTATAGGTAAATGGGTGCAACTTGAGACAATACTCATAAGTGAAATAAAGCAGACATGCATATGTAAACTTTAGATTGTCTCCCTGGTGTGAGGAACTGAAAGAATAAATAAGTCTGAAATGTATAATAGATATTGTGGAATGGGAAGAAATTGTTCAAAATGAAAAAGGAACTAAGATGGTGGAAAGGGAAAAGGACAGAAGGGAAAAGGGAAAAAATACAAGTCAGTTATACTAGTAGTGTCTCTTAGCTCATTGAGAAGGAAAGTTTGTGCTAATATCAATTGGAGAATTTATAAGACCATATCTTGTACTCCAAATAACTACTTGAAAGAAAATTATGCAATGTATTAACTATGATTATTCTCCTGTATTTTGTCATGAAATTTTGTTTTACTTTTTTTCCATTGGGTATATATTTGATGGTGGTGGTGGTGGTGGATGATGTTGATATCTTATTTAATTCCATGGTCATGACAAAACTCTCTCTGTATGATTTCAGTCCTTTTGAATTGATTGATATTTGTCTTACAGTCTGAGGCAAGGTCTATCTTGCAGAATGTTCCATGTTCACTTGAAGAGTGTGTGTGTCCTGAAGTCCTTGGTAGTATTCCTCAGAAGTCTGTTAGATCTAGTGGTCCAGTCTTCTGTATCTTTGCTGATTTCTGTGTAAAGCTTCTTTTGAGAATGGGGTATTAAAAATCTACATTATTATGATTTTCCTTTCAATTGAGTTTCCGACCTGTGAATTTTTATTAGCTAGAAATACATTTATAATTGTTATATATTCATGATATATTGACCATTTTATTCTCATTAACTGGCCTAAAAATATATTCCATCCTTTGTTTATTTATCATTTTACAGGAGCTGCCCTTCTGGTCTGCATAGTAAATCTTTAAATTATTTTTCTTTCTACTATTTGTACCTTCTAATCTAAGGTATGCCTCCTATAGCTAACATGTAATAGAATCTTGATCTTTTATCTCTCCAGATATCCTTTTGATTAGATCATTTAAGTCATTCATATTTAATGTCATTATTAAGTTAGATTTACATTTACCACTTTCCTATCTGCTTATTGTATGTTTCCTATGTTTCTCATTCCTGTATTTATACTCTATTTTGTGTGTTAAATTTTAAAAGATAGCATTGCATTTTAATTCCTTTGTTGATTTTCAACTATAAGGAGTTTTAGTGGATTCTTAAGGATTGTAATATGTATTTTAGCACAGTTCTTTCAGAGGAATACTACTTGTGCTAAAACCTAGAAACTTGAAGATGATTTTATTTCTTCCTTCTTTCTGCTGTTTTTGTCATATAGTGTTATAAGTATTACTGTACTCAATTTAATGTTTTTAAAGATGTTAAGAGAAGAAATGAAAATTTTTATGGTGATGAGTTTATTTATATTAACTTACATATTTCCATTTCTGATGCATTACATTTCTTCAAGCAGATTTGGGTACATACCAGTATCATTTCCTCTCAGTTCCAAAGACACTAAACAAGTAAGGCAGACTCCTAGCAACAAATTCCCTCAGTCTTTGTTTATCTGGAAGTGACTTTATTTTACTATCACTTTTGGATGATAGTTTTGGCAGATATGGAGCTCTTAATTGACAATTATTTTCCTTTCAGGTCCCAACTGGCCTGCATTCTTTAAGATGAGAAATCAACCATTAATTATATTAATGCTTTTCTACAAATGAGTCTTCTTCTCTTAATATTTTCCAGATTTTTTTCATTGTCCTTGAGTTTAAGCTATTTGATTGTGATCTGTCTAACTGTGGCTCTCTTTGTATTATCTTATCAGAGCTTCATTTTGCTTCTTCAGTTTCTTTCTATTTATTTCTACTATAGTTTCTCATCAAATGTAGGACATTTTAGACATTATTTCTTCAACAACTTCTCTCCCTCCTGTTTTTCCTTTCCTTCTGGGCCCTTGTAATATGTCTTCAAATGAGTTGTTTGGCTGCCTTAATGTCCTGAATCAATTCAAAATGTTTATCTTTCTGGTCACTTTGAGTTTGGGAAAGAGCCAGAAGTTTCACAGTGCCAGATCCCGTGAGTAGGGGTGTTGCGGACACACCCACAACGTGTTTTCAAGCCCCTTTCTGTTAGATGATACTTGCCAGCAGCATTCACCATTTTCTTGATCACGACTTGTGCAGACATTGATGAAAGAGGACTTCCAGAAAGTGGCAAGAACGATGGAATAGGGGAGTGTTTGTGGGGTATTAATGGCAATGCACTTTTTACTGTAGTAAGTTTTAATTGAACATTCACCATATATTACATGTATATTTTGGTCACTTCTTACACGGTTGCTGGTATGTCTGACATCCCAGTCTCACTCAATTTCAATTGATTGCTTTTTTTTCTAAATATAAACCATATTTTCCTGTTTCTTTGCATACATATCTTACAATTTTGTTCTTGTTGAAAGTGAGCATATTAGTTACTGTATTGTAACAACTCTGGATTCTTAATTTACATCATGAAGACATTTGCCAAGGCTCTTTGTTTGATTTTCTTTCTTTGTTTAGAACATGCCAGGGCTAAATCTGTGAGATCTTTCTCTCCCACAGTGTGATGACTGTTGACCCTGATCAGGTTTTCTGCTGTTGTTCTTCTTTTGTTTATATTTTTAGCCATGTTTTTAAGCTTGTGTATGCATAGTTTAGTGCTCATCCAATGAGTGAACAGAGATTGTGTTCACACACCTCCAATCATGGGTTCTTCCAATGACCATGGAGATGAGGGATTCAAAGTTTGAGTCCTTGTTAAATTTATCCTGACTTTCTATTACCATTGGGTCACTTTGCATCTCCTTTATGCATGCACACATTCTCAGAGTTGGTCAGGAGTGTGTAGCTAACTTGGGCCTCTCTGTTCTCCATTACTCATTCATGTCTCAGCCAACAATATCCTTGACCAACTACAGTTTCATGCTACTAGAGCCCTTGGCCATCACTTGCCAGCTGCAGGAATCATTGCTTCTGACAGTGCCACTGACGAAGGCCTCACCCATTGACCTCAATAACTAAGCTGCAATCTTCATGGCTGCCTCACCATGACAGAAGCTCTGTGCCGACTGAGTTGTAGAGGAATGGACTGATCAAAGTGATAACATCACTGAGTAGCACTGTTACTAGCAGTTTTTCAAATGTAAACACTTCTGAGATTATTGTATACTTTCCAGGATGTTAAAATGGTAATTTTTGCCACTTTTGTCCAACTTTATAATTTCTTTTGAAGGGAGATAATTAGCCAGCATTTTCAGTTGTTTATGACCAGAAATCCCCTTTATAGTTTTGGAAGTGCTTTCATATCTATGGTGTCATTTAAGTAGAAAAAAGACATGACAAGTGTTGTTAGTCTATTTCAAAGACAAAGAAAATGAAGCTCAGAAAGATTGAGTGAGTATCCCAGCACTATTCAACTATAAACTACCTGAGCCAGAATTCCAGCTCAATTTTATCTCTTTCAATGCCAGTTTTTACAGAACCTGGATGAGACCCTATTGAGCATAAAGCAAAGAAACTATCTTAGCTCTAACACTATAGAAAAACACCATAGACTGGATAACTTCAATACATACACTTATATTTTATATTTCCGGAGGTTGGGACATCCAAAATCAGGCTACAGACTTGGTTATGAATGAGGTCTTACTTCTTAGCTAGGAGACATTTACCTTCTTATTTGTTGATATGACCTTTCCTTGGTGCATATATAACTGAAAATAAGAGAAAAAAAGTAGGACTCTCTTCCTTCTTTTATAAGGGTACCGTGAGGGTCCTGCCCTGTGGCCTCATCTAACCTAATTAACCTCTCAAAAACCCCATCTCCAGATTCTACCACATAGGACTTCAGCACATTCATTTTGGAGGGTACAGGCATCCATTTATAACAGGAGTCTATCCAGAGCTGAATTTTCTCTTGTTGCCTTGAGGCCAATAGAGTTTCACAGATCTTTGTGTTTATCAGCAACTGGCTTCGGGAGGAAGGCAACCAAGGATCAACCTGTGCTATGGCTCCAAAGCTTAGGACATTTCCTCTTTGTACTGGTAAGATGAGTTTAGATAGTGGGAATTCTTTCTCTTGCCACCCATCCTACACAGGGCTACAGTGCTTTGTATCTGGGTAGCCCCTGAATGATAACAAATCTTAATGTTTTAACAGTCACTATTTTCCATCTTTCTTTGTTAAACAATCTAACAAAGAAAGGTGACATTTGTTTTAAGACTCAGAGACTCAGGCCTACCCCCTACTCCATACACACACACACACACACACACACACCCTCCAAAACTGAGTAAATTTTTTCTGTGCCAGAACAAGGATTCATATATGCAAACTCTGGAACCTGGTAGATTTTCCTGAGTTTCCAGGGAGTAGGCTGAGAACCACATCCTTGAGGCTACTGCTATTGTCTTTGAATCCCAGAGTACTTGTCTGGAGGCAGAGTGTCATAGAAAGAAAATGCTGAGTTGTTCTGGATGTTAGGGCCACTTTCCTAATGATAAGGGCTGTAATGTGTTGAACACTTACCCTGTGTCAAAGACTGTTTGGAACTTTACAAACAAGACACAAATGTCCCCAGACCTCATCAGCCTTTGGTCACATTGGCTGATATTCCAGATTTATTATATCTGCCTCCTAGCCACAACAGAACCCACCACTCACTCAGGCTCTCTGAAAGCCTCCAGGGGCCTCACATGTGTCCCAGAAGAAATCTGCTTAAGTACTCCACATGCTGTTCCTGGTTAATGTTTTCCCTACCTCTGTGCTTCTAACTGGAGCTCTCCACAAGTCCATCCTTCCACTGCCCCAGGGGCTGACCCTAAGCAGTCCCAAAGTTACAAACCTTCCACTTCCATGCTGTCTACCCTCCCATAAACACTCCATTATCCAGAGCAACAGCAAGAAGGACCCACCCCCCTGCAGCGCTGCTGAGTCCAGGATCTGATAGCTATTTCAGTTACCCAGTAAAGCTGGGACCCATCCCAGGCCCAGGCAGGAAAGTAAACCTCCACATATCTATGTATCCTTCACGAACTCACCTAAAACTCAATAGCTAAAAATAACAATTATGTATTATTTTCATAATTCTGCAGGTTGTCTATGCAGTTAAGTCCTACACAGGATTTAGTAACTTTGCAGTCATACAATGGCTGAGGTAGAACATTGAACATGGCTTTACTCGCTGGTGGTTTGTCAGAGTCAGCTGAAAGGCTGGTATCTCTCTCTCTCCATATGATCTATCCACTTGGCTAACTTGAACTTTTTTCACTGTAGTAGGATCTCAAGAGTTGAGCATTCAAATTGGTTCAAAGACAATAGCAGTAGCTCCACGATGTAGTCCTCAGTCTACTCCCTGGAAACTCAGAAAACTCTACCAGGTTCCAGAGTTTGCATATGTGAATCCATGTTCTGGCACAGAAAAATTACACTCAGTTTTGGAAGGCGTGGGGGAGGTAGAGTAGGGGGTTCAAGGTCCAGGACTAGCATAGCATCACATGTACTGCACTTAGTTAAAAAAATCACAGGGTCAGCCAGAATTCAGGAGGAAAGAAAAAAAAAAACCCTACATCCTTTTGGGGTTGGTGAAAATTTACAGTCATCTTTATTCAGTACCATCTCCTGAGTTCTTGGGGTTGTTCCCAAACTCCTAGTGGTTCTCCCTTCTCCATCAGTTGCTCGAAGGAGTAGCTGAGAAGTTGGCAGCCCTCCTATGCTCAATAGCTTTTATCATTATCACTCTTCTGTTTGAAAGCTTTTCATGGCACTTCCATTATCCTTTGGATAAAATCTAAACTCTTAGCATGGCCTACAAGGTCTCTCACGATCTCATGTGCCTCTCCAGTCTCAGCTCTTACTACCATGTTGAGACACAGCTTGTTTCCTATGGGTACCTCTTTCTGCTCTTATCAAAAAGGCCTCTGTCCAGGCCTCCCTCCCACTCCCGGTTAACTTTCTCATTCTTGGAGCCACAGCACCTCTGTCATAGAGGAAGTTATGCCTGCAAGTCCTCCTCTCTTTTCCCAACACCCTAGGCATGACCTTGTCACATCATTCACCATTTTATTTTGAAAGTATCTCTATCTCTGTCTGTCTGTCTGTCTGTCTCTCCTCACCCTTGCTCTCTCTCCTACAAGATATGAGCTGCCTCAAGGCAGGAATTGTGCTTTATTCTTTTTGTAATATCAGCTTCCCACCCCAGTACAGTATCTTACACAAAGAATGGTTGAAATGAACACAGATCAAAACAAGCTGTAAACTCCATGAGGGCAAGTCTCCATTTATCTTATTCACTGCAAATCCCCAGTGCATATCACACAGCAAGAACTCAATAATTTCAGCAATACTCTTGCTGAAATGAGTCTCCTCATTCACTGCCTCATGTCTAGGTCCTGCCTCCTCTTCAAACATCCATTCCTATTCTCTGTTTTCCACACTTCTACTTCCAGGCATCATGGAGTAACTGAACCTGGTCATCCTAATTATAAAAAGACACACAATGTATAAAGTTGTAAAAAGCAACACGACGAATGAAGTTACTATTTCATAAATGATTGCAAAAAGAGACATAACATATGAAATTACTGCTTTCTGATATTACACAAAAGGGATCATGAAATTATGGCTTGCACAAGAAAGGAAATAACACAAGTGATATGATTATCTAGGTTTCGGCTTATAGGAACTTCATAAAACTCCAGGGAACGAGAGGTCAAAAAGAGCACTGCCAATATACTAGTTCAGGGCCACTAACAAGTCTGAAATTTGTAGGCTCTGCTGTCAGAAAGAAAGAGCTCCAAAAATCTGCAGAGGTCTGCTTGAGTCTTTGATCAGATTGTGAGTTTTGTATGTGCAGGGGAAAACTTCTGTAACTGGACAAGAACATTTACTAGTGAAAGACAACTGCAGGAGAGTGAAATACTTGCCAACAGCTGCACACTGTACCTGACACAGGCTGCAGTGACTAAGTTCCAACCATCAAGAATGGAAAGACCTTATCCAACACCCTGGACTTCCAATAGATACTGCAGAAAGGCCATCTTCAGGAATAGGGTTAGTCTCACCAAGGAGTAGAGGCCACTTTAAAAGGCCTGCTCTAGCGGAGCTTAAAATAAACCTTGAAAGGCCTGAGCTAATGTACAAGTAAATTAATATCCTTCCTAAGCAAAATTCAACACTTTTTCCATGAAGATGCCAAAGCCAGATTGAACATCCTAGCATCTATGACACACAGCATACAATCAAAACTTACCCTGCAAGCAAAGGAGACAGTTTTGAGGTTCGTAACTAAGAAAAAAAATTAGTCCAAAGAATCAGAAATCACTGATCTGATGGAATTAGCAAATGAGGTCTGACAACTATAAATATGTTCGGGGAGTTAAAGAAAAATGCAAATATAATGAACGAGCAAACAAAAAGCTCCAAAAAGAAAAGCAACGAAATGGAAATTCTCTTTTTAAAAATGATTACATATATCTAAAATGAAGCTTTCACTGATGGATTTAACAATAGGTAATACCCTGTGTCATAAAGATGTGTGGATGTGCGTACAGGACAATAAAAATTATCCGAACTAAAACAGAGAAAGAGAAGAAAATCTGAAAAAAATGAAGAGAACTTCAGTGACCTGTGAGACAATATCAAGTAATCTAACACACAATTAGAGTTCTGTAAGGAGATGTAAAAGATTGTGACATAAAAGTTCACACCAGCTGAAATGTTTCCAAATTTAGTGTAAACTAATCCCACAGATCCAGGAAACTCAACAAATGGCAAGAACTAATACAAAGAAACCATAACAAAATTGCTAATAAATTATAAAGAGAAAAATCTCAAAAGTAACAAGAGACAGACACACATTTCCCCTTTTCCATAAAGAGACTTTTCTTTCTGTAACCAACTCTTTTTCACCAAGGTCCTTAGCAGCTTCACCTCAGCTCCCTCCTGGCTTTGCCTGGACCAGAACTGTGTCTATGCCTTATCTTCCCTGTGGAACTTTGAAATTTTGCATAACTAGGCATCCATCTTTCATTGTTCGAGGCTACCACAACCTATTACCTCATTAATAGTAGTTGCTCAATAAATGAACTGCATTAATGAGTGAAGTACGTGAATGAATAAGGATATGGATACCACAGGTCAGTCATTAAATCCTAGACATCTAAGCCAACAATTTCTAAGGAGAAATAGGACTGGGGACATTCCACAACTTCAAAATAATAAGCCCCTTTCAGAATATTTAAAACCATAATTTATGGAGTGTTCACTGAACGCCTGACGTTGTGGTAAGCCTTGAATACACACCTAATTAAAGTCTCATTCTGACAAAAAACGAAAGGGCATGCAGTTAAGTAGATTGCCTCAGGTCGTATGCAGAGTGAGTGATCATGCTAAGGCAAGGCTGTCTCTCAGGACGGATTTCAAAACTGTGCTTTTTAACTACCTTCTCTGACAACTCTTTCTTAATCACGTATGTCCATCCCTCTTTGCCTTTGTTCATGTCGCTCCTTCAGTCTGTCAGGCCTCTTCTCTCACCTCCCCAAGCTCTTGCTCATGATCCACACCGAGCTTCACTTTGGCAGTCAAAAACACAGTCACACACCTCCTCCAACCCAGACGGTTTGTGCTATTCTAAACCCAGGAATCCTGGGATGAGTTTTCTGCCCTAAAGAAATCCACAGTCCAAACACAGTAACAGCCCTGTAAAAATGAGACCAGTGCTGGAAAGAAGGGAGCAGGAAGGATTTGGGGGCCCTAAACCAGCCTTCAGTGGTGGAGATGGCTTCCTAAAGAGGTCATCCCTGACATGAGTCTAGCAGGAACCAGCCTTGGTTAATGTATAAAACAGTGATGTAAAAACTAATCCATTGTGCCCACGTGAAGGAACACGGATGGAGCCGGAGTCGGTGGCATGAGGGATAGGAATTCTCTTAGAAGCTGCTCGTTTTCCCAGTGTCTGTCTCCAGCAAGATCTTTCTGATTGAATGCCTATCCTTTCTCTAACAGAAGTTTGCCATAACTTCCACGCTGCTCACCCCGTGGCACAGGGAATTAAATCCCTTTTGAATACCTCTACCTTCTGCGTGAGAAGTTAATAGCTGACAGTTTTTCAAATTTAGGGGAAATCCATAGTTGTCTTAGCTTTATAGTTGGGTATGATTGGATAATCAAACACAACTATTTTCTCAGAATAGAATGGGCTCCCCTCCTCGGCCTTCCAGCCACCTCCAGAGGCAGCCTTGGTGGGAAGGGGAGCCAGTGCTCTGCCTGGGTCCAGGCTTCTGTTGCTCTTTTTACTCTAAACTGTGTAATTGGCCCTTGCAGACAGAGGTTAATTTCCCACCATGAATTCCCTACCAAAGTAGCATGGCTCCTGTGGGGAAATCAAAGGAGAAATTGCTTCCAGGTGCCACCTGGTCCTCCTTTTGGCACTGAGGGAAGCCATGTGGGGATGGCACATGCAAGGAGCAAGGGTTTGGGAAGCCAAACCAAGTTTTGAACAGATGAGTTTACTAAACTAAGTACCTTGGGGCCACTGATCTAATCTCAAGGATTCAGACAATGAATCTGTAAAATAGGGATAATACCACCCTGTTCACTGTGGGAGGATGTGGAAAGGGTTTGGCACAGGACTAACACAGGAAGCATTCAACAAATGCTGCTAGCCAGGTGTGGTGATGCATCTCTGTAATCCCAGCACTTGGGAAATTGAGGCAGGAAGACTGCTGAGAGTTTGAGGCCAACCTGGGCTAACATCAGTTCAAGGACAGCTTGAACCGTATAGCAAAACCCTGTCTCAAAATGAACAACAAAGATTTTATCTCCTGGCTACTTGGTGCAGTCAACCAGCATTTGCTTCTTTCTCTCGAAATTCTCCCTTTCCGCAGCCTTTGGATAATCTACCTCCCAAATGTTTTTATCAACAGGAGACAATAACAAACATTTAGAGGGGAGGAATCTCTAAGGAAATATTAAGTTCAAATGAAAGAATAAAGACATTTTAAACTTTACTCTTAAATATTCTACTGATATTTCTTAGCAGTACTTCATTAGCATTTGGGGCAGAACGTTTGTAGCATTCCTAGAACCAGGGTGTTAAGTGCCAGGAGCAGCTTCTTATTCAATGTAACAGTCCAGGAAAATCCTGCATTCCCATACTATCCCACATGGGCACTTCATTCCCCACCTGAGAAATTGTCACTGCATTGTGACAACCTGACCTGCCCGTGCAGAGCGTCTCCTCCCACTGTCCTGGGTCCCAACAGCACCGCCATGCCAGTATTCAGATAATAGAGCATTCTGGTTAGTGTGTGTTTATTTTTCATATCTTTTTTCTAACTACACAAATAATGCATGGTAATTGAAAAAGTCAAATAGTGGAGAAATTTGACAAATAAAAAATAAAAGTCCTCTGCACTAGGGCTGGGGATTTAGCTCAGTGGAATAATAGCCTGCCTTGCAAGCAAGCAGTCGTGAGTTCAATCCCTGGAACCGGTAAAAAATAAATAAATAAAAAAATTTTAAAAGTCCTCTGCACTAACATTTATACTATCTTTTCTTATAAAAAGTAATAAAGCCACATGGTTAAAAAAAAAAAAAACCAAGCAGTGCAAAAGAACATAAAATGAAAGGGTGATGTCTTTAGCATCACTCCCATGCTGACATTGACAGTTTTATATGTAACTTTGTAGAAATTCTCTGTACAGACTCATGTGCATACAGTGTAGTTATATTCTTCAAACACAAATGGAATCCTATACTCTATTTGTTAGTCTGTTAGGTTTTTTTTTTTTTTCACAGATCAATGTATTTTTTAGATCACTTTCTAGCAGCACATCTAGATCTTCCTTATTCTTTTTAATAATTTCAGAATACCCTTTGGACCACAATGTGTTGGTTATTTTGATGTCTTCATGATTATATAGTTTCATCTTGACTGTTATCTATGCCACGTGCAAAGTTGCAAGGCTCTATTGTTACTGGTGACAAAGGATGAACATTCAGCACAGAGGGGAGGACATGCCCAGGTGACCCCACCCTGAGCAGGAGAGTGGACACAACAAGGGGGTGTCAAAACATCAGTTCCAATATCAGCTGGACTCCATCATTGGGTGACCTTGAAGAGCCCTCTTTGGGCCATGGTTTCCTAGGGTATAAAATCTGGGAGTGAGGCAAAATTACTGCTATACCTCTAACATGCCTATGAGTCCAAAAGTATGAAAGTAGGTACTAAACCAGTCCTGTATACAGGGAAAAGAGGCAGAAGTGCAAAATCATCATTTTTATACTCTACGCTAAGCCACTGCAGCATTCATTAAACATTGCAGCATGGAAGCAAGGGAGCATTCAGAGAGGGCCCTGCGCAGAACACGAGGAATGGAAAAACCCCCGTGAGTGCTGAGG
The DNA here is from genome assembly GCA_004027455.1 of Hydrochoerus hydrochaeris. Lineage (NCBI taxonomy): Eukaryota > Metazoa > Chordata > Mammalia > Rodentia > Hydrochaeridae > Hydrochoerus > Hydrochoerus hydrochaeris. Next base: position 134,854 of record PVLA01000595.1, read on the forward strand.
AGCCGGGGCTGCTTATACGGAAGGCGAGGAGGCTGAACTTCGATTTAATTACTCTCTCTGCATGTAGGAGGAGTTTCTCTGAAGAGAATTCTTAACTCTTGTTCTTCATGTTCTCAGAAGATGAAGCAAAAGAAAAGGAGCTGAAATGAAAGCAAGCGAAATCTGTGTGAGTGGAAAGACACTTACTTGATTATTAGGATTAAAGGAAACACAGAAAGCAAAAGTTACTACCAAAGGATATTGTGTGGGTCTCTAACTCTGGATACATTCAAACCTATTAAACCATGTGGCTGGTGACAGAATTGAGCCAGAAATACTGCTAGAGGCTTTCCCACATCCTATGGTTCTCCCACAGTTTTTAAATGCTAAGTGCTGGCCAAAAGGTAACCTCTGGTTAATGTTAATAGAATCAGGCAATGATTAATATTCTAATGAAGAGAAGTGGTATCAAACACAGCTGAACTCTTACATTCTGGGTCTTATAGCTTCTCTAATTTATTAATAAACAAGTTGCAAATTTTTATTTCCTCTCCGCAAGCTTTGACATTATTCAGGCCAGTAAGATAAAGGTTGAAAGGATACAGCTGAAGTATGCAATAGCTGAGTTCTCTAGATTTTCGCTGTGTGGAATATAGCACAAAAATAAAAACCAAAAGGAAATGTGTAAGACCAGGTAACAAATGAAAACGATGCTACACATTGAGAAGCAGCTTCCTGAATCTTAGCCCCCAAGTCAAGCATAGATTATTCTCTTTGTGATTCTGTAGGATGTAAGTTCATCAGTAAGAGTTGCTCACCATTACAAAGTGAAACGAAAACTCACAGAATGAGAAAGAATTTAAGACAGCAGTCCCTTAGACAAAGAACTTATCTCCAGAACATACAAAGAATTGAAAAACATCAAGCCCCCAAATTCACAGACCCATTCCAAAAATGGGCATCTGAGATGAACACACATTTCTCAGATGAAGATATAAAAATGGCAAATAAATACATGAAGAAATGTTCACCGTCACTGGTCATTTGAGAAATGCAAATTAAAACAGCATTGAGATTTCACCTCACTCCAGAAAGAATGGCTGCCATCAAGAAATCAACTGATAACAAATGTTGGCGAGGCTGCGGGGAAAAAGAAACACTGCTCCACTCTTGGTGGGAGTGTAGACTGGTACAACCACTGTGGAAGTCAGTATGGAGATTCCTCAAAAAACTAGGATTGGAAGTTCCATGCAATCCAGCTATTATCCTCCTTGAGTATTTTCCCAGAAAAACTGAAAAGGTCATGTCACAGTGATATATGTGCAGCCATGTTCATAGCAGCACAATTTGTAATAGCTAAGTCTTGGAAGCAACCAAAATACCCATCAACCACAGAAAGGATGAAAAAGATGTGGTATTTTTGTACAATGGAATATTACTCAGCTATAAAAAGGGTGATCTTGAGGCTTTTATAGGTAAATGGAGGCAACTTGAGACTCTCCTCATAAGTGAGATCCTCATAAATCAGATTCACATTTGTAAATATTGTATTGTCTCTCATGTACAAAATAATAATAATAACTAAAAATAATAAGATTCAAAATGTATAATAGATATTGTAATAGTGAAAAGGAAAGAAAGTGCTAAAAAGGAAAGAACAACTAGTAGGTATACACATATCACTGTATATATATTTAAGTGTACAAGATAGATAACCATACTGCTAATTTTTGTTAGTTCATCAAACAGAATAGTTTGTGCTGTCATTGTTCGCATGTTCATTTTCTATGTTTTGATCTTATAACTTGAACAACTACTTCTAACATATAATTTATCAACTAGTGATTTCTTACTGTTATTTTTTTTTAATTTTTGTGCTATTTCTACTCTTTTTCTGTTTTGCTTTTTTTTTCTCTAAATTAAAAAAAAAAGAATTGCTCATCATTTAATTCAAATAGCGCTTGTCTTTCATATGCCAAGTTAGCCTAAAATTCAGCTGCTTAGAACAGTCTTATTTCACAGTTTCTGAGGGTCAGGAGTTTATGAGCTACTTAGGTGGCAGAGCTGACGTGGTATCTCAGCCAAGGCTGCAGTCGCCTGAGAACTTAACCAGGGATGGAGATGCACTTCCAAGATGGCAAACTCTCACCACAGGCAAACCAAGGCAAAATGTTGACAGAAGGCCTCCGTTTCCCTCCACCTGTACCTCTTCATAGCTCCATGACTGTCTTCACAACATAGCTTATTTCTCAAAAATAAATAATCTGAGCAAATACAAGTAGAAAACCACAAAGTCTTTTGTGGCCTAGCTTGGAAGTCACTCTATTCTACCAGTATCCAAAGTCGTCTCCACCATGTGAAAGAGATGACGCAAGGGCATGAGTACCAGAAAGGGAAGATCATCGGTGGGTGTCTTCGAGATGTAAAAGCTCCTTTGGTTGACAGTGTGACAGCACAAACCTCAGAGAGAAACAGACCTGGCCCTAAGTCCTGGCACTATGTAAGTGAGTTGCTTGTGGTAAAGGACATAACTTATCTTACCATCTCTCCATCAACCAAATAGAAGTGATACTATCCACTGCTCAGAGTTATTGTGAAGATTAGATGGGATAAAACATATAAAGTACTTCATAGAGTGTCTACAATAAAGTTACTTGTAATAATAACTGAAATTTTTATTTAAAGAATGTTCATATCAATCACTTTTTAGATTTCTTTTTGTTTGCCCTCCCTTGAAGAATACATGCACAGCGAAGTATATAAAGAACGTGTAATATACAGCTCAATATTTTACAAGGTGTCCATCCCATACCCGTATCTATGATCAAGACATAAAAGACGTTCAGCAAATTGTAAGGTTCCCTCACACACCCACTTGCCCTGGGTCAACCACAGGTCTACTTCTATAAATATTCCTTAGCTCATCTGCAATTGAATTTTATAGAAACAGAGTGACATTCTTGTGTCTGGCTTGCTTCACTCAACCTGAACAAATCTGTGAAAATCTGTGGATTAATCTATAGTGTTGCATTTGTCAATAGTTTTTTTTTAAAATGCTGTAGAACTTCACATGGTATGAATATACTATAATTTATTTAGTTCACTTGTTGATAGACATTTGGATTCTTTCCAGGTTATTATGAATAAAACTACATGAACACCACTGTTATTAAATCATCACCACCTGGTATACTAGGAACATGAACACACTGCTGGAAAGTGATATTATTAGCAGAGAAATAATATGATGGGAATAGGCAATAAAAAACATGCATATACACATATGTATCATAAACAGTGCCAAAGGAAGTTGAAAAAAATATTACTTAGATTGTGTTAAATGTATTAGTTTCCTGAATAGGAAATAACTCAGTAAGAAAAATATGTGCAAAGACATGTTCACAAATAAGTAAATATATTTGGTAAATAGAAAAATAAAATTACTAATAGTTAAAAGGCTATAAGGTATTTTACATCTGTTTGATAAGCAAAGATATGAAAATGTTAAGACTGCCAGAGTGTAAAATCTATACATTCTTTTTTTGTAAGGCAGAACAGTGTTATTTTTTAAATGTTAAATATTCATGTTCTTTGGTCCAGCAATTTATCTTTTACCTTGCAAAAATTCTCATTGCAGCATAAAGAGAACAATATCTGTATAGCACATGTACATGAACTGCCTAGCATAGAGCTTGGCACAGAGTAGGCACCAAACTAGCGATGGTCTTTATTAATAAGCAACATCTCTAGGTCCAGCACAGCTCTGAGAAACTTGTACGTGTTAATCAATTTAATTTTTGCAAAAAGCCATGTGTGGCTGGTACCACCTTTCTCCCCATTTTATAAATTAAAAAAAAAAAAAAAACTAGTGTGCAGATAAGTAATGCGTAAGATCGCGTGGTAAGTGGCAAAATCAGGACCTCCTCCTTGAAAGTCTGGCCCTTGAGCAGCACTATGCATGTGAGCTTCTACCACCTCTGCTGTCCAGTGTGGTAGCCACATGGAGCCATTGAGTACTTAAAAAGCTGCCCATGTGACAGAGGTACTTTATTTGTATTACATTTTTAAGTGACTACTGTGTTAGACAGTACAACACTAGAGACTGTGTTCTTGATCACTACCCTATATTGGATTTCATTACCAATAAATGATTACAAATGTACTCCCCACCTTCCCTACAGGCAATGTGTTTCAAAGCCCCCGCTGAATGTGTACAATAGTGAACAGCACCAAATTCTTCAAATTATATTTTTCTTATATATACCTATGATAAAGTTTAATTTATTAATTAAGGATAATATGAGGTTGAGAGTAACTAATAACAAAATTGAACAATTTTAATAATGTACTGTCATAAAAGTTTTGTGAATGTGGCCTCTTGCAAAATATCTTGTACTTTCACTTTTTCACTCAAAGAAAACACCATGGTTTCTCTTTGGCATATGTGGATTGCCAGCATCATCACTCTTGCACTTTTGAGCCATTATTAAGTACAATAAGCATTGTGACATAGTGACACAGTTGATCTGATTGAGATAGTTACTGAGTAATCGATAGAGTTGAAATGGGCATACTGTGGATTTTGTAGACAAAAGGAAGATTTGGATCCCAGGCAGAAAACTTCAAGATTTCATCATGAATCTCAGAATCACACAACCTCAGATTTATGAATTGTTGATTTCTGGACTTTTTAGCTTAATATTTTCAGATTTAGTTGATGATAGGTGACTGAAGCCGTGGCAAACAAAACAGAAAAAGTGAAGTTATTCTGCCAGCAGTAGTAGTTGTAGCCATGGCAGCAGTAGTATTTTGGCATGTTAGAAGGAAGAATTTTACAGCAGGCAGAGCTGAATAAGGAGAAAGCAGGTTGTCTCTGGAGTGAGTAGTGAGCTCCTTGTCATGTCAGCAGCCACCCCATGATAGATGAGATTCAAGCACTGGATTGGAGCAGTTAGACGGTAGGTAACAGTAAGGAGTCTGATAGTTTTTGGTTTTTCGAGGTCCAGTACATCAGTGAGATTCTAATCCTAAGAACTGAATACAGTCCATACCTCTCATTCCACTAACATCTCGAGTGGGAAACTGTGTTTCCAAAATTTTTCCTTCAAAGAATCCTTAAGGGTATGCAACCTCTCTGAGGAGGGGGATGAACATTTACTGAGTATTTGTTCTGGGCCAGGTGCTGTATCAGGCCTCGTTTACATTATCCTAAGTCTTACGTCAATATAACAAGGCAGATGGATAAGTCTCCATTTTGCTTTACAGGAAACTGAGGCTCAAAGAGATTAAATAGTGACAGAGCACAGAATAAGAGACAGAGATGGAGTTTGTGTTTAAATCTATCTGATTCTAAAACCTGGTCCCTTCATTTTTTAGAAGAGAAACTTGAGGCCCGAAGAGGTAGAGAAAAAAACTGGAGCCAGGGGGCCTGGGGGCTTTTTATTTCCCAATCTCTTCCTTTGCTGTTGCTGGAATCCCCTCCACTGGATTTGTGATAGACTCAGGACTATACATTAACTCTAGAACATTCCTCAGGCTTCCTATTTTGTAGCTGAGAAAAGTAAATCCTGGTTGGGCTTCTCTGATTTGCTCAGGGTCACAAAGAATATTAGTAAGAGGCTAAATCCAAAAGCCAGGGACCCTGACATCCTGTCCTGAGCTTCTATGGCAAACACTTTATCCCCACCCGCCCCACCCACAAAGCCTGGGAAATTACCTGGGGAGAGGCTCTTCTCTGCCAGGATTGGCACCAGCTGAGCAAGGCCCCTTCCTGCTTCCTGTTTTTCCATAGTTTTTTCATTAGAATCCCTGGCAGACTGTAAACTCCATGAGGGCAGAGCCTTGACTCAGCTGTATCCCCAGTGGCCACAGCAAGCTCTGGAAACTAAAATGAGAACACAGAAGAGGGCATCAGTTAGTTGACATGTACTCTAAAGAGGTTTTCCCCACCTGTGAAGCTGGCATTAGAACATCCAATAGGTTCATTGTAAGGTAATACCTTCAAAGTATTGAACACATACTAGACACTCCATGAGTCTGTCATTCCCTGAGGCCAATATCACTGGCTATTTCCAGGGCCTGACATAGTGCGGCTCTCAGAAAACACTTGTTGAATGGATGAATGAATGAATGAATGAATGAGTAATAATGAGTGATTTAAATATGAATGGGCTATGATATTTTGAGGATGAAAGTTTCTCAAAAGGCATTAGTACTCTTCCGCCCTGAAAAGGATGTAACATCTGAAATAGGCCTTCAAGAACAGATATTGGACAAGGTACTGAAGGTCAAAGGAATAGCTCAAATAGTGTCCAAAGTTCACAGGTTCCAGGGAGCTGGTTCCTGAGAGCCAAGCCCAAGGAAATATGAGACCAACCATAGAGCCCCTATGCAGGGGGCCAGCAAGAACATCCACAAGGCTGTTTTCAAAATAGCCAGAGTTCAAGAGCTTTTCCAGAGTCCCTCAGAGAACACAGCAAACTTCCAAAGAACAGGAGAAGCAGAGCGTTAACACCAGTGGTCCCTGCAGGGCTGGAATGTGTCAGCCCAGCATCAAAAAGTAATTCTCACATAGTCATCTGTTGTACTTTGGAGAAGCCTCTCCTAAGGAAGTGCATCAGCCTGGCTGGATTGTTGGACCTTGTCCGTTAAAGGAAAATTGGTGGCAGAAGGAGAAGCAGCTCTCCAGGGAGGGTGACCTTCTCAGGGTGCAAGCTGCAGTGGGATGAGGCAGACGGAAAGGCCGGGCCACCCTTGAACACTCAAGGCATGGTGGTATCCAGACTGGTTGTAGTGGAACCTCAGGGAGGAATTCCAGGCTTGTAGCTAGGCATCGTCTGTTTTTTCGATCACAGAAACAGACAGGAGATAGGAACTCAAGGGAATAGGCCCCAGCCTCTGGACTTGTCCCTGAGGAAGAAGAATATTCCTGACCATGATTTTTCATAAGAGAACATAGCGCTGAGTGAATCTTGGGCTAAAATGAGACCAGCTCTCCATGAGTGTCTGCCTTGTTAGATGAAAATAATTAGAGCAGGGCGGCTCTGCTCATTAACCACTGTTCCCCATTCCTAGCATGAAGTGCCAACCAGAAGATCCTGGGATTATTACTGATTAAGAAACATGACATTTCTTTGGAGGAACACTGCCCCCAAACCATCATAAAGCAGGTATCATTATTCTACCCAATGGTTGAGAAGACAGCCTCAGAATTATTGTGCTGCCAGCCTAACAAGGCTTCCTGTGGGTGGAACTCTTTTAAGCCTGTCCTCTGGGATATCTGGCCCACAGAAAGACACTGGGAAGGCAGGAGGTGCTTGAGTTGGTTGAAAAGAAATCCAAAGAACTAAACTGTGGTTTCCTGGCAACTGAATATGAGTAGCAGAGTTGTGCTCCACCCAGAACAAGGCTCAAAAATAAGGGTGAAAAGTAAAATTAGTGAGAGTGGAACTTTAGCAAGACTGCATACAATGAAATAGCATATCCTAAGAGGTCCAGGACCCAGGCTTTTCCTTGTGTCAACTTCCAGGGGTCCCCAATCTATTGCCAGTTAGGATCCATCAACAGAGACATACAGAGGCCTGAGTGGCTGGACAAAATCAGGATTCTGTTAGTAAGGGCAGTGGGTGTTGGTTGGCACACAAGAGTGGCTGCCACAAACAGAAACTAATATAATTAGCTCTACTCCTTGCCTACAGGGCCGTTGTAGGGATGCAGTGAGATAATGGATATGAAAAGGTTGTCTGAGCCAGGGAGCGATCTGCACGTGGAATGGGTTGCTATTATCCTTACAAAATAATTACATTTCTATCACAGAATAATAGATACTCAAACGCAGTATCCTGCTTGTGGCTGTGCTCTCTTGCTCATCAGCCTCCCCACCACATACTCACGCCTGTCTTGGAAATGTAAGAGTTATAAGCTTTAAAAATAGGCCAGATACTTCAGTCATGAGGTGATGGGTGTCAGCACTCTCTGCAAGTCTTGGGTGTAGGGAAAAGGCTATTGTGGGAAATAACCTGGATTCCAATTCAGCTTCTACAGCTTCTATGCCACGCTACTTGGTTGGTTTGTTTGTTCGTTCATTTGTTTATTTTAGTGGCTTAATGGTGTTGGACTCACTCATACTAAAAAAGCACTTTAATAATGAGCCACACCACAGGCCCTTTGTAATTTTAAACACACTGCTTAATTTTCCCGTGTTTGTTTCTCTGTCTGAACAATGAGGATGATAATCCTTCTCCACAACCTGTTAGGTAAATCATGGATAAAATACAGCACAGCGCCTGGTCCAGAACAAGTAACAAGTGACCACAGATGCTTATCCTTATAAAGTAATTGCATTTGTAGCACACAGTAATAGATGCACGATGCTGCTTTGCAGCCAGGCTGTCCCACCCCACCCCCACCCCCAACCATCATCACACACACCCAGGTGGAGCTTTCACAGCTGAAATCTAACCTCCATACAACCCTCTGAAGTAGCTACTACTACCATCCCCATCCTACAGATTAAGCAACTGGGGCCCAAAGAACTTTTAACTCCCAGGACTAACCAGCTTGTAAGTGGTAGAACTGGGGTGCAAACTCTGGCAGATGGCTTTGGGGTCCATGTTCCAACCACTCTGCCAGGCTGGTTCTCATACCTATTGCTATTATTGATCTTAATGGCACACAGCACATTCTTCAGCTGCCTTATTTGTGCCTCTGTCACCTCCCAGTCCTATTTCCTCATAGGTGAGCCTCAGGTTAAGCTGTAAGAACTTCACTCTTTTTAAGATTCACAGATACGTGGTTAGTTGCTCAGCCTATCAGCAATTAACTACCTGGGGCCCCCTCTGGGCTTTTCCCTGCCTAGCTGACTGTGTGATATGGCCAAGCTTTTGACCACTATAAAATCAATGTCCTCATCTGTAAAATGGGGATAATAGAAGCTTCTACTTTATCAAATTGTTGTGAAGCTTCAAAATGGATATGTGTATATACACAATGTGGTACAGTATCTGGCACAGAGAAAGTACCCAGTCAACACTCACTATTGTTATCATTATTGCTATTATTAAACAAGTTCTGTTTCTCTCCCTTGCTTAAAATTCCTCTGAAAGTGAAAGACTCAGTTGCTCAGGCAGAAAGTCAGAGGGTAGTTTCTTTCAGAAAATGTATAGACTTTCAGAACGCAATTACTTAACCTTTTTTGAATTTCTCCCTTCTCATCTGCTAACTAGAGGTAACAAGATTAATTCTAAGAGTGATTTTTCAGTTTAAGGAATCCCAGAAGGGAATAGGTATAGGTGCTGAATTCTGTGAAAAGCCTTTGCTGGATTGAAGCTACCTATTCCTCCACTTACCTCTCTACCACTTTCCTTAGCTCTACTGCAGCCTATTTCACTCTTACTCCTCTTAATTCCCTAGCAGCATGCTGCTCTTTCCTGCCTTTGGGCTTGGCACACGTGGCTCTCTGCCTGGGCTGCAGGAACCAACCCACACCATCTGCACACATGTGCGCATGGAGGCCCAGCAATAGCTTAAATCAGCCCACTCCAAGCTCACCTGTAGGTTTCACTGTGTCCTCTAGGAAGGTGCTGCTGGACCCAAGGCTTCACTCATTAAGGGCCTGCCCTGTGTGTCCTGCTTTCATAGCATTGTGGGGTATTTGTCCCTTCCAAGTTTGCTTGACCTCTGTACAAGAAACTTCTCAAAGTCACACAGGGACCCAATCTGATTCCCCTCTATAGCAGCACTGAGGTGTTAGTTGGAGACCCCATAGGTCTGCAGGGAATTGGCTGGGCATAAGTAAGATGCAGGACACTCCCAAAGGATGCTTGACCTTCTTCTCTGACTCAACCAGAGACCAGAGACGGAGTACAGGGAACACCCCACATATGCACACACAGTTTCTAAGTCCACTGGACTCCATGGGCTTGGTATGCAGGAACATCCTAATGCATTTCCTACCCTGCAGGCTCCCCACCCCTCACTTCCCCAACAACATGAAATCTGAGACAAATGCAGTCCATGTGTGCTGGTTCCAGTCATGGGGATGCGTTTCTCAGGATCTGCCCAAGAAATGACAAGAACTTGGTAGATAAGTATTGCCCATTGCCTGCCCCCCAGAAACCAGGAAATTCTGTTCTGCTATAATGATCAGGCTTTGATATCCAAGGAGTAGGTCTGAATCTGAACTCCCAGACAGCAACTGTTAAAGCTTTAGCCTCCAAAGGGTACATTCTTCTGTCTCCAGGTGAGCCTTTGGGTTAAAAGAAACAAAAATATCCAAGTCCTTCTTTTCCAACCAGTGCCTCCCCAGGAGACTTTGGAGATCAGGCTGTTTCATTACTTAATTGTGTTGATTTTTAATTCTATTTCTGGTATCCAAATTCCCTACCACAAAGAAAGTAATCTTTTCCATGAGGTTATGGAAAAAGCTTAGATAAAAGTGTAGCAAGGGTCAATCCTTCCCTTCTTTCCTGTTTTTTGTTTGTTTGTTTGTTTTTTGTTCTTGTTGTTTTGTCAGTTCTGGAGTTTGAGCGCAGGACACCTTTGCACTAAGCTACATGCCTAGCCCCTTATTTATTTATACATGCATGCTACAAGGTCTCACTAAGCTGCCCATGCTGGGCTGGACCTAGGGGCCCTCCATTTCTCCTCCTAGAGTACTAGGATTACACCATGCATCATCATACCTGGCTCTTTCCCTTTCTTTTCCAAACTGACTGCCCTCCATCTTTCTGGAGCTCATTTCCTTTATCAGCAAAATGGGAATAATATCTATATTCTAGAGGTGCCATAAGAACTAAATGTGAAGGGCCGGGGATTTAGCTCAGCAGCATAAGCACCTGCCTGGCAAGTGTGAGTTCATGAGTTCGATCCCCATAAAAAAAAAAAAAAGAACTAAATGTGATATGTGACAGTTGGTTTTACATAAATGACCACTAGCTGAGGAAATCTCATGCTTGGTAAGACAGGGTGGCGTAGTAGGTGAAGTATGGGCTTGGAGTCAAATCTAGATTTGTGATTTTCTCCTATAGATCTGAATCAAGTCACTTGGCTTCTCTGTGCTTGAACTTACTCACCTCTAAAAGGGGACTTCTACACTGGAAATTCTACCTGACAGTGTGATAAGTAGAATCTTTCCACCTCATCTCTCCGCAAACAGAAATATATTGAAGTCCTAAACTCAAGGACCCAAGAATAAGAGGATATCTGGAAATAGGGTCATTGCATTTGTGGGTAGGTAAGATGAGCAGAACCTAATACAACATGAGGTAGCCTTGTCGGAAGACGGCCACGTAAAGACAGAGCCACACAAAGACACTTGTGACATCAAACTCAGAGGCTAGAGCAACTCCAGAAGCCAGGGAGGGCAAAGAACATTCGCTGGCCCCGCCAATACTTGCTTTTTGGATGTCAGCCTCCCGAACTGTGAGGCAATGTGCTTTTTCTGCTTCCTGAAGGCCAATTATCTGTGGAGTGAGAGAACAATGCTTGTGCGTACACTGAGCTCTTGCAGAGTGCTCAGCACTGCGCCTGACACACAGAACAACTCTGGTGGTTGGTGTCTGCTCCTTTCCTTCATCCTATCATCCCAAAAGCTCCTTTATGTACAGAGTATAGTGTAGCCTGTGCCTAAAACCTCCTCAGAGGTCCCTGCTCTGAGAATCATCCCCTGGGGACATCCCCAATCCAGGAAGGACAAGTCACTGAGGAGCAGCTTGGACAGCCACTCCACTACCTGTGCACTCTCCCACTTACTGTTTTCCTGGATTTTTTTTTTTTTTCAAGATTTTTCTGGGCTGACGGAAGAGAAATTTCTTGGTCCTTTTTGGGTTTGTACTCCCCTCCCCACCACCACCACCAAAGAAAAAATCTTGCCAGAAACTTTGTAGAACTGTAATGGGAATAAGAGGGCATGGTAGGTGGAGTGAGATCAGGGGATGCTGTTTAAAATCAGGGCATTTAAAAAAAAAGTCAGGGCATTCACCAAAGAGAAGCTGTTTGAAGGGAACACACTCCCCTGTATGCTCACATTCACACCACATGGCTTTCTGTTCTTTTTTAAAACTTTGTATTGAGGCAATGTAGTGATTTAGAACACTCCATAAATGATAAAAATACCACTCTGGCTTTATTTTACTTGCTTTTCAACTCCCAGTTGGTTTCTGCCCAGTTCACTGGTTACACTCATCCCTGACTCCCACACTAAGACCCTATGAAAGGCAGAGCAAGTCCCAAGAAAGAACTCCTGCGGGGCTCCAGGGGCCTGGGTCTGAAGCCCAGCTCCACACCTCTCGGGCTCCATGTCTTTAAGCAGGAGCTCAACTTGAACATTATTGTACTCGTCCCAGGCAAGTAAAAGATCAGGAAAGCAAATCCATGAATCTACAAATGTGTATTCCCATGTTTATTACCTCATTCCGTCCAGGCTGTTTCAGTGAAAAGTTTGTGGTCCTAAGACCCAACAGATCAAGGCTCAAGCCCTACTTGGTACCTACTAGTTGAGTGACCTTGAGCATGCTCTCTTTGACATTTCAGGCAACTGGAGAGTTCTCAGGGTCTTTTGGAGGTATGAGGGATAACTGATGTGACTTATATAAAGTATCTTCCGTGGTATTGAACACCCAGTAGGTGCTCAGTTAATATCTGTGCCCTCCTCACCCTGCAGACACTGGTGCTTTTCCCTCTGAAGTTCCCTTTGTCTCTTTCCTCTGGACCTGCTACCTCCACCCTCCCTTGAGTATCCCTTCATCCCTCCACCTGCTCAGGTGTCTGAGTAAGGGTAGGCCTGACAGGCAGTTCTTTTCTTGAGGCCTGGAGTCTGGCAGATGTGTACGTTGAGTGGGGGAAGGAAAAATCAAAGAGATCCATCCCTAGGAAGTAATAAATGACTTTAACCAACTGTTCAAGAGACTTCTTTAATCAAGTCTCAGTGCAAAAGTGCAAAGCCTGGATTTCTCTGTTGAAGAGAGCTGTCTGTGACCAGATCATCCCAAGCCTGCCATAAATTTCAGAGGTACTTTGGTCACAGTGGCCAGCAGACTTTCACATTCAGAGATAAGCCAGCTTGCTTGATGCCTTCCTTCTCTGTCACATCCCATGAAAGTGGCCCCCACCATCAACCCTGTCCAAGCCTCCAGAGGGATGGATGAGCCATCTTAAACCCCCTGGACCCAGCTCTTGAGGAGGGTTGGAGCCACCTATGAAAAGCCTGGAGTCACAGGTGACACTGGGGGAGCTCAGTAGGTCTCGTGTTCACCCTCCATCTTTGACCCCAGTTCCTCCCTTACCAGTCTCCTCCAGCTCAGGCATCCCTGATCCTCCGTGTAAGGAATGTGTTTCCATGTCCTTCAGGTGAGGGGCCAGATGTCCCTTCAGGAATGAACTGATCTTAGTTCTGTGTCTCTAGTGCCCATTTGGGTACACACACAGACAGCCAGGGTGCACGACCAGAGTTTACCATCACAGGGAAATGAGGCAGCATTAGCACTATTGAGCACCTGCTGTATGACACACATACTCTCACTTATTTACTTTTCTAGAGACTCCTCCAAGGTAGGCCCAGTGCCTGAGACTTCCAGGGTTCTAAAAGATGAAGCAAGCTGCCCTTCCCTGAGTTGGAGTCTCGAGTAGCCCTATGTGAGTGGTGAGTCACATCACCTCTCTTCAGTTTCTGTCTGTGAAATGCGGTGAGGTCATTACCCCACCCCAGTATAGTACACCCACTATCTGTGAACTCACTGTGTGAGCTGTGAACACCTGCAGACAAGAGGGGCCAGTCCCCGTCCTCAGGGGCTTGGCTCATAATAGCATGTATGCACAGTGGTGTCAGTCTTTCCAGTCTATAACCTGGGCCCTGGCAACATCTCAAGGTTCATCTCCTAGCACCCTCCTTGTTTGCTATGCTTCTCTGGCTGTGCTGGCTTTCTTGCTGTCCCTCAGCTGGACTTAGTCCCGCGGCAAGGACTGTTCCATTGGACTTTGCAGAGGTTTGCATGGCTCCCTTCTTCATTTGCTTTGTTTAACTGGTACCTCCTCTGAGCAGCCTTCGCAGGTTACTCACCCATCCCATCACTCCTGGCACCACACCTACTTGACTTTCCTTCATAGCATTTGCCTCCACTCAACCTCATTTTACACAGATATTTGCTTTCTTGTTCTTTGATTTTTCTCTCCCAGTGGAATATAAGTTTCTGAAGACGAGGATTTTGTGTTCTTTGCCTATCAGTAATGGTTACAGCAGTGCCTGGTAAAGTAGGCACAAAATAAATATTTTAGGAGAAAAATAATGAAAAAGTAAGTAAAGGATCTGAAAGACCTTTTTCCAAAGAAGATGCAATAATCACAGGGTCAATAATCACATGAAAGATGCTCAACATCATTAGTTATCAGGAAAATGCAAGTCAAGCCACACTGAGATGCTACTTCACACCCACTATAATAGCTGAAATCAAAAAGGTAGGTAAAAACAAATGTTGGCCAAAATGTGGAGAAATTGCAATCATAACATGCTCTTAGTAGAAATACAAGGTGGTGCAGACAGTTTGGAAAATCATCCTGTAGTTACTTTAAGAGATCAAACAGAATTTTCTTTACAAGCCAGGAGTGGTGCCACAAACCTATAATCTCAGAGATCTAGGAGGTTAAAGTAGAAGGATCGCAAATTAGAACCCAGCCTGGGCAATTTACCGATTTAGTGAGGACCCTGTTAAAAGACAAGACAGTCCTGATTCTGATTTGTGCTCCAACATCGGTGAATCTTGAAAACCTTATGTTCAGTAAGAGAAGCCAGACACAAAAGGACACATATGATTCCATTTACATGGCATGTCCAGAACCTCCAGAACCTCCAGAAGCAGCAACTCCATGGCCACAGAAAGTAGATGAGTGATTGTCCAGGGGTGCAGGAGTTTGGGGCAATGGGGAGTGACTGCTAAAATGTGTGAGGATTCTCTGGAGGGTGATGAGAGTATTCTAAAATGCATGTTGATAGCTGCAAAAGTCTGTGAATATAGCAAACACCATTAAATTGTACACTTCAAAGAGGTAATACGTATGGTATGTTAATTATATCTCAATAACATTGATATGATATTAGAAATGAGTCACTGTTCCCAGTGACTAGGCCCAGTGACACACAAGAGGACTGTGGAGTAGGCCATCTCCGTGTGAGGACGAGACAGACAAGGTGCCAGGAGGAAGGTACTCAAGCCCCTGGCTTTCCCAGGCAGGCAGGGGAAGCAGAGCTCCACTCTCCATGAGCGAGTGCTTAAAAACAGTTTTATCTTTTTCAAGTTCCTGGGAAACCTGTGAGAAGGAAAGCTGGAGATCAAATGACCTCAGGCTGAGAAATTTACTGTGTCCTGCTGTCCAGAGACCATTTTCCCAGTATAAGTTACAGACAGACAGCCTGGGCCCCGCTTCTGAAAATAACCAGGAGGAGAGTTGACTTAGTGGGAGCTTCCAGGCACAGGGAGAAACAGCCACAGGATTTGCTAGGCTGGACAAGGAGGAGGTCAACTGGGACCCACGGGCCATGGCTCCTCAGCACCTCCCAGGGGGTCCCCGGGCAGCAACTATCTTCAGAGCTGACTTTCTGTGTGTGCATTTTCCTCTCCTTCAAATAACCTTCACTGTTTTTTCAAATCTCACCGTCACACTTTTTTCTTGAAAATATAGGACAATATAAAGAAAAAATAAAAGATTTCCTAATTCTACTGCTATATGGTAACTAATAATAGTGTCTGTTTTGTAGATTGTACATGCTCATTTAAACAAAAGGCTGAAGTAGTTTTCATAGTTTTATCCCACTGTTCTTCCACTTTCTGAAGCAGTCCAGAAATCCTCTTTCATGAATGTCTTTAGTTGCGTTGTGTGGCTCTCTTGATGTCCCGAATCAATTCAGAATGTTCACTTTTCATGGCCATTTTGACTTTGGGAAAGAGCCAGAAATTGAAAGCTGCCAGGTCCAGTGAAAAACAAGGAGAAAAAACCGCAATGTATTCACGAGCTTGCTTTTCCATTGGATGGCAGAGAGCAGCATCATCCACTGTGACTTTTTTCACACCTTATAAAGACACTTACAAAAGAGGACTTTCAGGACTGCTTGCAAAAGTGACAACAATGGCTAAATGCTTGCAAAGGGAGAGGAGGTATATTGAGGGGGATTAAAGGCAATGTGTCTTTTACTGTGATAAACTTTCACCGTATGTTTTGATCACCCCTTGTATGATAAAAGCTCAGAGTTGCTGTGCCTTGTTTATATAATTAGGCATTTACTTTTTCAAATAAACAATGCTTACTTAAAATTTTATACATTTAAAATTTAAATTTTTTAACATTTAAAAGTTATTTTCCTTTTTCTATTATAAAATTGTGATGAATGTCCTTAAAGTGTTTAAAAAGTCAGATGTTAGATGAATTTCTGAAGAAGAAATGCTCAGGTAAAAATCAAGTTATAGCTAATTATAATGCTAGTATCCATGCATGAAATCATGCTTGCATTTAAGACCTGTATCTCTTTTAGCATCTATGAAATACCAGATATTTTTATACTTACTGTTTTATATGGTGCTGTAGTTTTTGAAAATAAACTTTGAAGATCTAAAAGTGCCATATACGCTCACCATAAAAATTTTCAAAGGTATAAAACCATACCAAAATTCAGAATTGCTTGTAACAATGATATTCATTACACAGTAGATTTTTAAAATTTTAGCCATCTTTTTTTCTGTACATTTATACAAATTTATTCCTTCAGTAAACATTTCATGAGTATCTGTTCTGCTGGAGGTATTCGACTTTTCAGTTAACCTAAACCCATTCATACCCTGCATTTTTCCATAATCTCCATTAATCCTCAGAACAACCCTTGAGACTTCTTGCACTCTCATCTTGCATGATATTGGGCCACCAAAGAGCCTTAGAGTGTGCTGGTCCAATAGAAGGATGATAGAGTTTGGTTATGAACACGAGGTGCTTTGATGACCCTGTATTCAGATCCTGTGACCCCATCCATAACTGTAGATCGTTAGCCTCTTATGTGGAATCTAATCTACACTTTACTGCCCCAAAACAAGGTAGGCATTTAATGGATTGTCCAAATCAAGACATTTTTATAGTATAGGGAAGCACACTTATTAATCAATGCAGAACAATAGATATAAATTGGAATAAGCCAGAATATGTGATCATTGTAGATTTTCAGATTTCTAGCTCTTTGATATGCTTTGCAGGAATACATTCCAATAGATTTCAAATAACTAGGGGAACAGATTCCTCAACCCTTTGCTGATTTGAGACTCTGAGCCAGGCTAGGACATAAAAATGAGCGACATATGGGTAGTCTGTTCAAACAGCACACATGAACATAACTCACAGTACTAAAACACAGGCCATGAGTCCACTGCTATAGATCCCCAGTATTTCTAGCAGAAAGAGACCTCTATTTTCTTCAATACCCATTCTCTGCACAGAACAATGATTTTACTTATTTGACAAAGCAGTTGGATAAACTATGTTAGTGCATGAGAAGAAGGAGAGTGTATTTGGTTTTTGGTAGAGAGACTAAAGGATGAACCCAGCTGCCCTTCATTGGAAGAATGAACTGGGAAGTCAGCATTCCACGAAGAGCAGGTATCTGTGCCAGTCTGGAGGTTTGATGGTTTGATTTCTAGGTATCATTTATTTAGTAATAGCTGGAAAGTGGTAAAGCATTTTACATACAGGCTTTTAAAGTACAGGGTTGTAAATTAAAACATCATCAGGAAACTTTTAATAATCTAGAGAATTGTGGCCTAGATATAGCTCAGTGGCAAACATGAGGTCGTGAGTTTGATCCCTGGTGCCAAATAAATAAATAAATAAATAATCTAGGGAACCGCCCAGGAAGAATTCTCCCTCCTGGTAGCCCAGTGCAAGAAGTCTTTTTTACAGATGGGGACTTGCGCTTTCGTGTTACATATGCATGCCACACCACCAGGTTCCCTCTCATAACCTAGATGAGGCTTAATGTAGATCAATACAATTCCATTGGGGCATTCAGATACCTTTCTCTATGCTGCTGAGCAAAGTGTTAAAAAGTGCATTTTGTGAATGGTCTTTCTTGGAGAATAATAAATGTGTCCTTCAGGTAGCCTTTCAAGTCTCATGGCTTATCCCGGATGTACTCAGAATCCAGAATGCTAGAAAGTTCTTGAGAGAAGACTTGCTCTAATTATACATTAGATTTCAAATGAAAGGAAAGCTACCATCAGTTCACACAAAGGTGTAAGTCACTGAAATTGTTCTTTCTGCAGATCCCAACATTGTCTTGTTCTGTGTTCTCTTCATATACTGCAATTGTTTTCCTAGCACTTTTCTTCTTCTTTTATACCATCAAGGAATACATATTGATAAAAGTGTCATTGGCAGACATCTAAATCTGTCACATTTTGTCTATGACATCTGGAGGGATGGTAGAGGGAGTCAGTGTTAGCCTTTACTGTGAACGAGCAGATTGGTAAATCACTTATTCATCAATCTCTCGGCAAATCTGTGTGGTAGGTATTATCACTCCATGTTTCAAAGAGAAAAGTAAAACTAATGGAAGTGACTTACCCTAGGTGACATAGTCCTCAGTGGAACTGGGCTGTCACTCCTGGTTTGCCCAATAATAAGGCCATGGTTTTTTCCTCCTTGGTGTATTTCTCTAATGCCAGTGCCTTTGCCATCCCTGTGCCCACTGAAAAAGATGATTGCAATTACAGTTTCTCATCTGAGTTCTACAACTACAGAAAAATCACTTTACTTCTCCAAGTCTCTATTGCTTGATTTAAAGAATGGGTAGAAAGCCAGGCATGCTGGCATATAACCATAATCCCAGCACTCCAGGAGGCTGAGCAGGAGGATTATGAATTGAAGCCAGCCTATGCCATTTAGTGAGACTCTTTCTCAAAATAAAAACTAAAAATGGGCTGGGATGCAGCTTAGAGCAAATTCCCTGGGTTAAATCCTCAGTACCAAAAAATTTTAAAAAATTAAATAAATAAAAGGTGGGGAGGGAGTTGCTAATGATCATCTGGTCACACTGTGTTCCCTAGAGGAAGCTCAAGGACCATTGTGGGAAGAAGGAATAGACAAAACTGCAGCCCCTCACCTGTCATTCTTTATCTCTTTCATACACTGGAATTTTACTTGAGATTTTCATTACGGAAAATAAAAAGTGGTTCGTCTGTGACAAAAGGTTTGGACAACATTGATCTAATCACATAATTTCATTTTTTCAAAGTAGACACATGCCAAGTGCTTCACATTTGTTCACTTATGAACAAAGAATGCATTATTCTCTTTTTATAGATTCAGAAACTGGTCCCAGAACAGGTAGGAAAATTATCCCTGCTCACACAGCCAGAATCCAGTAGACCCAGAATTCCTCTCCAGGGCATTTAGACTCTGAATGCCTTCCATGGCCAGCTGCCGCTTCCTCTGACCTGTCCCCCAATGCACAGGGCCTCCTAAGCCCACATTTCCATCTGGTACAGCTGAGGGGGCCAAACACAGATCCCTGGGCTTTGATTGGCTCTGCTTGCTCAGAGGATGGGCCTTCATCCCTAGGGTTTCCTGGCTGTGCCACTGTGAGTTGCCAATTATAAAGATAAGAAGTCCTGCAGACTAGGGAAGAGTTGGGCTGCTCCACAGACTGGTCCTTTGTACCCAAAATGAAACTCTGTGACCTTGGATCCCTAAGGCCAACTCCCTCCCACAAAGCCTGAGTCCTGGTACCCAAGTGTCAAGAATTTCTCCCAAGGGAATCCTAGACAAAGTAGAACCCAAAGCAAAAACACTGTGTTCCCTATTCAAGAAAGCAGCATTTATCGTTACCTTGAACTTGAACTGTTGCCTCTCTTTTGTCCCGAGCCCTGAAGAAAGTGAGATGAATTTTTATACCACCTTGATGCTGTGAATAAAGGATCTTGAAAGCATGAGCCTGGTCTCCTAGAGGAGATGTGCAAATGTTTGCCCTGCCCCCTACCCCAGCCATGCAGGTGTCTCCCTCACTTTGCTGCCTTCTTTCTCTGTCCTTAGCTACCAGAAGCAAGTGCTTTGTTCACTGAGGCCTCCTCTCAGGAAATGTGGATGGCTCTCCCAATCCTCCACTGACCCCTTTGTTTGTTGGAGTAGAGTACAGGAAGGGTCATTCCAATCACACAGTCTCTTCTGATCACAAATGTGACCCAGTGGAAGTATCTACACTACACAGATAACCAAGAGACATGGGATGGCACAGCTGAACCCCAGGAATCAGGCATCTCTCTTTGCCTCCATGAGCACACATCTGGGCCCCCCTCACAAGGCAAGCTCAGGTCACCTGTTCTGTCAACATCCTAACTGAGCCAAGTCTTTCTCTGCTCCTGGAGTGGCACTGAACTCCAGACCACCTCTCCTTGCACAGAGCTGCCTGCTGCTCTGACCTGTCCCTCCTCTGCCTGCTCAAAGCTACCTGTACACTCTCCTCCCCTCCCACCAACTTTTTGGGGCTGTGTCTCACACTGTATCTCCTCATCTGACTGAATCAGTGTTTGGAAAATGTTTATGGAATGAAGTAGTGTTGTGATACTTTTATAACCATCCATTTCTCTCTAATAAAAAAGAAAAGATAAAGCTGGTGCCTTCCTCAGAGCAAACCCTCCCCCCAAAAAAGAATAGGTACTCATTTTTCCCCCTAATCCCCACACTGAAGATAAGGAAATTGAGGGTGAAATAACTTGCCCTTGGTCAACTGCAAATAGTGGATGTGGATCCCAAATGTGGACAGTCAGGCTGGATCCCAATGCCCTGTTCTTAGTATGACCAACTCTATTTCTACAAACACCGAAGCGACCCTGTAGTGCATGCATTTCAAGCACTCATGTGCTATGTACCTTATAAAATATACCCTGCAATTTGAAAATCATGTTAAAACAATAAATATTTCCTACTATTTTCTTGCCTCATGGATGATAATTCAGTGCATCTCTCTTAGTGATCACTGAATGTAAAAGCTGCTAGTGAATGAAAGGAAAGGTATTTCTCACTAATATTCATACTTTACAGAAGCATCTCACACCTACCAAGGGTCTGGTTCCTTGTTAGGGGCTTCAGATATTAGTGGTCCATGTTCAGAGCAAAGCAGATCCTGAGGAGAGGCCATGAGGTTGGCTGAGGAAGAACAGGCTAGCATGAAACCTGGGAGGCAGTGAGGCTGGGTTCAACCCAGGGTCCCTGAAGCTCATGATGGAACCATTTACTTCATTCTGGAACTATTTACTAGGTAAAGCTTGACAGCTTTATTCAGGAAGAAACTGAAACAAGCACCATGGAACAACATATCATGTTTCTTAACTTTGGGCTGAAATTCTAACGACTCAGCGTGGTATGGTACTGGTTATCCCAAGCTCATCAGAAGCTCTGATTTGAGATTAAAAGATGTCTTTACTTAATAAAAGATGAGGAAATGTGTGTATATTTACTTAATAAATGCAGGCTGGCAGACAAAAATCTTTCCAAAACTGGGACTGGAGGGAAAGGGGAGTCATGAATGGGACTCTTGTTGGTATGGTTTCGATCAGTTTAATAAACAGT
This sequence comes from Hydrochoerus hydrochaeris, assembly GCA_004027455.1. Taxonomy (NCBI): domain Eukaryota; kingdom Metazoa; phylum Chordata; class Mammalia; order Rodentia; family Hydrochaeridae; genus Hydrochoerus; species Hydrochoerus hydrochaeris. The sequence continues at coordinate 156,427 of PVLA01000595.1, forward strand.
TGGTGAATAGTGACCACAGGCTTCTACTGCCTCATGTACACTGTGTGCTCAGATAGGATATCTTTAGTCTTCACGGAAATCTTACAAAAGGCAGGGTACAGGCAGTGGATAATTTACAAAGGCGGAACTGCAAGTAATTTCCCCCCAGTTGGGTAACTAATAGGAGGCTAGACTAGGAAGTAAACCTTGATTCTGTTGAACTCCAAAGCTACTCCAAGAGTGTACTATACCCTAAGAATTTACTGTATATTTCCCATGTAAAACAAACACAAATAACTACAAATATAATGAGGCAAACATAATGTCAGACAAGCAAGACAAAATTCAAGCAAAAAAGAAGAACTGCTGAGCCTGAGAGCAGCCTGGTAAGTGGTGTCAGGAGGGAGAAGTTTCCCTCATGATGAATTGGGGATACTGGTTTGAACAGCGGAATCATAACCCAGTTTTTTAGATAAAGAAACCAAAACACAGAGGGTAAAACAACCAAAAGATTGTACTTTAGTGGTTGATCTCTGCTTTCTCAGTTGCATTTACTTAATTTCTAATATAAACCTTCCCAACAGCAGATAAAGTGACTGTAGACAATATTGTCCTACATGGTAAAGCCTAGGGGTGTCATTAAGGTCTTGGGGCCTGAAAAATCTTGCAGGATGTGGTGACTATGAACTGAGTGGGCTTCTATTATGTGGACAGACCACAAAAAGCTTTTTCTTTGCCCCCCAACAATCAGTGGCTCTCTGTTCTCCCTCCCACTTAGGGCCCTGCCAGATCTTAAGATGGCCCTTCTGGGCTGCGTTATATTTCCCAAGGTCCAGTCTCTGTGAAAGGATGGATGGATATGATTGTGGTATATGTCTCCTATCAGCCAAGGTGGGAGAAAATAAACAGCCCTTGGTGTCAAGCGGATGATTGTCTTGTACTGTATACTTTTTATATGTCTGTCCTTATGTTCTCTCTCTAGTAGGCAATGTACTGCACATGTGGAAAGGTCAGCCGCAGGCAAGAATGCAAATTGTCTGAGCTCAAAGGTCTTGTCCTAGGCCATTGTCTGCTGCTTCTGAAGCATTGGGAGTTTACTCATAGAACCATGAAAAGCTGGGACCTTAGCACCATGACATAATAGAACCTTAGAGTTACTGCATTTTAGAACTCATAGAATGGTAGCACCTTACCTAATATTATAGACTGTCACATTCAAGTGTTACAATTTAAGGATCTTAGATCCCTGGAATTCATCCATTTAACAAATATGTCTTTAATACTAAGTATGTGCCATGTACTGTGCTACATTCTGGGGATAAAGAAGTGAACAAGACTTCTACATTTTCATATGTTTTCAGATAATGTCAGTATTTAAGAATCATAAAATGTTAAGTTGTTGGAAAAGTGAAACACTAGTGTGTTGAAATCCTAGAATGCCAAAGGGAAGCCTTAGATCATTCTCTCCAGCTCACTCTGGCTTTTATGAGGCCCAGAGCTTGTTGCAGGCATGTTGGATTAAAATCTCACTAGTAAGAACAGCATTCAGTTCGGTGACATCACAGGATGGCCAGCTTAGAGGGCTCAAGGATCACCCCATCTTGGCTGCTCATTTTACAAGTGAGGCCACTGAGGCTCAGAGAGGAGTAGCAGTTTTTTGCTCCATAACGTAGACCAGTCAGAAGTAGATCTCAGGTTTCTGTGCATATCTCAAAGAACAGGCAAGGCAGCTAAGGCGTCTGGTGTTATGGAGGTGCCTTTGGCGAGCTGAGCAGACTGCTGTACTTCCCAGCTCTTCAGGAGTTACACAAACTTTCTCAGTGGAGTCAGCCACCCCGCTCTCAGAACACATGTGCAGTAGATCGCAAAGTATTGGGAGAGCTCCCCCCATGCGTGTTTTATTTTGCACCCCCCTCCCTTTGTGCCTCAAAATCAATTTTCATTATTTTTTCTGTCTGTGTTTGTCTTTGTGGTTCGCAGGTGCGCCCTTGCATTGTTCATCCGCTTCATCAACCCCTATTGAGCAGTCCCCCTCCCCGCCCCCCTCCCCTCCGGCCAATGAGAGCCAGAGGCGGTTGCTAGGCAACGGTGTGGCCCAGCCAACCCCGGACTCAGACTCTGAGGAAGAGTTTGTCCCTAATTCATTCTTAGTTAAAAGTGGCTCCGCCAGCCTGGGGATCACAGCGAACGGTAAGTGTCTTTCTATCTTCCTAACTTTTGTGGGGTTTTTTCTTGTATTTCCTTTCGTTGGCGATGCCTGCTCAGGCCGCTTGCAGGGGCGGAGGGGCCTGGTGCACGGTGGACTAGCGGGGAGCGTGAGGCCTGGGCCGCTCCTGTGGCTGCAGCCCAGCTCCAGCTCCTGTCCTGGGGTTGCGCCACGGGGGTGCAGGGAGCATCTGGGATTGCTGTTCCCCCTCGCTGCTGACAGACATGAGCAGGTAAATACATGACTAAGTTGCACAGATAGGCAACAGGAGACAGAAGCACCAGGTAGAGAACGAGACAGGTAAAAATGCAAACCTCAACACAGGGGGAAGAATAATGTCCAAATATAAATAGCACTGATTGGCTTCTTGCTGTGTGCCAAGGACTGAACCAGAGATTGTCACCTGTTGCTTTTTTTTTTTTAATCATCTTCACTGCTGTACCTATGAGACCTATATTGTAGTTTCCACTAACAATAAGAAAATCCGGAACATTTCATTAACAGTGAAGCCCAACACTGGCTCATAAAGTTCTAGACCTTCACACAGCCTGGAGTAAGAGGGCACTCAAGTGCCAGCTAACTGCAGGGCTGAATGTTGGCTAAGATACAAGCTGTTTTCTAAGCTTCCCTGGCCTTCCTGAGGTGAGGAGGTGGGCAGAGTTTTGTGGGAGGGCTCTCAGCTGAGGACAGGATCAGGGTGAGACCCCGACGATCTCATGTGCTATTAGACTGTGCCAAAACGCTTGCCCTCTCTGTTTGCTCCAATCCCTCTTTGCTGGGATGTTCTGCAGGGGATTGAAGCCTCTAAGGTAGATGGGGGGGACAGTGAGGTAACCTGAGATCACTACTGCCCTCCCCCAGTCTTCATGATTCTAGGGAAAGAGAAAAATGAGACCTAGACCATTTACCCACAAAAACAAAACCACCATAGACTGTGTTGATTTGGCAAATGTTTATTTATAAGTCCCCTTGTGATACGAAATTGCAGGCCAAATTCTAAACACAGAGACCTTCAAGAAAGCATAAGGCGGAGTCCATGGCAGAATTGAGTTCTGCACTAACTATAAATTTATCACTGAAGGGCCGGGATATAGCTCAACAGCACAAATGCCTGCCTGGCAAGCCCAAGATCCTGAATTCAATTCCTGGTACCAAAAAATAAAAAAAAATAAAAAAGCCTATCACTGGAGATATTGGAAAGTCTCACTGTCTCTCCAAGCTTGTTTCCTGAAGCATAAGGTGAATGGTAAATTACACAGCTTGAAAGAACCCGTATGTGAAGGTTCCCACTCCTCACCAAGTACTCAGACAAGCTCCAAGATGGTCAAAGGGAACAGATCAAGACAGCCCACCATGATAGAGAGGAAGAAATATAGTATATTGGTGACCTCTGTGTAGCCTAGGGGAATTAGAACTAGCTCCTGGAAGAGCTGCCTTGAGAAACAGAGAAATCTTTGGCCTTGATAGTTCTCTTCAGACCGGGCTTTAAACTCTGTACTGTCAATTTTCCAGGGTCTACCCCATCACACTCCCTGCAGGGGATGGTACTCACTGGGTGTTTACTGTCACTGTGCATATTTCAAACAGAGTGCAGAACAGGAATCATGGACTACAGCAAGGAGAGCTGGGCTCCCAGCCCACCTCTGTGGATAACTATTTGCCTTTAGCAAATCGCTGTTACAGTCTAGGCCTCAGTTTCTTCATCTTGCCACTGATGGACCAGTTCCTAATGTTCTTTGATTTTGTGAATGTCATGTTGGTGCTGTGACTTGTTCCTGCCAGTAGCCTTCTTAAGCTAACTGGAGAAGAAAAAAAAAAAAAAAAAAAAAAAAAAAAAATATATATATATATATATATATATCACACAATGTTCATCTCTGAATAAATTTGTTCATCTCTGAATAAATAAGCTTTACAGGTGAAGAAAAAAAGCAAGGGATTAAAGTCTGTAGCCTCTCCTTTTGCTAATTAGCCAAGCAGGAGCAATTGCTTTGTTGCAAATTCTGAGGCAAACTGAGGTGCTTTTGCATTATTGATGTGCAGGGAAGACGGGAACACTTTGGCTTACAGCTGTCTGCTTAGTTCTGCTGCTTTGTGGTTCTGCTCCCCTCAGGGGCCATGAGACACTTTGAATTCCTCCCTGGGGACTTGATCTGCACAGCACTCTAAAGATTGTTCATGAATGTGCCTGTCCTTTGCCTGACAGGAGAGTCTGGGTGCTCACTGGTCTGCTGTTCTGGGGTTGGGGTACATAGCTGGACTCTATCACCTGCCCTCCTATCCCCTGATGCCACAAGGGGAGGAGGGGCTTCCATGGGCCAGAAGACCTGCTAGTGCTGGTGTGAACCTAGCACTAGCAAGTGACAATGTGGTCACACATTGTGGGCCCGGTAAATGTGTATAAAGCAGTAGTGTCCAACCTATGGCACGAGTGTTATTTGTTCTTCTTTTAAGACAAAAAATGTTAATGAATGAGTTGTTCTTTCTAAACTAAAACCTCAATTTTCAGGTTTAATTGCACTTTGTGCAGTCTGGGCACTCGTCTCTAGAAGGTTCACCATCACTGGTGTAGGGTTTTGTTTAACTTTGGGGTGGCATATTTTAGTACAGTTATCTTTTGTGATTTTGCTAATTATAAAAGTATCAATGTTTATTCACATTCAGTTAATCCAGAGGGTAACACGTAAACCTCAGATTGGATCCCAGTTACACAATGCTAGGCAAGGTGCCTCACCTCCCAGTTCATCAGTTGCTCCACCTGTGAAATGGGACCATCTGCCAAGGTAATTATGGAGCTCAAAACTGACGAAGCTGGCCAAATTCTCTAACCGCACACATCATATACCAGCCTCCAACGTAAGGCTTTGGAGACCTCCATAAACAGAACAATGCCTGTAGGGCCTGCTTCCCAGGCAACTTCATTCAGAGTGTATTTTAAATGATAAAGGAGACTCTCTGGCTCCTGGAGGGTGACAACTCCCAGGCTTCCCGCAGGGAGCTGACCTCTGGGAACCAGCTTGGGCTGGGCTGCCTCTAGCTGCTCCTCTGGAGATCCTGGCCTACAGCTGTGTCAACTCCAGCCCAAGGCTGGATGCTGGGTTTTCTAGGCCTGCGAACCACCCTGCGCAAATCCCCATGTAAAGTGCACAGAGAACACATGGGACAATGCAGCTCGGCTCACTGTCCCCAAGGAAAAGAAAACAGGCCAAGTAGCTCTTTCTGTCATCACAGCCCTAATCCTCCCCCAAGGGCACACATCCAGAAATCACTGAGGTGTTCAAAAAAGATTTCACCAAAATACCAACTGGTCACGGTTGAAAAGCTATAGAAGTGGTTGGGATTAAGTAGGTATTTGTCCCTACCCCATAGAAACTTTTCAGAATAAATATTAGATGTTTCATGAATTATTCTAATCTAAATTCTGAAGTGAGTAGGCTTTGAAACTTCGGGGTTAGTACTTCAGAGGGTCAGGGGATAAAATCGCTCAGAGAAGGCTGTGGAGAGTTTCTCAAAACTGAAGGGAACTAGAGTGGGTTAAAAAAAAAAAAAGACAACTGCTGAGTTCCTTCCGGCCATTATTATCCATGCCTCAGTTTATGTACAAGTGACTGTTTAGGAAAATGAGGCCTACTGCTCATAGTTAAGGGCATGGCAGAGATTCAAAACCAAGCCTGCTCCACTGCAGGCCCCCTTTCTTCCTTTCTTTTCCTTTCTCTTTCTCTTTCTCTTTCTTTTTCTTACTTTCCTTCTTTCCTCCCTCCTTCCCTTCTTTCCTTCCCTCTTTCTTCTTTCCACATCTTTGTGTTTTTTTTTTCCCAATAAGAGATTTTATAATCTCTATGTCTTCCTTCATAGGAGGCTGGAGAAAATGAGAGGAATTCCACCAAAGAACAGCACGTTTTAAAAGAACTCCTGGCTATTGACTTTCTATTACCTCATAAACCTTAGGAAGGCACCCAGTTCATTAGAAGCATTTTAATTTCATGAAACCATTGATTCTTGTTATGTACCCTGTGACGTTAACTGTTTTGGTCTCATTGAAATAATAAAGGCCCAGAAAGATGAATAATTTCCTGTGAGTCACACAGCTCCTAAGTGGTAGAGATAAATTTGAACTCTTGATCTGTCTGATATCATAATGTGGAATCTTTCTTTTCAAGGATGGATCTGATTAATATAGGGATGATAAAGGACCTCCAAAAAATCCAAATACAAGGGACAGAAACTCCCAACCTGCTCAACTGCTGGATGTCCAACACTCTGAGTTAGTGTTCTCTAAAATTGAAGAATGAGTTTTCAAGAACAATAGAGGTTAAAAGCAGAAAATATTTACTGGGGGGGAAGAAAGCTCTGTTTAAGGAGACAGAAGAGTTCCCAGTGGGTTGCTGAGGACCCCATCTTCTCAAGGGAGTTTGATAGAACAAAATTTCAAGGTGCAGTGGGTCTGAGATGGGATGACTATAAGCAACGAATAAGATTACAAGTATAGTTGCTTAGGTAACATTGATCCAACAGAATATAACAAGGTGGGTATGAGGTGGGACAAAACTATGATCAACTAATAAGATTAAAAGTATAGTCACTTAGGTAACATTGATCCAATGGGAAATCATGAGGTGGGGCAAAACTATGGTCAACCAATAAGATTATGAGTATAATGGCTTAGGTAATATTGATTAAATGGGGATGTAAGTCACATAGTAAGTGTACATGAACCAAATGGGGGCTTTTTCTGGAGGGGGTGGGTCCTGGCACCCCTCCCAAGGTGATCAATGCCTATTTAGAATATTGATCTCTGTTGTTCATCCCTAGAGAATGTATGTGAGTGTAGTTGGTCTATCTTTTGTCTCGAGGTCCGGTCTTTAACAAATGCACCTCTACCCACAGTTGTAATGTATCTGTACTGAACCCTTTGAGGGCCTAGCCCTGTCTGACTGCCTATAATATTTCTACTTAACTTAGCTGTCTGTAATAAGACCCGATAACCTAAATGTTAAATTTTGTTGCAGCTTCCTGAGAGCTTTTCTCCCACCCCCACCCCAACTCCAGCCCTGGGCCCTTTTCTGCCTCCTTAGAAAATTTCTCACTGGTCAGCATCACTGCTGTTTGGCAGTTTCATTGACTTTCTCCGGTCTTAAGCAGCTGGGATTATTTTGTTTTGACTTCCAATCCAGTGGAGGAGTGTTTATTTTTCTTTCTAAATGGGAAACACTGCTATATATGCAAGCTCCTTCTAAAAGTGTTTTCCTAATACAAAACAAAACAAAAAAAAATCAGCTTACTTTAGAACCTATCCAGAGTCCCTGGGGGGAGTCTACCAGGGTCCTTTTAAGTCAATGTGTGAAGTCAGAAGGCAAAATGATTTGTGTTTCTAACAGTTGAGTAGAGTGAGAATTTTGCCTGCCTACCATGGCTTTCCTGAAGCCTGGTTAGTTTTTCTCCACTACAGCAGTTACTTGGGTCTGCTTGTTAGCAAGTTTGGAGGGTAAAGAACACTGGGGCAAGTTATGTTCTCAGGCAATTTGTTACCACTTCTTTCAAGTCTTTTGCATTGAAAGACCTGTATTAGTAAATAAATAAATTCTTGTGGCACCAGCTTTGTAGAGAAGTGAAGTTCCAAATCCCTGGTAGCAAGAGAAATTGATTTCTTTCTTCCTTCATTCCTGATGATATTTTAAGTATTTTTCAGAGAGAAGAAACATGAAACATACTCTAATAGAGAGACTTTATAAAAAAAATTTAACTTTTTGAGTCAAAATTCTTTAAGTGAAGCCTTCGGAATCAGATATATTTCAGAATTCAGACATTTTCAGATTGAAGAAAGTAAATAGAAACCATTCTTCCTGAAACTCCCACAGTAATCAAACATTTTTCTCTCTGCAGTGAAACATATAAATAGTTATTCTAGTGGGATTTTAAAAACAACAAGCCTTATGTAAATTCAGGCTGGGTTTTACCACTAGAAGAATTTTGGGAAAGCATTTGCTATCAGAGTTTTGGGGGTTTGCAATGAGGCTAATGGTAATCGTGAATTGTGCCCAGTGTTTAACTGGGGGAAACTGCCCAAGAGATAACTGGAAAACCTGAAAACTGGAAGACGCAATGCAGGTACAGTCTCTGCCTGAGAAGCCCTGCAGAGCATTTATTGTTCTCACACACTGCATCCCCGGAGAGCCAGGGCCCCCTGCTGCATGAGAGAGGGCTGGCCAGCTTGCAGACCTGGGATCGCAGGAGGCAGGATGCTATGCGGGCATCTCTCTGAAGTCTAGAAACTATACACAGTGAGTTCTTAAGAAGCTCTTCCATGGGGCTGGGGATTTAGCTCAGCGGCGTAAGCACCTGCCTGGCAAGCGCAAGGTCGTGAGTTTGATCCCAGTACCAAAAAAAAAAAAAAACCTCTTCCTGATGGCCCCTCTGATACACAGTCCCTTTTCTTTGATTCCCCACTGTCTTTTGTAAAATCCCACCTAGCCCTGGTTATTCACATGCCTGATTGTCTGGTCCTACTCCGATTCTTTAAGATGAGCTTTGGTCACACTGTGTCCCTGGCCTGATCACAGAGCCTGGCACCCAAGGTCACATTGTAACTCACTACCAAACTGGAAAACAGGTTGATTTTCTTTCTTCCTCCTTTCCCTTAGCCTCTCTTCCACACATGCTAGCAGGAAAAGTGTGCTGAGCACATGTGCTATGTGTGGTGGGGCTGTGCAGATTCACGGAGAGAAGCGATTTGCCCGTGTGTAAAGTTAAGATACAAAGCATGGCACAGGCTCCAGGGCCCCTCCCATTCTACCAGGTGCTCCTTTAACCAGACACCTCACCTGTGGCCTCCCACCAGGGGCAGGCCAATATGCCCCCTAATTGGGGGCACTGGGGAAGCCCTCAGAAGGGTCACTTCTGTTTTATGTAGTTCACAAAGCCCTTTTTCATGCATTACCTCAGGCAAATTCTAGTGGTTCTAATTTAATTGCCACATTGGCTTTCTAGGAGGTAAGGCTTCTTCCTGACCTTGCAAAATAAACAGGTCACACTTTGAATTAATATAACCTAACATCCTGGGAGAACCAGAGCCCTCTAATTAGTCCCTCACATGACTGGATTGCAGACTCTTTGCAATTCCTTTTCCACTCATTTTCCCAAATACTGTTGCATTAAAGAATACAAAAATAACATTTTTGGTGTATGGCTTGATTGGATCTAGGAATTCCTAGACCACCCTTTGAGGAAGGTACATTAGCTACATGAACCGGCTTTTTCCATCTGGAAAGTAAGCCTGGTTTGTGTCCCCACTGAAATGTTACTGGCCTGCTCCACTGGACCTGCGTAGACACCAAACCACATCTTACAGCAGCTCCTGATGCTGGGGCCCAGACTGCTGCAAGAGGCAGCTGGACGGAGGCCAGGGAGAGTTGGGAGATGAGTTTAACTAACATTTGTGTAGCCCTCACAGCCCGAAGCTTGCTCACACTGTCATCTCCCTGGATCCAGCAAGGCTGGCTGAAAGTGGAGTTTGGTAAAAACAGTATCTTGGAGGAATCAAGGGTTAGGCAGAGAGGGGTCATTGTAGGAGAGAGCTTTGAACCACTGTTGGGTTTGCTCACAGATGGTTAGTTCATCTACATGAACTCAGATGTCCAATCACAAGCCTTCCTTGGAGAAACCTCCTCAGAGTCCCAACCCAAATGGTCTGGAAGCCTCCCTAAATACATGGCTAGGGATGGGATGCTTGGCTTCTGATCCCGTTATCTCCAGCCCACTGTGTCACTTTGGAAGCCTTTTGTCTGCTGACCCCACCCACTCAGTGTCCTAGTGCCGGTGAGAAAATTGAACTCAGTCAACATTTCCCAAACTATAGTCTTCTGTGTGTCACTGTCATGTTCTGTGCCATAGCCATGTACCCACCTCCACTATTATTTCTGTTCCTTTAAACTGCTTCTTTTTCATTTTTTTTAAATCGAAATGAGTTTACTTATTTGAAAAGGAAATTGTGTATCGTGTATGAATTACTGCTGTAATGTACATCTTATTATAAATAGAACATAACTGTAAAAATAAACACAATGATCACAGGTGATCATGTTCTGGTGCGGGAATGCCTGCTGGGGTGCTGACAGAGACTCACCTGTCTTTGAGAATTAGGAACACTGACAAGTGTGAGGTGTTAAAAACACACTTGTACCAAAATCGAGACTGCCTCCTCAACACTGCTGAAAGAAGCTATTGCTACCTGTGATTAGTCCTCACTGGGCACCATAAAAATGATGCCTACAGGGCCACAGCTCTGTGGCTCTGTCTGGTACACGCCTTGGACCTTAATGTTACCCCCTCAATAGGCTGCTCACCTTGAGAACAGACACCTCCTTTTGCTCCCGAACCCATCCTTCTTCCCCTTCCTAGACACGGTCTTTCCAGGGCCATCTGTTCCCACCACCTGCCCCATGCAGCCTCTTGCCCTCTACCCCTGCCATCAGCTCTGAGCTGGGTGCTTTGAGCTCAGCTGGATCCCTCATTACTGCTTAATGGTTCCCAGTGTGGACCAGGAAACCATGAGGCTTCCTCTTCTCTCCTCTTTCTCTACCTCCTCCCTCTCCCTCTGAATTGCCATTATTTATATAGGTGTTTGAGATTAAACAACTTTAAAAAATTCCTTTTGCTTTACAAGGCCCAAAAGGACTAAGGCCAGAAGGAAAGCAGAAATGGCATGGCGTGGAGCTATAGCAGGAAAGAATTGCTTTGGAGACCTATGGGTCTTTGCCTTGCTGTGTAGCCATGGGCAATTGTTTAACCCCTCTGGGGCTTCAGCTTCCTTCTCTGTGAAATGGAGATGAATTTTAATTGGTTTTCACAAAATTGGTGTGAAAATGAGAAAATATGGGCAATGATTCTGGCACAGTCATTACTGAATTATACATACCCAGTGAATGTTAGGGTTTTTTGTTTTTTATTTCCTTTCTGCAATTAAAATTTTTGGCCAGCAGTCCCTAGAAGGAAGGCAGATTCCTACACTCTTACCCCTCCAGGCTTGGAAGAGCCCTAGGAATTAATTGCTCTGCCTAGGAGTCCTGAGCTTTAATCCTTTCCTTCTCCTCCTCCTCCTCCTCCTTCTCCTCCTCTTCCTCTTCCTCCTCCTCCTCCTTCTCCTCCTGGGTGATTTCCAAAGATTTCTGGTGGGGAGTGAGTCCAAGGTAGCAGCTAAGCAAACATAGCATGGGATCTTAGAAACAGAGCCTGGAGGCCTTGTCTGAGCCCCTGCATTGCCCCGTTCCCCACTGTTCCAGCAAGTGAGCGTTAATGTTTGGTACCAGATGAAAATGCTGTGATGTGTTTTCCTTCTGGTCAGCTGGCCCCTCCCTGTGGAGTTGAAAGGAGAGGAAAATGACTGGTAATTCATTTATGCTCCATCCCCTTTCCTTCTGGACGCTATTTCTATAAATAACTCTGGAAAGCTGCAGCTAATGGTAATAATACATCTATTTGCACTTCCAGAAACCTCTCCTTGGGTGCCCCAGTAGACATGCTGCGGCAATACACTCCTGATAGGGACTAGTTTCTCCTCCCCGCTATCTGTGTGACCTTTCCGCACTCACCTCTGTTGCTCAGATGCCTGCCTGGAAAGGCAGCTAAGAAGAGCAGTCTGTCGGCTGTTTCAAATATGAAACAGACAACATCTAAGACACTGAGATCATAACATTCTCCTTGTTCACTCATCTCCACTCTTCCTCTGGCAAAGAGTAGAGAACGTTTTTGAGGGATTATCGGACACAAACTGAAGTTGTGATCACCTGTCTAGTGTCATCCTGAAAAGGAGCAAAAATCTGAGTTGAGATGAGTTGACTTTGCAAAAGGCTGCTTCTTGTAACCAGAACACTTCCTTTGATGCTTTCTTTGGCCCTGGACCACTGCAGTAGCATCCAGGCTCCCTGTCCCTCCTTTTAATTCCCTCACACTGTCCCAGAATGATTCTTGGTGGATTCCTGTGTGTGGACTCCTCTTTGTTTCCCATGTTGGCTGCTCCAGTCCTCACTACCACATGGCAGCCCGGGCCTTCTTCACAAAGGCTCTCCTCTCCCTCTGAGCACTTTCCTGGGTGCAGAGGTAGTACAGTCCTTGAGGAGACAGAGAATTCCCAGCATCTAGGATAGGGCCTGCAACTGCTGTCTGACTGCAGCAGCGTGAGCCTCTGGACACAACTGGACCTCATTAATTGAGAGTGCGAATAGGGGACTGTCATGGGAAGAAAATGAAGTTCGTTCACCCTACAGAACCAATTCAATTTAGCAAGTTATGATTAGGGACCTACTATGTGCAGGGGCCACAGAGAATTACAAGCAGTCAGCATATTTCCTGGCTGCTGGAGACAGACACATACCTGAATAGCTCTGCCCTGGGCTGACATTGGAGAGAGTAAGGACAGAGCGTGTTCCTGACGGGGAGGGCCACAGAGACTGATGCAAACAGGAAAGTTCAGAAGCTGCTGGTAGAAAGAGAAGAACTGGCAAGTTAGACGTGTTTACATATTCAGACCTGTAAGGCGACATTCATACATTACACATTTTTTATCTATGTGCAAACAAATGCTCCCAGCCTGATTCTGGGGCCTAGATGTGTTCATTCCCTTAGATATTTATTTAGTCACCCATTGATGTAGCAGATTCTATCTGGTATGTGCTCTGTGTGGGGTTCTTTGCTAGTGTGAACTCTGATCAGACCCTATCTATGTCCTCCTGGAGTGGCCAAGTACACAGAGGACAAGAGAAGGAGGAACCAAGGGACTGGTGGGGGAGGGAGGCTCTTCCCCTCCAGGAAGACAGTGCTCCTGTTGCAGCCGCAAACCTCACCAGCCCCTCTATCCTGCTCGCTTTCCACTCCTGGGGAGCAGCTCTTCTGCAGACTGGACTTTCCAGCGTTGACATGGGGAAGGGGTGAGCGTGTGGGCGGAGGGCAGCTGCGCTGCTATGTACTCCACTCACTTGTGGATCGTGCAGCAGAGAAACAGATCCCAATACTGAGACCCTGTAGGACACTGGGTGCAGGGGTGGGTGCTTTGCCTTTCCCATCCCACTGGATTAGTCAGGAGATTAAGAAGGCCGTGGAGCAAAGGAGTAACAGTGCAGATTCGAATTGTGCCTTCATTGTTGCCAGCTGTGATCTTTAGCAAATGATTAAACCTTCCAGTTTCAATTTATTCCTTATATATAAAATGAAAATACCAACACCCACTTTGTAAGTGTTTGAGTTCAGTGTGAAATAATGGATGTGAGGAACTCAGCAAAGTAGGTGACCAGTATCAAATCTTAAATTCAAATTTATATCACTGTTTTTTTTAAATTTCAGGAAAAAAGAAAATAAAATTTCATAACAAAATAAGAGATAAGCTGATACACCATATGTCAAAGTAGTTACATAGAGTGTAAAACATAGAAAAAAGATTGCTCCTTAGAAGAAACTAATACAGAATAGCACGAAACTTTCTTTTTAAAGAACTAAAACAGACTAGCAGTATGATAAAACAAATTGGCATACATATTAAAATATTTTTGAAATAGTGGGAAAGGTAATTTGTGGAATTAGTTGAACTTACCCTACTTTTTTTGAGATAGATGATAGATAGATTGATAGATAGATAGATGATAGATAGATAGATAGATAGATAGATTGATTGATTGATGGATAGATAGATAGACGTTGTACTGAACTGATCCTCTAGGAGATACAACGCTTTGGCCAACACCACACAGATAGTAGGTAATGGTTTGCATCCCGGATGTGCCCAGCTCTTCACCCCAACCTTGTCTCACCCACTCAGCTGCCTTCCATCACCTAACAGCCATGGTCCCACAGGATTTAGAGAACCACCAAACACATCTCATCCCACTCTCCAATACAGGGGAGGAGGCTGCGTGCGCATTTTGGTAGCAGTCCCCGGCTACATCACTGGGTTTTTACCACCTGCTTCAACCAAACATCTTCCTTTTATATCGCTTCCCTACATTTGCATCTGTATAAAATCCTACTTAGAGCTCCCTGAATGGAAATCACTGAGTGGCACTCTGGCTCTTGGCTCTTTGAGACACCCCCCGTTGGGCCCCTGTGTGGATGACAAGATGATGCATGAGTTCTGGCTAAGCAGCTTATTTGTCTGAGCTGGTGATAGCCTTTGTCCTGAGGGGAGTTAATGGTAAGGGGCAGTGGCCCCGTAAGGCCTGGACAATGGGCAGGCTTCTCAGGTCATCGAATCACTCAGTGGAATGGCCCTGAGCCCCTAAGAGCATGGGAGGCCTCTGCCCCCCGCCACTCCTTGCTAACCAGGCTCATCAACCAGAGGTGGCTCCCCACCCAGCAAGGAGGAACCCTGGAATAATGGGGAGAAAGCATCAAAGAGCATCGCACTGACAAAAGATGAGAGGGGAAAACCGAAACAGAGAGAGAACAGCCATTATTCGCCCAGACCTTATTCAGCACATGACCCCCCCTGCTTGCTCCTCTGTACCCATCACATCAGACCAGGCTAAGATAGGCTCCACACCCAGGCAGACTAGACTGGTTTCCCAAATGCTCTTTTACTGCTGAAACCTGCTGCTAGAGTACAGTTCAACTTCTGGCATCATAGCCTGTGGAATTTACCCGTTCCCTCCTCAGCCTCTCTGCTTTTTCCCAAAACCATACTCAAGGTAGCTACATCACTGTGTTTTTACCACCTAATTCAACCAAACATCTTCCTTTTATATCACTTCCCTACATTTGCTTCTGTATAAAATGCTACTTAAAGAATATTCCTAATATTAAAATTTTTCCAAAGTATGAAAATGACTGTAGTTAAATGGAAAATGGGTGCTGGGATTCTAGCCCAGGCTTTCTTGCTCCCAGTTTAGACTTTCCCTTAATGTGTGCATTCATTCATTCACTCATTTATTCATTAATTCTACAAAGATATCCAGATCTAGTCCCAAAGTATTAACAGGAATGAGAAGAGATGCTATCCTGAAAAGGTCCTGAGCATGGACACCCAGTTCTGCTGAGACATCAAGAAAGCTAACATGATCAGGCATGACGGTGCATTCCTGTAACCCTATCTCTCAGGGAAGCTGAGGCAGAAAAATTGTGAAATCAAGCCCAGAGTTGGCAACTAACTTAAAGTGTCTCAAAAAGAAAGAAGAAAGGAAAGAAGGAAGGAAGGAAGGAAGGAAGGAAGGAAGGAAGGAGGGAGGGAGGGAGGGAGGGAGGGAGGGAGGGAAGGAAGGAAGGAAGGAAGGAAGGAAGGAAGGAAGGAAACAGAGAAGAAAAAAAAGAAAGAGAAAGGAAAGGAAAAACAAGACCAAGGTTATAACTCAGTGCAAAAGCCCTGGGTTCAATCCCTGATACTACCTCCCCCCACCCCACCCCCAAAAAAAAAGGCAAATGTGAAAAGTCCCTTGATGTGACCTCTGGTTGAGAACTAGGACTGGAGAGCATAGTAAGATTATTTTCAGATTGCAGAGGCTAAAACCATAGAAGAATGGGGGCTAAGAGAAAACAGGCAATTTAGATAACTGACCCAAAGAGATGAGTGCTTGTACCACAACAGGAACCAAGCAGGGAACTGTCACGGTGAGGAAACAAGTGACCAGTTGGAGAGCTCCATTACTGAACAATCTTGATGCGGTACAGTAAGTACATCTCATCACACATGAGGTGTGTTTGTCAAAGACTTTTGTATTAAATGTAGTCATAACAATACAGGCACATCCAGAATGTCGGCCAGTCTATGAGACAATGACCTAGACTTTCCAAATAGGTCAATGTCATGAATAAAAGGAAAGTTGGGTGTTTGGGTAGGTGAGGAGCTCCTGCTTATTGCAAGAGACAAACGAAATACAATGGCCAAAAGCAGCACTTGGATCTTGATTGAATCCTGTTGTTTTTTTTTTTTAGATGTGAGAAAACTACTTGGGAAAAACTGAGGAAATGTTTAGAGGTGGCTTATATGTTAGTATCATAGAAGGACTGTTAATTTGCTTACTTATGCTATGATTCTGTGGCTCTGGGAGAGAATACCCTTATTTGTAGAGATGGGTACTGATATGAAAAGTACTGATGCCTGCAACTTTTTCTCCAATGGCTCAGAAAAAAATATATATAAATACAGAGATATCACAAAGTGGCAACAAATTAGAAATTGGTAGATTTAGATGAAGTTTATCTTTTTATTATTTTTACTTTGTGCAATACTGGAGATTGAACCCAGGGCTTTCACTGAGTTTTATTTCTACTTTCAGACAGAGCCTTGCTAAGTCCTTAAGTTGTCCACGCTGGGTGTTTCTTTACTATTCTTTCAACTTTTCCATAGTGTTGAATTTTTTCAAATTAAAAAGTGGGAGATTATATTTGGATCAGAGAGTGACTAGACAGTAACAACTGGGTTTTAGGAGACAGTTTCTTGGGATGGGTAAGATTGGGCATATTTTGCAGTGACAGCCACTCTACCACAACTTTCCCTTGGGTACCAAAACCCTCTGAGCCTTCATAGAAGATGCACAGCTTGGCAGTTGTAATGAAACAGGCCAGTGCTGGGCAAGGAGGAGACTTCAGCGAGGCAGTGAAGCCAGTAATGGGAACCACATTGGCTGGAGTGTGGGGAGCCCCACCCCAGAAATAGCCCTTGTGTGCGAGGCAGGACAACTGGAATGCATTATGTGTATTCATACTTGTTAAACTGCCTTGGCACCATGAGTGATCCTCGTAACCTGAGCTTTACAGCGGCGTTCTGTAGTTAAAGTTGGGTCAGCCTTGTCCCCACACTGTCTGTTGGAGGTTTATAGCTGCAGCATAAAACAATTCAGCATGAGCTGAAACATGAAAAACTCCTCCAGACAGTAATGGCAAATTTTTCTTTTTAAAGTTTTCCAGGGAGCTAGCATTTGGAAATAAAATTTTTTCTGCCGCCTTCTGCTTTTCAAGTCCTTGACCAGGCCCCCAAACACCCTACCCTCACTCCCACCCCAACACCCTTTACCTCAAGCTCAGACCACAATCCAATCAAACCCAGAAGCTGTTGCATTCTGTGATTGAAAGAATCTCTTATGCCTGGCAGTCTTGTTTCCAAGATCGAGTCCTGAAACTGTGTGGCCTTGGACAAGTTGCTTTCCCTCTCTGGGCTTTAGCTTCTTGGTTATTTATAAGCACTATTTGTTATAGTATTGCCCATCCCATTCAGATGGGTGGGTATTGAATGTGTGGGGCAATAACACAGTGAGTTCTCTGTTGATATTTTCTTATTTATTGCATCAGAGAATGTCAACTGCATAAGAATTCGGTAGAGAATAGTTGACTTATTTTGATCATGAAGAAATTTATCCACAATTCCTCTTGTTTTTGTGTGAAAGGTAGCCAAACCACAGTTCTTATCAGAAGAGAAACCATATGGAAAATCATAGGGAAAGAATTTGCTTTTATCCTTATATTAAGATTTTTGGGTCAAAGGGAGGAGAAGTTTGAAGTCAGATAGGCCTAAGCTCAAATCTCAGCTGACGGGCAGGTTAGAGGTACATTCTGAGCCCTGGCGGTTGTATCTGCAGCAGTACCAGCCCCGCCAGGCAGAGAAAGGCGATGGCATACTTTATGAAAGGACGTAGCATGAATGGCAGTCGATGACCAGAGCTACTGTTAAAGTCCTGAATCGGGGAGCAGGACAGCTCCTGACATCTGGACCTGTCTCTCAAGAGTTGTTTTGGGCCCCAGGAATGATAAAGCAAGGGATGCCAGCTGACATCAGCAAACCCTGCCCAGCAGGCCTTCAACTGGATGAGGAGAACGCACTGTGGTTTTGCCCCTGTGAGGCCATCCTTTCAAGCTGCTGGGAGATTTGCAGGGGGTGCTCAGGATGGGAAGAAACTCTCATTTGTTATCCAAAGCAAGGCAGCTGCCCCAATCAGGCAAGGCTGGGTCCCCAGACATGTGGCCAGGTGAGGAAGGTCATCCTCGGGATGACTTTTCCCTTAGCAATTGCAGGAGGGCTCAGCAGACCAGAATCAGGTACCTTTTTATTTCCAGCACAGTGAGGACTGAGAGCCCCAGATTGCTGCTGTGTGCTTCAGTGTTTCACTCTATGTCCCATCCCAGGCAGATCGCCACTTCCAGCCCCAGCACTGCCACTCACTAAGCGGAGTGACCCTGCTCAAAAGTCAGTGCATCTATAGGGTCCTCCATTGCCTTATATCTAGAAGGGATGAAGACAGCCTCCTCTGCTGGCCTCTCAGCTGATGCATGGCTTCTCTTGGAAGGTATCAGACAATGCAAGTCTCCTAAGGACAAGTGTAGGCAGGTGGTCTCACCAGCATGCCCTGCAAGGAAGCAGGCACCCCAGACGCATGAGCACCTTTGTGCAATGGGCATCTTGCCCAGAAGCTGTATGCAAACAGAATATTGTTACTAAAATACTTGGTAAGTAGACTATTTAGTAAATTAAAGTACCTCAAATACAGGATAAGAGATAAAATTAATATTTACTTACCATCTGCCTCCCTTAATTCTGATTTTTGCCTTTAGATTCTTAACTGTGTACTTTTAGACATTAAAATAGCACTCCTGGATCATCAAGACTTCCCAACAGGTCATGTACACCATTACTAAAGATACAGATCTAGGTACAGAGGGGCTGAAGCAGGTGGATCCCAAGTTTGAGCTCAGCCTGAGCTACTTGGCATCTTAGCAACATCCTGTCATCATCATAATGGCTTGGCATAACTCAGTACAAAAAAAATTTAGGAACCATACCAACAACAACAACAAAAAAGGATTTTATATGCCTCAAAAATTGCATCTCTATGGACAGATGAGAATTTATGACCAGTGATTAACCCATGTGTATTTGCTGAGTGTGAATTTCTCCTGGTGAGGCAGAGGAAGTCACATTTAAAGAGAGACAGATGAGGTGGGAAGGTACTGGTTTTGTTTCCTGCCCATCTGCAGGTCAAGTTCAATATTTCCTCTTCTGCTTTCCTTGGGATAAGAGCTTACTGTGTGCCCCACCCCAGGGTGTCCTGTTCTATTCTGTCTGACTTGTTTCGAGAGTCAGGATTCTTCTTGAACATACCTCAAGCTTCAGAACATACCTCCTCTGGGACTGGATAATTGCTTAAAGTTGGAGGATGAAGTCACCCTCTTTGTGCAGGGCCCCCTGCCTGGCCTCCTCCAGGTCTTCCTGGGATGGGACTTAGAGTACAACACTGAGGCACACGGCAGCCGTCTGGGACTCTCAGACTGATCACAGTGCTTATTGTCTGAAAGGTGCATGTTCAGGAAGGATCTGAGGCCTTCTCGAGTTAGCCTCAGAGGGAAGAAAGTCTGCACTGAAGACTCTCCCAGGACTTCAAGCAGCTCTTGAGGGGAGAGCTCCATTGGAGGTGATGGCCCGGTGGAGGGCCTGCTGCACTCGGTAGCCATGAGCACTCCTGCTTCTCAGAGCCTCTCTGGAGAGCGTGGGTTTGGAGCCAGCTAGAACCGACTTCGGATAATGTCTTCAAACAGCCACATAGCACAAGCAGTTTATCTTTCTCACTGAACCTTATTTTTGCCTTTTGTAAAACAGGGATAATAACTCTTATCCATGGGAGTCTAGGTAGCAGGATGGTTTAGATAATGTTCATGAAAGGATAAGTAAGGTGGTCTGGCACATGGAAAGCAGAAGGACTTTGACCCTCTGGCTCATCAACGACAGACCGACTCGTGTTGCCAAAGGGCTGGCTTTTAGGAGGCGCTCAGAGTTCTGAGAAGTGGTAGATAGGTCAAGCAGTACTCCAGAGTGTCTTCCAGAGGCTAACCCACTCTCCTGCATCTTCAAAACACTTCGTATTGCCAAGTCTCCCCACTGCTAAAGAATGGGAATAACTACTTCAGAGAGTGTTGTAAGGATCTGATGAGGTCCTGTGAACAGAAGCACCAAGCACGGAATCCAGCACACAGTAGGTGCTCAGAAAATGTTGATTCTTACAGAAAAGAAATCTAGTTAAAGACAGACCAGGAATGCAGTCTGTGTTCTGTCAGAGGCAGCTCCTGCCCATTTCAGGGACAGCTTTGCGAGGTGAGAATGAGTCAGGGCAGCCTCGGGGAAAGCCTGCTCTGGATTGTACAACACATTGGGGTGGGCGCCCAGAGCCAAGAGGCCCAGGCCCCCAAGTCCGCAACTGCCCCAGCACCTGCTTCTGGTGGTCTCTCCCAGCTGGCACCCTGCCAGCATCTGCTTCCTGACCCCACCCCCATCTGGGGGCCAGGCTCCCTCTGAGTCACAGCCAGCTGAATGGTTGCTTCCCGGACCTGTACAGAGCAGCCCTTCCTTGTGTTGCTGCTCCTCCTTGCACCCCACCAGAGGCAGCCTTGCCTCGTGCTGCAGGAACCCAACCTACCAGCCTTCAGTGGGCCACATTTCTCTTCCTAAAGCCCACCCAGCTCCTTCCACCATTTTTCCCAGAGCTCCCATGCTAAGCCTTTGGGTACCAAGTAATTTCTTGCCGCTAGCCTCATTTCATCTTCACAGCAATTCTGGGATACCAGCTTGGTTTCCTTTCCACAGATGAGGTCAATGAGGCCCAGAGAGGTCATGCAGTTTGCCTAGGATGAGGCAGCCAGCAAGTGAGCAGGCTACCCGGGCCTCCCCCGAGGAGAGCAAGCCTGCTCCGGTACTCACAGCACTGGATGTTTGCGCTCTCACTTGACAAAGTGAGGCAATTTGTCAGGTTCTTCAGGTGACTCTTTCAGGCAAAGGGCTCAGGTGAAGACAGCTTTTAGCTTTTTCAGAGAAGAGCTTGAGGGTGCTTTTTCTAGTAGGCCTAGGATCCGGGACAGAAGACAAGCAGCTGCAGAGATTGGGGTAAGTGCTTGGTTTGTCAGAAGGATAATCTCCCCACACCTGTGCCCTGGAAACACAATCCAGGACTCTGAGATGCACTTTCATCTGTCACCAGGGTGTCCCCAAAGTGACCTGCCCAGGCGTAGCCAAACTGATAGGGCTCAGGTTACAGGGCTCATTCTCGGGATCCTTGAATCCCAACAATGCCTGCTTGTCCTTTGGAACTGCCATCTCCCAGGAGGAATGTTAATGGGATGGCTCATCAGGGGAATGGGAGGGAGAAGAGGTGACAGCTTCCTGCTGTCCTTCAGCCTCAGCTTGTCTCTCACTGGAAAGTCTGTTCCTCCTAAGAAACACATCAGCCACCCCAGGAATAGGGGCTCCTCGACTATGCTTCTAGAGCAGAGCATTGCTCCTAAAGGGAAAGTGGTCCTCCATTTAATCTGGGATTTACCTAGCCCTTGGAAAAGATTACAGTTCAACTTGAGAAATATTTTCAAAGAAAAAAAAAAAATAGAACTACTGAAAACACCTTAGGTGTATGTTAACAGGAAATGGATAAAAGAACATTATCTTTTGTCCATATGATGAGATTTTAAGTAGCTATTAAAATCATGTTTTCAAATAATATTAATATTAATTGATATAAGAAAACTCATATCTAACATTAAATAGAAATTGGATATAATCGGTATACTCAATATGAGCTTAATTTGATAAGTATATTTTAAACATAGAAGATTAGAATGAAACATATCAGAGAGCATTGACAGTAGTTATTACTGAGTGTTATGCTGTAATAGATTTTTTCTTTGTACTTTCTATAAAGTACAATATGTACATATATAAAGTATTATATAAAATATACATGTTATGGTGAAAACTTGCTAATTTAGACTTTAAAAAAAAATAATTGCTTTCCCTCCTACTATATAAATTGACCTGTGTTAGGTGCTGGGCCAAGAGGTTTAAAAGAACATAATCCCTACCCTTTCTGAGCTCATGGCCTAGCAGGGCATAAAAATGTTTAAGAAGATAATAAAATACACTGTTTTAGAAAACAGCAGAGATTATCTGACATATTTGTTAAAGCCTTTGGATTGTTCTGAATGTTTTATGTATATTAACATTTAAAACTTAAAGCTCTATTAGAAAGTTATTAACCCATTTTAGAACTGGTGCAGGCTGGGGTGGGACACCACATGGCACAGAAAAAATTAATCTTTTCTGCAGTCCAGGAAGGCTATAGCAAGAGCATGCTGCTTATTCTGACTCTTAAAGCACAAATATGAATTCTCCAAGCAGACAGACCAAAGAAAAGTGTTTCAGGTCAGGAATCCCATGGACAAAGATACCCAAAGAGCAAGGCATTGTTAAAAAACTGCTAACATGCACTGCTTCCTCCTTGTGAGACTAGAAAGTCTTTGGGCTGCTTTCTGAAAGGCATGGAAGATCATACTGTAAATTTTGAGTGTGATTCCATCAGGTTGCAGCAAGCCGTGGAGGGGCCCTGCTGCAGGCAGCCCCACAGTGGACAAAGATCATTCTGGGCTTCTGAAGTCCATGAACAGCTCCACCACTTGTGGAAAGAAAAGAATTCCTCTGGAGACTGAGAGCTGCAGAAACATTCATCCATGTTCCAGATGAAGTAGCAGAAAAGGAGAATGGAAAAAACAGAAGGCCGCAGAAGTGTGTGATTTCCATTACCTTCATCTGCTTGCAGAAAGTTGCCACAGCCATGTGGAATCCAGTTTGAAAAGAAGACGTATGTGCACAGAATTGTGTGCACCCCAACTATAAGCAGGTACTACTGCCAGAAGAGAAACCTGGGAATTCCAAATGGCCTTTTAGTTTTCAGTGCAATTTCTCTGCTTAATTAGTTTGAATTACTTCTGTTTTTACCATAAAAACAAGAGAAAGTCTTGTGTACTATTAGTGCTTACATTCCAAGCTTGGTTGGAGTTGTATTTGTTCTAGGAGTCCAGATACCATAAGCCTGATAAAGTGCTGGAAAGCCAGGGTAACTCTACATAGTTTCAACTGTCATGCCTGTATCCTACCAAATGATGACCTGCTGTGCTTGGCAGATGGTTCTATTCCCAACAAGAGACAATCAGAATTATATGACAGTTACTATCTCTTTGTCCAACATTGTCCTCCCAACAAATAGAGGGCAAATTTTCTTCTGTTGTTTATTTTTGACTTTTTTTTTTAACTTTACTGTGAAATGCAAGAAGTCTGGGAAGCCCTTGAGCCCAGGCATTATTGATCTGTACTTAGTGCCATATTCTGGGAGAGATGCAATGATGAATCAGACATGAACATGGCCTTTAAAAACAGATGATTTTAGTAGAAATCAAAGGTATGAAATGATGAGTATTATTTGAGAAAAGATGAATGTTATCAATGAGAGACCTTGGGAACTCTTTGTACTACTTTTGCAAGTTTTGCAAATTTAGTTGAGTTTAAAGCTATTTTAAAATAAAAACTGAAAAACAAAAATGAAATCTCAAGTGAATGTCAGGGGCCAGAGGTAGAGTACAGAAAGAAATAGTCTGGGTTTGTCATTTAAAACTGCACTAGAGAGAATCTTTAATATCAAGCTTAAGAGTTCATACTACAGAGCTGGGGATTAGGCTCAGTGGCATAAGTGCTTGCCTTGCAAGCATGTGGTCATGAGTTCAATCCCCAGTACTATAGACTGAGTTTATACTTCAGTCTATAGACCATGTGGAGTCATGGAAAGGTTTTTTTAAAAAAGTTTTTGATTAAAGGTAAAACATAGTCAGATATCCAACTAGAAAAATCACATGATAACCAGGGTGAAGACTGATTATACAGAAGTGAGATTTGGAGTGGTTGAAATAACCCAGGTAGGAAAAAATGAATTGTTAAATGTGCCTGTGAGAACTAGCCCTGCAGAGTATTTATAGGTGCTACTTGGGATAGGGCTTCCATGGACAAATAAATGTAGGAAATATTAAGGTTATAGAGAGTTCTTGTTGCAGGAGGTATTAACTTCTAAGTAATGCGAACTGTGGGTACCGAGCAGAGGAAAATAGTTACAGTCCTTCCCAAACCTTTTTGACCATAGAATTTTCCTGGGAGTTTTTCACAGAATTTATATTCACAAAGACACATTTTGGAAAGTGCTGCTTGGAGCTGAAATGAAGAGGAGGAGATATATGAACAACAATCCCTTCTTCTGTATTCTGAAAGCTGGAAACCATGGTTCATATGGTGATATATGCCTGTAATCCCAGCTTCTCCTTAAACAGAGGTAAAAGGATTGTAAGAAAGTTCTAGGCCAACCTGGGCAATTTAGAGAGACCTTGTCTCAAAAATAAAAGTAAAAATTTTTTAAAAAGCTAGTGATATAGTTTAAAGGCAGAAAACCCCTAGGTTCAATCCCCAGTGTCACACTCCCAAAAAGAAATCTTGTCCCCTTTTCGTTGACCTGCTTGGGAGTGGGGTGCTCGCCAGACCCCCTTTTTCTTGCCTCTGTAATTTAAGCCCCCAGGTTTAGACATGCCTGGGGTTGTCACCTATTCCCAGGCACAGAATGTTCCATAAATTTGATAACAAGGGACTAAGAGCACCAGAGATACCTAAACCATGTTTCCAACCGAATTTTTAAAAATTCCAACAATGAGAAATAATTTGATGTTTTTCTAAGAAGGAAAGTATTTTTTATTCTAGAAATGTCATTTTCCAATTGAGTAAATTCCTTAATTAACCTCTTTTTGCATTTCAAAGAACGTATACAATAGTGTTTAATCACTCCTTTTTAAATGAACTCCACCTTGATTTTGACCTGCGCGGCATGGTTGGTTAAGACAGCCTCTCCTGCTTCCCCACCACTTTCTTACCCTTGCATAGTGCCTTGCTGTTGGCCACAGCACAGAGTGCTTATTGAAATGTTCAAGTTATTCAGCATTTTCACTTTCGTTCGTTAAACCCTCTGATTTTTACATCCAGCAGCTTCAACCAGTTTGACCTTCAGCAAGTTGCTTACCCTCTTTGAGAGCTGCTTTTCCTATCTTTTGGTGGTAAGGTGATTCCTGCCTCATAGCCATGTGTTACAGTGTTGGGCACATTGTACACTAGATACTCAGTAAATGCTCTTCCTGATGGTCTCTTCCCAGTGATTACTATTGTACTCTGTGCTTAGCACTTCCTCAGAAATGCTTGTTGAGTGAGCACAGGTACATACACTCAGTTGCCATTAACCTAATAAAAATATTCATTAAGTAGCTAATTGCACTCTTAAAGATCTTTATTTATTCTCTCTCTTTTTCCTTCTCTTCAATAAAAACACTCATTTGGCAATAACAATAAGCTGGAAGCAATCCTGTGAGGTAGCTCTTAATGCTCCCATTTTACCAAGGAGGAAAATGGGGCTCAGAGCAAAGTTATATTAAAATTCAGATCTTTCTGATTCCTAAATCCATGTTTTTAATGTTGCACCAGAATGATAAGATCCATTCCTCTGTCATTCTCCCAGTCAAATCAACACTTATTGACATGTGCTGGGTGCCAGACATATGATGCATTCCAGCCCTCCAAGAATTTACCTAGTTGGAGATGAACCCTATGCATGAAACTTACAAGGCAGCTCTGTAACACCTCATTTGTCCCTCACTAGGGAATGAGCTGTTACATTAAGTGAGTTTTACAGATGGTATCACAGAGCTTTAACTCAAAGGGGCTTTAAAAATCTCACTGTAAATTCCATCATTTTAAGGAGAAGAAATGCTACTTCAAGGACACTGGGTGACCTGCTTGAGATGTAGATCAGTCCACCTACTGTAGAACCAAGACTAGAATCTAGCTGTTTCACATCCTGCCTAGAATTTTAAGAATATGTTAAACATTTTTGTAAGATAATATATTTTTTTGAAATTTGCATCAAAGGGATGCTTCCCATTTTTCTGCCTATCATGGTATTATCATTTCGATTAGTATTATTATAACACTATTCTAGAACCTTAGATGTATGGAGGAGAGTTTGTTTCTTACTCTGTGGCCCAAATAGCTTTCTTTTACCTAAGTTTATTATTAGCTGGTTTCCAACTTTCAGAATCATTTTTCTGGTTTTCCTTTTACACATATGCACACATAAAATTATGGAATAAACTATGGGAACTGTATAGTTGAACACATTTTTGGATGATTAGTTTTGGTCCAGTTACTTTATTTCTCTGAGCCCATTTCCTTACCTATAAAACAGGCACAATATAATAACATCCCATAGAATTGTCATACAATGAGTAAAAGATGTTAGGAACTTAATAGGTGGTTAGCTACCTTATTTCCCTGCCTTCTTTCCAAATGTTCAAGGAACTCAACAATCACATACTTCCGCACTCACAAAGTGCACAGAAATAATGAAGTAGAACCAAAATAAGTGTTGGTCATGAAACACAACTCTCTCCTGCACAGTAAATCAAAAAGTTCTTCCACTCAAAAAAAAAAAAAAAACTTATATTATGTCTAGTTTCTTCCTCCCAAGAGTATAAAGAAGGCTTTAACACAAGGCATAATTCATATCATCTCCAGATCTTGGTCCGTAGCACCTCATGAAAGCTATTAACACATCTCCCACCGCCTACTTTATGAACTCATATAAAAGCAGATCAGGTGAGTGTGCTCTAGGTAATGGCTGAATCCCCAAAGTATGTGAAACCTGACCTTATGTGAAGCAATTGTTGTAAATTCAGTCTGGAAAGAGAGGGAACCTCTCTGAGATACGTGAGCACTCCTAACAGCTCTGAAGGTTTCCTAGACTCCGATACCACTTGGACATTGGAAGAAACCTAGCTCCTCCAGTGCTTTCCTCTGAAACGGAGAGGGAGACCCCAGCGTGCCATGACTATGGCGTTCCAATGGAGCTGCCTGTCCCCACAGCCATTTGCTCTGTATGCGCCAGTGTACCTCCTGAGCTTCTCCCATGTCTCTCAACCTAGCACTTGACAAACCTTCAGCCACGTTCTTGGGTGTAGAGGATGCAAATCTCATTGGTATTTAGCAGGGTTGGGTGTTTGAAAGTATTTTTATGTCTAGCCTGGGGCATGAATAAAAGTTACAAGCAGTACTGAAGTCCAAACCAAGAAAGAAAATGTGGGCAGCCAACCTTGTAACCTTAGCTAATCTTTAATTATGCCTTAATTAAGGACCTATGAAGTAGATAGAGAAAGACGAATAAAAATATGTTGAGTTTATGTGGCATGTTAATTTTCTAAACCCCTTCGTGTATATTATAATAATAATCGCTGCCATTTACTGAGCCTCAGCTGGGTGCACAGCCCTAGGTAAAGTTCTTTACACAGGGAGAAAGCGGTTAACAAGGGGTAGGAGGAGGGGAGCGTTTCACTGGCAGCAGGAGCTCACAGTTTATAGGATGACACACGGCATCCACAGAGCGCGGACCAACTTTTGCCTCTCCTGGCCCTCGAGGGCACATCATTCTCCTGTGAAAGAGCTCAGTGACAAAGTTATTGAACCCCAGCCCAACAACTCTAGAGACTAAATGTCACCAGCTTCTTTTGCACAGATAAGGGAATTGACTAGTAGTGTTTGAACTTGGCTTGGTCATATCCCAGTGTTAGCGCTCATTTCTCAACACCAGCCAGCTCCCATCAAAGCAAATCTAGAGGGTATTGTGAGGTCTCCTTAAAATACTCCTTAATACTTGCTGCCTTCTCTCACCCCCACGCATGCTCAAGGGGCCATTCTCCCCCAGAGGGTGAGTTAGAGGAGACACATCATCACACCAAGTGACCTGTGTGTGCTGGCCCCTGGATTACTGTCCAGAATGCTGCTGTGTTGAACTGACCCATCCTCTCACAGGGTTGGATCCACCACAGCTTTAGGGAATGTGTCTGTCTGTTTGCTTTCCTGTTTATTTATTTTGTTTTGCAAAGACCCAGGACTTTGGCAAGTGCAAGAATTGAATTGACCTTCTCCAAGTCTTGTTAGTCTGTTAGGTTAGAATGTACTTCCCTGTAAGATGGTGGCTAACATTTATTCAGCACTCACTATGTGCCAGGCAGTCTACTAAGTGCTTTATGAGAATTACTTCATGAAACCCTCTTGTAACCCTCGGAAGGAGACATTAATATTTATCATTGCCATTTTTAAGTGCAGTGCACTGGATTACTTTTTTTTAAGTTTGCACTGAATGTTTTGCCAGTGTTAAATAGGATGATGCTGGCAAATAGTAGTGGATACTGGCAAATGTCTATTTCGCTCCTGTTGGGTTCTGTGGTAAATATGTATTGGTTTGTTTTTGGATGCTTTGTTGCCATACCCTGTACCTGTTTCCTGCAGTACCTGTTACATTTAACATACAAGAACAGTGCTTTAGGCTTGGTGTGTCAGAGCCCAGCTGCCCCCGTCTGGCCACAGCAGACTCCCCATCCGACCTTACCTCCCTCCCAGGCTGTGGAACTCCTTTCTTCATTACATGTATCAGGGCTGCTTTAGAACTGGGGGGTAGTGGGCCTTTAAAAAGACTGGCTTTGGAAGAAGAAAGAAGCTTGCATTGCTTCCAGGAAATCTGGGACAGGGCACTGCTCTGCAACCTGGCTTGTAATTTTCCTCATGACTGGTGAGCAGAGAGAACCCTTGTAGAGCTGGCACCTCTGGGCCTGCTCAGACAGTGCCATGACCTCCCTAAAAGGGAGAGTTAACGGGCTTGAAGAAGAGTTGCCGGCGGCCATCAAAATGATGAAGTGAAATTTCAAATTACATTAGATGTTTGCTTAAGGAACAACAGATGAGGCCCTGTGGATTCTCAAATCCTTTTGGCAACACTGCAAAAGGAAAGCATAACCATTCCGAGCCCTTCCCCTGGATTGCATGAAGTCTGGGCCACAAAGCTGACCTTTTAACGATAGCTTCCTGCCTCCAAAGGGTTAGAGTGTGTCGAATTTTTCTTTGCTGAAGGCCTGGTTTTAATCATTGCCACAGCCAGAAAAAAGGACTCTCATCCACACTGTTCATTCCCTTTTGAAAAAATCTGAGATGCTATTCGAGTTTACTATCAAGATTTTTTGGATAAAGGTGCCTTGGTCTTTACGTGGAAATCTTCAGTATAATCTTTGTCACAGCCTATGGACTTTCACTGAGAACCCACCTTGGCTAAGGCATTTCACACAGGTAGGTGAATTTCACCTTCCCAAGGATCCTGGCAAAAAGACTTTGCAATTTATTTCATACACAAGTGAATCAAGGCTGAAAGTGCTTAAGTCATTGTCAGGATCACAGATAACTAACAGTCAAGTAATTCTTCTAGCAGAGAGACCCAGCTATGTGTGAGAGGCTCATTCCCAAGCCATAGGTCTTCTTACTGCACTGCAGCTATCTAATTAGGGGAAATTTTGTGGGAATCATAGAAGGTTTCTGGATAGGGTAATGGTATAAAAAGAATTTTGAAACATTAATCTGTTAGCTGCTTCTTAAGTCATTCTTCTTTAAGAATCTTAATATTATTCCCAAGGTGTTAAAAGCACATAGCATATCCAGAGCAAGTGTGCACACTGAACTGAAGTGGAAGATGAAACCTAACAAGTCCTTCATGCTCAGTGATGGCCCTTCTAGAACTATTTTTGCCCAGGGACTGCCAGCCCAGCAGGCACTTTATTGGTCCACAGAAGTTCATCCTTCTCTGCAAAATCCTCATTAGAATTAGTGCTGGATGAGGCTCGGATCCACACCCAATCAAAATTGTTCAGTCCTTCTGTCCCCCGCCCAACTGCAGGGGTTTTTGTTCTGTCCCAAATAAAAATTTAATTAGTCTTCAAAGAAACCTTTGCTAGTAAAATAGGCTCCCAGGAGAGAGCCCTTTTGTTTTCAGTGTTTGGTGGCTTTAAAAAGGGCACATTTTGCACCAAGATGACAGAAGCTCTTGGTGGTGAAGTTTTGACACAAGGAGAATAAATCCTTCCAGAGAAAAATCTACAGCCACCTGAAGCTTGGCTTGGCTATATTTATGCAAATATACCCCGGCCCCAGCAGGATATTAGAAACTATTATAATTAGGCCCCTCTTTACCATCTGCCCAAAGGGCCCTGATCCTTGGCTTAAGTCTAACATTTCCATAATAATGGCCACCATCTCCCATTTCATCATTTATTCCCCAAGAACCATTTCAGACCTGGGCAGCCCCATTGTGGGAGGATTTCTCTGGATCCCCCTCTCTAGCCCTCTTTCTCTCTCTTTTCTGAACCTGGAGGATTTTCCTAGGGAGAGATTAAATCAGCTCCAAGGAGCTGTTTAATTAAACTCTCCCCTCCCACCTCAGAAGTTGCTGGAGACTTCTTTTGACTTCTCCTTGGCGATGCCTAATCACTATAATTTAGCAGATTCTGTAATTACCCACTGCACATGGAAGCAGTTTGATTGCTATTTCTTTGTCCTGCCTGTTTTAACCCCAACTGACAGCTGAGTTCACCCTCTACGTGTGTCTAGAACATCCTGGCAGAAAGAAAGATGATGTGAATTTATAGATGACCTTTGATGGAGTCCAGACTTGCAGGCAGATGGAGCCAGAGGCGTGGGTAGTGAATGTTCTCAGGATGAGGTGAGCTTCCTTTCTCTGCATGGTGCACCATCAAGTGAAGTGGCTTTAGGTAGTCCCCGCCCTGACATCAGGGCCACAGCTCTCCTGCTCTCAATCATCCTGCCAGTGCATTTTTCATTCTACAAGTCACACGCAGGAAAATATAGGAAATGCCTACTACCACCCGGGTGGGCTCTTCACCTCTGTAGAAGCGCTGTCATCTCCATCATGAAGATGAGGAGTATAATGTCTGATTTCCAAACTGCTGAGTGGTTGGATTGGATTCCAGATCAGTCTTGAAGCCCAGTCTACTCAACCAGTGCTTGCTCAGTGAGTGTCCATCCTTGTGATATGTCTCTCATGTCTGATTACTTAATTTTTCCCATGATAGTCTATCACACAATTATAGAGTAGGTTTAATTATTTCACTAATTACAAGGAAAATGGAATCCAAAAAGTTATGCAATGTGTACAAAGTCAAAACAGCCCAGCCAATGAGAGAGTTGGAACTAGAATCTTTGTGGATGTAATTCCAAAGCCCATGTTTGTAACCCCTACGTTTTCTCCCCTCCTTTATTATATAGTGAATTCTGGTGTATTTCAAGGCATAAAGCTAGGGAATCTATTATGACTACCTATTGCAGCTTTTTTTGTAAGTATTTCTATGTCATTTTAATTGTTTGAGCTCAATCATAGCTTTAAATATTGAGATTTGTTAGTTTAGGAATGATGTTTTTCCTTCAGAGTTTTTGTTTGTACTTTTCATGTTATGATTATGGGGAAAATCTTTTGCTCCTTAAAATATAACATCACCTCCTTTAAATGTTCTTTAGGTGGGTATGGCAGAACCAATGAGTGGGCACAGCAAGAGGTAAGTTTGTTGTCTCTGGCAGAAGCTGGACAGATTGAGAGGGACACATGTCCTCTAAGGGAGTTTAGAATGGAGGCTCTGGCTGTCACCTGAGGCTGGCTTTGCACTAAGTGTGATTGAGGAACAGAGGAAAAAGACTTTTTCTATCTTCTGGGGTGGGTTGTTGGCAGAGCCCTGAGCCTAGCTGAATGCTGACTCTCTGATGGAATCTGTGCTTTCACATGATCCCAATTTGAAGACTAAAGATAACATTAGCAAAATTGACAGAAACCTTTTACATGTCTTGTTAAGTTTTCAGAGTGAAGAATCCTGCAGCAGTGTTTCAATCATGTGTGCAGGTCTAGTGGGCACTTTGGGATAGAGCCAGTCTGATTCTGTACAGAAGGGAGACCCTGCTTCCTTCCTCCTGTATTTCAAGTAAAATCTCCTATAAGAAACATCCCTCTGAGCCCTAATAACCACTATTTAAATCTTATTCTTTCCTCAAGAGATCTTTGATTTTTTTTCTGATCCAAGTAAACTTTCCTCCATTTACATGCCTTGCTAGACCACATTCTAATGTTTTTTGATACCTGCTTAATCATCTTTAGTAGGAGAACTATGAGACAGGTGGTATAGAACCAGTTACTTTCCTTACAAATATTGTTTTTTTAATATAAAGATAATGCATCATTGCTTCTTTTCTTTGAAAATAAACTGAGTAAATTGCTGTGCAATCCATGTGGAGAGAGCAAATTTATTGGTAAGAAAATGGTATGTGGCAGTAAACAACCTGGATCAACCTGATTAAACCAGTCCCTATGCTATTAGCCACCATGCCCATAAGCAAATAAGCATCAGAAACAAGCTCTAAGGCATGCAGCACAATGGTCCATGTGCAGGTTTCCTAGCGTTGCACTCACCCCTGTACTCTAGGCAAATAGTTCACTGAATATTAGTGCACAGCGAGCATAGACAAAGTTATAATGACTTAAATGGGAAAAACATTGTGGTGAATATCAATGTTTTATAACAAGCAACAAAAATGCACAGTATTACAAAGATTTTAATCTTTATCCCTCAAACCTAGAAAATTATCACCTGCAAAGCCAGGTAAATAAGCATTTCCAAAGCCTTCAAAAGCCTATGTCACTGATGGATTCCAGATGATTCTTCTAATCATTGGTGTTTACTACATTTGAAAGCAAGTTATCTTGATCTGTAAAATGCCACCCTGCAGCTCTGTTTACCATATCCTTTCTCGCAGTATCTGTAACATTAACATCAAACCCAATGTTAAAGTTCTACTTCTATGGCTTTTTAAAACAACTTTATACTTATAATGCTATTTAAAGGAAAGTGATATGTGCACAAATTTTAGCAATTAAGCTTAAGTAAGAGACTTAAAATGCAAAGTAGAAATTTCTCCTCCTGGTCCTCCCCACTTACAGGAGTCAACTCGGATGCCTTTAGTTGTTTGTCCTATTTACCTCCTGTTTCCAAATCATGTGTATTGCTACTTCTTCAGGTATCAATTTTAGACATTATTTGTTGATACTGTACAAGACAGGACTCTCAAATCACCCTGCCTCTTGCTTTGCCTTTCCTCACAACTCTACTTGTTGTAATCATTTTTTATTAAGAGTAGCAGCCATTGGTTATATAATAAAGATTACATAATATATGGGATTTTGGGTTCTGGCTTTTTTTTTTTCTCCTAAGCCAACTAGTACACTGTAACTATTTATCCTTTCTTGTGCATGCCTTCATTTTCCTTGGAGTTATTAATTGCCTCTTTTACTTTTCTTTTGACCTTGTTTGAAAAATGGCAAATGGTTTGGTATAACTAAGTCAGAATGCTTGATGTGAGGGATATGGGACAGACAAGTCTGTAAAAGGATCTGTTTTTAACAAAGCTTGAATGTCAGGCTAAGTAAGTTGCACTTGACGGTGACAAGGCACCATGGAAAGGCATTAGGCAAGGAAGTGACCGTCTAGAACATTCCTCAGATGGCTTTAGGAGAGGACTATGTGAGGGCTCTTCTTGAACTCACATGGAAGGGTGCATAAAAGCATCTGCATTTTCACTGTCTTTGCAACACAGCTGTGCCATCTTTAGGAAGTGCCCACATTTGG
The DNA here is from genome assembly GCA_004027455.1 of Hydrochoerus hydrochaeris. NCBI lineage: Eukaryota > Metazoa > Chordata > Mammalia > Rodentia > Hydrochaeridae > Hydrochoerus > Hydrochoerus hydrochaeris. The sequence goes on from PVLA01000595.1 coordinate 189,983, forward strand.
GTAGGTGTTTGTCAAGTTGCTAACAGGCTCCAACTCTTCTGCTTTTTTTCTTCCATACATTGTGAGGAAGGATAAAAAGCATTGCTCTGTGGTCCCCCAGTGGAATTTCCCAAGATTCATTTGGAATTATCCAGCATAAGGTAGTCTGGGTAGTAGACAACAGGAATACTAATTTTTCCCACTTCCTCTACACTGTTTTTGAAAAAGAAAAGTGTCTAAAATGCTAGTGGATAGACTTTCAGGCATTACCTTTCATTAATAAAATAGAATTATTCTACACTCAAAATACAGTTAAGGTGAAGTCACACACACCTCACTTTTGTGTTTTATTTTGTTTTGTTGAAGGAGAGAGACTAGAAATTCCAAGAAACCAGATTTAGAATATAGAATAAGAATTAAGAATGAGAAGTTTACTCAAGAAGTTTATTCAAATAGGAATAGAAACTAGGGTTAGTATCAGTGCCAATGGGTATGAAATTATTTCCAATTTTTCTGAGTCACAACCTTGCCATCTTAGCCTATCCATGTGAACTTCCCAATTACCATTCATAAAGAAAAAACTCCCATGGTAACGGCTGGTCAAAAAAGGTCCAGATTTGGGGGTAGTGATTTAGCTCAGTGGCATAAGCGCTTGCCTGGCAAGCACAAGGTCATGAGTTAGATCACCAGTACCAAAAAAAAAAAAAAGTCCAGATTTCTGTGAGGACAATTCACCCACCAACTGCTCCCTAATGTGCAAAGTGATTGAATTTGCTTGTCAAGCCATTTAAATTCTATTAACAAAAGCAACAATGTTTTTTAAAAATTATTTGTGCTACTTTTTCTTAATGTTGGGAAATGAGTCTCATAATTAACTCACCACCAAGAAATGCAGTAGCAGCAGCAGCAGCTCTGATTGGGTCCAGACATTATCCTCATCATCAGATCTATCATCAGTTGAGCCCCTGCTGTATGCCATGCACTGTCCCAGCATCTTCACTAGCATGGCCCCTCATTTTCCAATGAAAGAAAGAAAATGGGGCCTGTACTAGTGGTAAGAGACAAAAAAGGATTTAAACTGAACTTAGTCTAACTTTGCATCAGTAGAGATACACTTTTGGTGGTAGTTTACAGAAGTAACAAATGCTGGTATCTATATCATACCACAGAAAAGGAAGTCAGGAGGTAGGATGGGACTCAAGGTTGGCTGCTGCATAGACTATGAAATTAGCAAAGACCTAGGTCCTCTCCATAGTTTCCTTACCATGTCAAGGTTGGTTTTCCCTAGGGCTGTAAGATAGAATAACTACTGATAGTAGTGTGGACCACATGCTTGCTTGTTGAGTGGTCGAGAGAGACTATTTTCTCATTACTTACTATTCAAGACAAAGAAGATTTTCCCCAGTAAATCACTCTTGGAGTTTCATATTCATTTCATATTCACACTCCTTTCAAACTGGACCATTTACTCATTCCCAGAGTGCAGGGCCACCCTGAGGTTGCTCAAGCACCTTTAGTGGAAGTTACTTCCCCTGCTACACATTGCTGTTACTCAGGTAACAGGCAAAATGGAACCTGGATGGCAAACTTCCTCGACTATATTTAGGACAGGCTTCATCATGTATGTGGCTTGGTGTAGAATGAAAATGAAGGGCCCCTTGTTCAAAATTTTTTCTTTAAGAATTTCAAGATGGATCGCATTGAGGCTTTTATAGATAAATGGATGCAACTTGAGACTCATACGTAAAATAAATCAAACTCACGTGTAAATACCGTATTGTCTCCTTAGTGTAAGAAACTATAAGAGTAAATAAGATACAAAATCCTCAATAAATATTGTGAAAGGATAAGCATTTACTCAAGGGGGGAAAATCCCAGAGAAAAGGAGAAAAAAAAGGAAAGGAAAAGAAAAAAGATATGAATTTGTATATACACACTTAAGATAGCTAAGATAATTGTGCTACTAATTCTATTGGTTCTTGGAACAAAGCAGTTCACATTCATAAGATTGGATCAATTTAGTATGTTTATAATCTTAGGAATCTGAGGAACTCTTTTGAAGCTTGGTGTGCAAAATAACAATCTTAATTATGTTTCCTACCACCTTGTTTTGAAAGCCTATATTGTCATTGTTTTGGGCTCTTTGTTATTGTTATTTGTCTTTTTTGTTTCTTGTTTTCCTAGTAATTTGTTTTGTTTTGTTTTGTTTTCCCCTCTAATACAGAAGGGATAGATGTACATGTAGAGGCTTATACATGCTTAAAATTTCTCCTAAAAAGTTTATAAGTATTGATTGTACTATGCATGATGATATGAACAGTTACCTTGAAGAAAAAGAGACATTATGGTAGCCATTGCTGATTTCTTGTCATCATGTTGTGAAGTCCAGTAATGATTTTACTCTTTGTTTAGATTGTTTTTAGTCTGTTTTGTATTACTGACTTTCAATATATATGAAAGTATGGACAGCTATTTTGAAGAGAACAAGAGACATATGGTGGCCATTGTTGATTTTCCTGTTGTCTGGTTTTGAAGACCTGTAATGCTTTCATTCTTCTGTTTTGATCAGTTTTATACCATTTTGTTTTGTTTGAATTCATGGTGTGTGAAGATATGGACAACTATTTAGAAGAAAACGAGACGTTATGGTAGCCACTGTTGATTTCCTGTAGTCTTGCTTTGAAATCCTGTGTCACTTGCATTGTTTTGTTCTGATCTGCTTTTTTCTGTTTTGTTTTGTTTTTTTACCCTCTTTAAAATTAAAAAAAAAAACTAAAAAAAGAATTTCAAGATGGTAACAGTATATCAAATCAAGAGGAAGCCCTCTGATCATAGAGCCCTGGGTTACTGAAGAGGTCATATACCTGACCAGGTGCTGCCTGTTGCATGCAACTTTTAACTCTCTATTCCTCTCCCTTCTGTTTGAGAATAGAGACCTACTGCTTTTGTGTCCTTTGTGTTCCATTCAACCCCTAGCACATAGGAGATGCTCCAGCAAAGAAGTGTTTGCTGAGCTGATCCCTCTGGTCTCAGGAAAGAGTGACAACGATCATGGTGATACAAGAATGTCTTGTCTAGAAGCTAGGCATTATGCTGTGCCTTCTCCATCCCTCCTCTTCCCTTCCCTGATTCTGATGTCAATCTTGAGATCTTTCTACCATTCTGTTAAAACTCCCTAGTACACTATTTGTATTTTGAACTTAAAGAATGATTTGCTTGACTTGCTTTCCTACTTCCTAAGTATTAGGACCTGTGAACCGCAATCACACATATGATCAGGGCTTCACCCTTGTATGCAATTACTCTTTGGCTATGTATAACCGTGCAGAGGAGTCTTTTTTAATGTTGAAACCTGTCTTTAGATAACATATCAAGAAATGGTATTTGCCCTTGTATCAGTCCAATCAGTGTTCTTTTCTAACACAGAAACATAGTCCTATCTTTGTTAGTAATAGTGCAGGCAACTTTTGTTGTGAACAGAACATGGCATGGACTCTAGGGAGAAACAGAGATTTAAAGCTGTGTTTAGATAGTTTGGCCTAATTAGAGACACTGGGAAAAAATACAGGAAGAATTAAGTAATGAGAACTGTTATCATGAAGACATCATGAGGGCAAAGCTTAATTAAATTAATTGTGTTTTGAGTGGTGCAGACCACACTCTGTATTTTCCATCTGCCTGCCTTTGCTCACACTAGCTTTGCCTATTTTATATACTGCCTGTCTCTTAATTCTGTCCATCCTTCAAGGCTTCCAGAGAGCACCTCTGAGATCCTGAATAGACATGTTCTATAGAATTCCTGCTGCTTGTTTCCATCTGGTAAGCATTTGCTACCTTCCTAGGTGCTGTCTCCCAATCTTGCAAGAGAACATCAGTCCCTTCCAGATCTATTGCACTCAGTGTGTATACCCTGTATACCAGAGATTCTAATGTTGCATCCAGTTAGGGCTTATTGTCCCTGGGCTCATCTCCTTCAGGAGTGTCAGTGCCCTGACGGCTAGGATTATAGTCATGCTCTATCCTCCTTCATTCCATGCCTATCGCCTGGCCTTGTACATAGGAGGTACCAGTAAACATATACTTAACTATACTCTCAGCCCAGAGAAGGGAGAGATTCTGCAGGTTTGAGGGACCCAAGAGAGTTCTCATGATCTTCAGGAAAAGTCTAAAATCACAAGTGAAATAAACCAGGATAAGAATTGCTTTGAGCTGTCAGCCAGACACCAGGGTCCCCAGGACTGGTGCCTCCCTCCTTCCCTTGGCCCTATGCCTTCCAATTCTAGGCATTTCCCATCAGCACCCCCAGGAGAGCAGGATTCCCCTGGGAGCCTGTTCGAAATGCCTGACTGTTCTGGTTCCAGACCTGCACAGATGGGCTCAGATAAGGCCAGTATGGAGGGCCAGGGAGGAAGTGTTGGTAATTACAGTGCAGAGGTCAAGTGTGTGTGAAGGAAGCAGTCAGACAGTCTTCATGGAGGCTTTTGGCATTTAGAAATAGTCCTAAATGCCACATTTGAGTGTTAGAGAGAAACAGGGGTGTGCTTTTGAAGTTCCTTGGGGCACAGTCCACTAGTGTTTGGACCTGGTTTCTGGGCCACAGCCAACAGACTTCAGATTCCCAGATGCCTCACAGACCATGGCATCTTCCCCATTCCTCTCTAGGGTGAGGGACTGGCAGGCTGTAGGTAGATCCAACACATTCTCTCAGTGCCAGTCTTTGCACAGCTGGCTGTTCCCAGCTCCCAGCTCCACTGATTTTGTTTAATGTAGGGTATCAAAGGAAGCCTTGAGAAGAGGCAGAAAGAGTCTACTCTCCAGGGGTATAGTTCTGAGTTTGAACCCACCCCTTACTGGACAACCTCAGGCCAACCCTTCACTTCTCTGAGCTCCAGTTTGCTCACATGTAAAATGAGAATGATGGTGTTAAGACTTCACAGCACTGTACACATTAGAAACGTGAAGGTAATGTCCCAAACATAGTGCCTGGCACTTGGGGGACTCAGCATGTGCTCATGAAGAAAGACTAGCTGGCAACAAGATGCTTCCCCTAGGTGACCCGACACAAGGAAGGGTCAGGAGGACAGCCAGAGCCCTAGACATCTTTTCCCCATTTGGAATAAGTCTGCCTGATTTGCATGGCTAGTCAAGACAAGGGAGATGTGAGAATCTTGTTTGATGTCTTCCTCTCTGAGGCAGTGCCTAACATATATCAGATGGCAGCTTCCGCCTAATTTCAGTCATTAGATTAAGGAGGGATGAGGTAGTTTGTCCTCAGGGAGCAAAAACAATCAATGTCAGTAAGTGTGATTAGTAACAGTGTCCATGAGTAATGTGGCGGCAGGACGGGGATGTGAACAGTCGTTGGCTGTGTCGCGGAGTCCCACAGACCTGCTGCCTACCTCCAGGCCCCATGGCACAGCTGCTCCCCTTCTCGTGAAGGTCACATTGTGGCCACCTGGAAGTAGACGTTCCCTCATTATTTAACGCCTGCAAATTGTTACAGGACATTTTTCTTATGAGGTATAATTGACCATGCTTTAAAGTAGTGAGCAAGATGTCTGTGACATTTGCTTTCATGTTTGGTGACATCTGAGAAAATAATTCCTATTCATTTATTCACCCAAGATTTGCACCCACTATATGATACATGTTGGACGGTGCAAGCGGTGTAACAGTGCACACCTCAGGTACTCACATCAGTGGACACTGGGTACATGCATAGGAGCTAGTATACCCCCTGTGCAGGTCCTTGTGGTTTTGGGTTCCCAGGCCATAAAGGAGGCTGTGTCAAGGTCTCTTTGAAAAGTGAGGGAAGATTTGGAGATACTGTTTCTATCTGAGTTGACTTTTCACCTAAAGGATGGAGAAGGGTCTAGAAAGGACCCTATGTCAGGGTCACATATCTCTGCCTGAATCTAACATCCTGGCCAGAGAAATGGGGGTGCTTTCCTTATGTGCCCAGCTTCATCCAAATTTATTGGCTGAAACCAGAAGCCCACCCCAAACAGAAAGAGGACTATTATTAAAAGAAATAACATGCAGATTAAAGCTACACACTAGGCACTCAAGGAACAAAAACATGGTGGAAGGAAATGGCCTTGGGCCAGCGGACTTCCCCAAGACTGCCTGAGATGGGCGGCGCTACAGGTTCATTCTCAGAGTCCTATGTGAAGTTCTGATCAAAGTGTTACATATTTGATTTTTAAAGATGAGAAAATGATTAATGGTTATGAATATAGCTTACATGGGAAATGGTATTTTAAGACATAAGGTAGTGGAGCTGAGGGGATATTGGTAAGACCCTAGGAGTGATGAGTTTGGAAACAACTGGCAGGAATATTTGCCAAGCAAGTAAATTAGGCCTCATGACCTCCATCTGCACAGGGAGGAAGTGAGGTGCCATGAAGTGGGGGACTGGGGCAGGGCAAGAGCCACACCAGGACAATGGGCAGCACACAAACGTGTGCCTAATTGGGCTCCTGCCCTCAACTCATTCAGGAGAGCTAGATTTCTCACTTTCACTTCATCCTGGTAGTCTAGACACCTCAGACACCAGGGCAGGGAAGGAAGTGCCACTGCTCAGTGACCAGCAAAGAGCAGGCCCCTGGCTCATGTTCAGCTGATACTGGTTGGAAATGAAGATTAAACTCCTTTGATGTTTTCTGCTGACTTTCAAGCAGCACCCCCAGAATCCCAGAACATGCCATTAAAAGGAGAAAGAAAGAGAAAGTTAACACTCCTTGAGAATTTTTCTGCCACAGGGAGTTTGGTGGGCTCTGTAGAAGGAGGGGACAGAACCGGAGGAAAGTTGAAGGGGTCTGGGTTTGAATCCTGGCTCTGCCTTGTGATCTCCGGACCCTTTCTTAGTGACAGTATTTCAGAGCAGTCTCCTAACATCTCAGAGCTTTCATTATCTCAGAACTTTAAAGGGCAACAGTGGCTTTACAGGGTTGACATTAGCATAAAATGAGTTCAGGTATACAGACAGGTTAGTATAATCTCTAGCACATGGTAAACACCCACTAAACAATAGACATTTGAATTGTAGGCCTGGTCAAAAAACATTTCTTTTAGATTTACAAGAAAGTGGGCTTTGTGCTAGGCCCTGAGAATACAAAGCTTCCCGTGCAATCTACCATCTCACTTAATCTTCAGTCTCTGAGAATGTATGATTATCTCTGTTTTATAGGTGATGTTCAAATTAAGTTGATTGTCTAGGTCACACAGCTAGTGAGTAGCAGAAGCGATTGTGAAGTCCTTGTCCTCCCCTGGACATTTTGGCAGCTTGGCCTTTCTACTGTATTTCAGAAAACAGAAGAGACAGGCAGGTAAAAGTTTACTTGTCCTATTTCATTACTTTCAAGGAAGAAAGTGGATTCTGATGCTCAGGGGTGGGTGGCATTCCCAGGGGATCTGCCTCCAAATTCAGATTTGATTCCGATTCATCAGGACATGGGGCTCGGAGGTGGACACCTCTTCTGAAGCGTCGGCATACCTCTGCATGGAGATGTTTTCCTCAGGACGCTGGGGCTGTGTAAATGAGGCAGAGCCGTGATCACTGTGGCGATGAATATCACTGTTTGATTAAAGTTCTGTGCCAGCTGCATTGTTTGTTTCACAAACCTGAGCTGGGCTGATTGGATTTCGTTCTCTTCCTTTTTTAACATAAGTAGATTCTGAAATTGGAAAAATAAAATATTCCACAGCTGAAAGAAAAGAATTAACTTGGGGAAAGAGCCCAGGTGGTGCCCACAGAATATACACTTCTTGCACTGAAATTCAGGCAGCACCAACTGCGCCCTCACCATGGAGGCCTGCTCTGTAAGCAGACCCCTTGCACCGTGGCAAGAGGGGGGCAGGAGCAGGCAGTCGGCAGTCTTGGGAGGCATCTGTCAGAATCACTGAACTTTAGGAGACTATCCTCAATATGATTCATAATAATAAAAAAAATATGCCAGATGAACAGTAGGGTGAAATGTGGAAAGTGTGCTGTAGCAATCAAGAGCAGAAAGCAAAAGCTAAACAGACTTGAATTCCAATCATGGTACTTTGTAGTAATGGAGCATGAGCAAATTCTGCCTCTGCGCCTCAGTTTCCTCCTCCGAAAAATAAATATAGCCATGACATGTGGTAGGCATTTGTGTATGTTTTTGACACTTTACGCGATTCCTTCTACCCACCCCTTTTAGCTAATAACTCTATATTTCACATCAGGAAAGTAGAACCCAAGAAGAGCTAATTGTGCTCATATGCACACCCAGGCCACCCTACTACCACAAGACTCTCCCACCTGCCTCAGAGGACTCTTGGGAAGATGAAATGGAGCAAAGGGTATTGAAGATCCCCAGCAGAGTAGCATGTAGCCCATCCTTAAATACCATGGAGCTGTTATTAATATTATTACATTTCTGTGGCCAGAAGCCATAGCCAGCCACTTAGCAGAGGACAAAAGTCCTATTATGTGTTTCCAGTGACTGGATTTATGGACATTGATGGATGGAATACCTGCCCAAGATCTCCTGAGCTTGTATCAGGGAGAAAGCCCACATGTGGTCACGTCATACATGATGAAAAGCAGCTCTCTGGTGTGTGTGATTAGTTAAATGCACTCCGTCTTTTCTCCCAAGTGAGGTCTTCTGAGAGCTGAGGAAGAAAGTGAAGCTCATTAGAACAGGGGCTACATGCTGCCTTCTGCTTGCTACAGTAGATGGAGCTCTCGGTTGAAGTAGACAGGGTTTGTATACTGACCTGCCCTTTAAGTTTCTGTTGATGGGTGTTACTACCTAGGCAAGACATTTAGCTATCAGAGCCTCAGTTTTCTCATTTGTAAATGGAGAATAATAGTGCTTGACTCTGAGAGTGTTTTATATTATCTGTCAGACATTAGACTTGTGAAACATCTCATCCATAAAACTATTGATATGATTATTGTTCAATCATAGCAAAAATATATGAGAGGTTTTGCATTTAATAAGTTGCTCAACTCATATAGCTTAAGGTCCTGCAGGATTTTTTTTCTTTCCTTTTGCCTCCAGGAAGCATCAGGAGTAGAAAGAGGAATCAGAGAGGTCTTTGTTGGCATCTTGGCTTTTGTCATCTCTTAGAAGCGTGACGCTGGATAGGTTTCTTGTTTTGCTTGTTTCGCTTCTGAACCAAGATGTCACTTTTAAAATGAAGTCTCAAATGCTAGAGCCTAAAATATCCCACAGCTTAAAAAATTTTTGAAAAATTTCATAAAAGATATGAACTCAGTTTGTTCATCTGCAAAATGAACATTACAATATTCACTTACAGTTCAATGTTGCCCTGAAGATAAAAGAAGAAAGCCTTTATCAGAGGCCTGCTCATAGTCATGCATCAATAAATATTTGTTCTGTTCCTCCCAGACCTTCCAGTGCTCAGACCCAAGGGTTTGATTTAGTTTCATTCAACAGACATTTATAGATAGCTTAATAACCTTGACCAGAAAGGCAGCCAAAGGTGCAGATAAGACCAGACAACTAAGTGAACAGGCAGATAAGTTCTCTACCCTTGGAGACTCAATAGCCTATGTTAGTGGTGGTCAATCTATGATGCACTTGTTGGTTTTCTTTTAAGGTAAACGATATTAATGTATGAGTTGGTTTTTCTAAACTAAACCTCATTTATTCAGGTTTAACTGCAGTGTTGGCACTTGGCAATGAATAAGTGGGTTTGGGGTTGCAGTCTGAGCACCTGTCTCTAAAAGGTTCGCCATCACTGGCTTAAGGGAAATGTAATTAGATATAATGAATGCCAAGGCGCTGAGAGTAAATTCATTGTTAACCTCAGTTGATACCTCTTCCTTGCCAGCTTCTATCCTAAGGACTCAATAAACCCTTGCAACAACACTAAGAAGTAGATAATACCGTTTCTCCTATTTTATAGATGAAGAAATCAAGGTTTTTCACCCCAAACCACAGAGCTACTACACAGTAAGGCCTGGTTTCTGTCTCAGTTCTAATTCAGCACTTATCCTCTGGGCCACTGTATTGTTATAATGAGGTTCACAGAATGAAACTGGGACCCATAAAAGGTTGTGTAATGTAATTATTACATAAGTAGCAGGGGAGGTAAGATTTGAACTCAGGGCAGCTTGAGCCTGAGCATGGCATTTCCACATTGTGCAGTATTGCTCTCTGGGTTCTAACAACCTTTTATCCAATTTCATCTAGGGATGTCAGTGTCTCTTACAAAAGAAAGCAGTTTCTTCAGAATTACTGATGGGTATAAAGTAGAGGGAAGAACATGAACATGATAGATGTGAGTCCACATCTCCATGTGCTGGTGCTGAGCCTCCTGCAGGGCCCATGCTCAAGGGGATACAATTAGGAAAACGACCTGATAAACTGCCCTGACCTTCAGTGCTGGCATCTGTTTTAACAAAGTAGGCTGTTTCCTGCAGGAGCCTTGGGATTCATTGTCTTTACCTCCTTTTCACAGCATCCTCAACTGCTGATACAAACATAAAGAGTTTATGCCTACCTGCATTATTAGCTATCTTCATGTGCAGTTTGGAGAATGTCAGGTTAAGTTTAAAGCAAATGCTCAGGGGGGTTAGAGTACTCCAGTCACTCCATCCCCCTTGAGAATGAGGAAGGAGCCCAGGGGAAGGAAACTGTAGGGTACCCCAAAGAAAAAAAGTATCTATTTCTAGCCTCACAGCCTGTGCTGTATTAAGATAAGACCTCTGCCCTGGAGTGTACAGTCTGGCAGAGGGGGAGCGGTAAATAAATGGTGACACAGAGTGAGCTATAAGTCTAGAAAAATCAGAAGGAGGAATCTCTAACCTAAACTGGGGTGAAAGGAGGGTCAGAAGGTTCCTAAGGGAAATAATTTCTATTCTGGGTTAACCAATAAAGCATGCAGAAGGGTGTATGCAAAGCCACGAATCCAAGACAAGCAGTGAGCAGCCTCATGAGAAGTTTATAATTAGGCTATTAACCTTGGCCCCTTTTAATAGAGGAAGGTGGAGAGCTGTGGGTGCTGGGGCCCAGGCCTGGTGGAGAGGCGTCTTATCTGGTATGCAGTGGGGAATCATGAAAAACCTTTAAGGCAGGGGAGTGGCACTATCTAGATTCTTTTAGGGCGCTCACTCCAGCTGATAGATGGCCAGCTAGAGTAAGAGGTGAACCCACAGGCTGGGACACCAGCGTTGGTCATAGCCCTGGGCTGTCTGTCCACTGAAGAGGACCTGAGCTGAGGTAGTAGCAGTGGACAGAGAGGATCCACCAGGTACTTAGCCGGTAAAGCTAGACAACTTGGTTGTCATGAAGTTGGAAGAGTAGAGGCAGTGGAAATCCCCAGAGGTCTGATTTCATCGAGTGGTTGATGGTTCCAGCAGCAGCTACTGACACTGAGTTCCAGAACATTAGCAGAAGGGGTAAAATCAGGGGGTGGGGAAAACAGGAAGGCACATGCTTTAACTCTGTTTTCTGAGTTAGAGCCCTGAAGTTAAGGGCAGATGTTGGGGTTCATCATTTGAACCTCTGCTGGAATGACAGGAAGCCCACTACCTGGAAAGGCAGAGCTTGACAGGAAGAAAGGGTTTCTTAAACTGAACTGGCGTGAGCTTTAAATAACTGCCTGGCCCTGGTCTTCATTCATCTTTGAAAGCCCTGTGGAGCAGACCTGCTCTTCTTTCTATCGTGTGTCTCTGTCTCTCTGTGTGTCTCTGTCTCTGTCTCTCTCTTACACACACACACACACACACACATCTTCTTTCCAGCCGACCCTGCAAGAAGCCATAATGAGACTGCCAAAGGAGGGAAGGGACCTTGGGAGAGATCCTCTATAAAATGGAGAAACCCCATTTTTTTATAGCTAAATTGAGACCCAAAATGAAAGAAAGTTATTTCCCAAAGTCACAAAGTGAGTTAATGGCAAAGCTAAGAAGTTCTTTAAACTAGAGCTGTTGACTACACTATGTAACCGAGTATTCAGTTTCCTTGAATGTGAATCGTGTAGGCACAGACACGAAAGGTGGAAAGCCGCTCACCAGGCATTTGGCAGGTTTCAGCCAGCTATACCTAGACAGTCTTTCTTTCAGCCCATCCCCTTCCCAGGCTAACAGCAGTGGTCTTCTCTCTACTCCCACAGAAACATGATTCCCAAACTCTTCCCCATCCAAGGAGAGTTCTGCTGCATGATATAATGCCCCCACCATCCCTCCCTGTAGACCCACCCAGCTAATCAGCATGGCATGACCACCACCTCCCTCATTCTGAGTGTGTCATCCCTGTGAATGCAGCCAGCCCGCATTCTAATGAGTTTCTTACCTACCCCAACGCACCACTGATTCCTGTTGAGCTGAGTTCACACACACGCACTCACATATACGCACTCTCCTGTCACACCCATCAGCTCTGGCTGTTTATGGGTCAGACCACTTTTGAAGGGGTAAGACAGTGACAACAGAAGGAAGGAAACCCCCTTCACAGCCAGAACGCTTTCCCAGGACAAACTCTGCCTGGAGGTCGGCGGGGCTTTAAGCTGGAGAACAGCGTGGACCAGGGAAAGATCTCCCTGGCTGCGCCTGGCCTTTTCCAACAAGCCTGTTCCAATTCACAGGCAGGAACTCTGACCCATGGCCGGCTCTCCAGTATCAAGTACAAGGCCCACTGAACGCAGTTTGTGAAAGGAAAGAAGTCGAGGAAGCAGTAGGGGGAGGGAAGAAAAGGCCACCACGTTTCCCTGTCTTCCAGTCCATTTCTCTGCTGTGTTTGGTTCCTGGTCACACGCAACGCGACCTGATACACAGCTTGCTGTGAGCATTATTTTGCAAGCAGATAATCACTAACAGATATACATCTGCCCAGAGTGAAGAATTACAGTTTAGAATAGGAGACTCCTGCCACTTCCTTTTCTTGTCAATCAAGGAAACTGGGACTCAGATAGGTTAAGTACCTTGCCCAAAGTCACACAGCAGGTTAGCTGCTGATAGAGACTAGCACAAGAATCAAGTTTGAATGAGTATATATACTGGGAGATATTTGTACCTCTGGGTTCAAATGGTGGTTCTGTCAAGCTTTTCACGCTCCTTTCTTTGAAAAAGATAGACTCAGCTTGCTTTGGCTTGGCTTGGTTTGGGGGTTTGGTTTGGCTTGACTTGGCTTGGTTTCACTTGGTTTGGTTTGGTTTGGTTTGGTTTGGTTTGGTTTGGTTTGGTGACAGGATGTTTCTGTGTAGTTCAGACTGTCCCAGAATTTGCTATGTGACCCAGGTTGTGGTCAAACTTGTGAAACTGCCTCAGCCTCCCAAGTGCTAGGGTTAAAGGCATGTACCACCACACCTGAGTAAAAGATAGAATCCGATGCTCTGAACTTAGTTCCTCTGAGAAATTCCAAGTCCCTGGAGAGAGAGTACAATGCTGATCATAACCTCTCTCTGCTCTGCCCTTTGCTATCCATTAGATGCAGCAGCAGGTCCTCTTCCCAGACCCCCTCCAGCTGGACGTCACTGCTGGACAGGAACCTATGCACATTTAATGAAACCGGGGGAGTGGGGCTTACTCCTGTGACTACTTTGGGATGTGAAAGACTGACGGTTGATGTCAGCCCTCTGAATATCTTCAAGCTGCCCTCTGGATCCAGGATGTTCAAAGTGGGCTCCAGCTCTGTGCATCACCCCCATCTCCTAACCAGCTCTCTGCTCTAAGTGCCCAGGTCCCCATGCCACCCTGTTGCCATAGGAGGCCTATTCCTTTGCTCTCGGCAGCACCTTACCTGATACCGCTCCCTCCTCTTTGATACTTCTCCCCTGCTTCTACTTCACTACCAAGTCCTTGCTCTTCCTAGAAGCTCCCCAGACCACTCTGCTTGTAAACTCTGTACCTCGAGGGATGTGACCCGAGGCGCTGACCAGAAGCAAGGCTGTGCCAGGGGTGCAGAAGGTATGTGTTGGTTACCTCAACCTCTTTGTTCTACTTTTCAACATACTCACAATTAACCAGGCTGATCTGAAAGCCAGGGACAAGAGAGCCCAAGTGAAGCAGTCATTTGTTTGGGATAAGAGGAGGCCATTGACCTGGGGTAGAGGAGGCAAACAGTAACATCTTACAGTAGCTGTTTATCTGTCCTGCTGCTTCTGGGCCACACACTCTTGAGACAGTTGGCTCCAGTGATAGATGTGCTGGACCCCTGCCCTGGTCCTGCCACATGCCAGTTGAGCTGCCCAGCCATTGTGACACCAGAAATCACATCCTTCCACATTTCCAGACACTGCAGTCTGAGAACTACTGCATCACACACTGAGGCTTTGGCATACACGGCCCCCTCATTACAATCTCTACAACGCAAAGCACTTTAGTCATCTGAGTGTTTAGTCTGCTTTATGTGGATGAGAAGGCAAAATAACTACACTGTGACCTCAGGGTGCTCTGTGTCAACTCCCTAGCAAGAAAACGAGAATGCGCCCTAGGGAAGCTCTACAGTGTGCTTCCAAGTGTGGTTACAGCGTGCAACCAAGGGCCTGGCCCTGTCTGAGAGTCCATCTGAGTTTCATACCAAGGACCATTTAGAATCCCTGTGCATTGACCATTAGAAGGACATCAGCGAAAGTGAACAGAAAGCGTTTTATGCAGAGAAAAGATGAACGGGCAGAGAACACATCACAAAGAATCCATCCCTAGCCTTGGGCCCAGACCAGGGTTTACATTTTGGATTTCACTGGTTCTATCCACTCTAGGTTCAAGGAATACAGACAGTGATTGTTATCTCTCACTCTTGCATGAGACTTCTCACTTTGCAAAACACTGTTCTATACTTTTGACAGGTGAAGAAACTAAAATTCAGAGTCATTAAATAAATTTTCAGAGACTCTACAGCTTGAAGGAGACAGAACTGAGATTAGATATCAGGCCATCAGATTCTGGCTGCTGACTGTGGTGACAAAGAGCTCTCTGGCCTCTCTGAATTGGTCTTGTAGGCCAAGGTTCATTAGCTAAGCTCTCAGCACCACTGCATCACCATCCTGAGTCAGTGATAGTCGATGGCATTTTAATGGAAGCTAAATAACTCTTTCTGTTGGCATTCTCAGGCAAACAGAGTTTTTGTGTTTTATGATAATTAAATACCATCATTTTTCATATCTGACAATCTTTAGGGCCCTATTAATTACTGCAGTGCATACTAGGGTCATCATTAACTATATAACTAGGACAGTTTTGTGCACCTGTCTGCCATTTCACTGGGCTAGGTATGAGCACCCTGCCTGGTACCTTTCTTGGAATCAGTTGCTGGGCTTAGATCATGGAGCTAGTGACATGTTTAGTTCCCTGAAAGTCTATGCCTTTTTCTCAAGAGTATGATCTTATGAAAATAACAGTGATGCACTCCACTGCCATCTTCCTCCCAGTGAGGCATTCTTCGGTCAATCTGGGCAGCTTAAAGCCTGCCCCACACCTTTGATCTTCCAGTGTCCACCAAGGATCTCCTTCAAATGTTAATGAGATTCTGGCACAGTCTTTCACCATCACAATAAAGACCAAGCTCTTTACCCTGGCATCATTAGCCAGCCACCACCTAGGTCTGGCCCCCGGATCCTCCAGTCTTACCTGGCCACTGTCAGAGCCATCCACACTACTGTCCAGAGTGGCCTTGCTCTCACAGACTTCTGGACCCTTGCACCTGCACTGCCCTCTGCCTGGATTGCACAGAACCAGGTCATATGTCCTTTCTGATGAAGCCTTTTCTGACTTCAAGACCCAGGGCTGTACAGAGACCTTAGGGCTACAGGGCAATGTAAAAGGGCTGTGGCATAGGTTAAAAAGGATTGACAGCAGTCAGCACTTGGAATGTCAGTTACTCATATGTATACATTTTATAGATGAGTAACAAGAGGTGCAGAGAAGCCAAGTGACGTGTACTAAATCATGTTGCCTGGAAGTGATGAAACAAGGCTAAATCCAAGTTTGTCAGACTCCTGAGCTCTACTCTTATACTCTTCTATACCAACTGTCCCCTCAAAACAGGCTACTTGTCAAGGAAGGAACTCATGATAAACACCAAGTCTCTGCACACAATGAAGGATTGTTTACTGCTAATAAGGGGCTTAATGACTGCATCCCTGCCTATGACTTACCTTGAATCCATCAGGAAAGAGAGGTACAAATTAAGGTGAAGTGTTGCCCTGAGATGCTTATCTGATGCAGAAAGATTTCTTTGAAGACTGGGTCCCCTCGTGTCTGGTTTTGTTCTGAGGGTCAGGGTTAACTATTCTTACCATCCTGTGGTCTGCATGTTCAGCTGTGAGCACTCTCCTGATATAGGAGCTCCTGAGAGCCAGTGGGTTGGCAGGGAGGAATTTATAAAAGTATGAGTATCACTCTTCTGTTAGATTGCTTTCCTTCTCTTTCTTTCTCAAAGTATTTTGCTTGGGGTCTTCTATTGTAAATGCTGAAGAGTTATCACCATGGTGATATTTAGTCCTCTATGATTTATTCATTCAACATACCTTTATTGTAATTGTGAAGTAATAGTCACTATGTTTTAGGGTACCTTTGGCACTGTGCTGAGTTCCTCACACTCATTATTCATTGAATTCTCATAGCAACCCCACAAGATAAGCATTAGCTCTCATTAGTAATAAGAAAATTGTTACTCCAGAGAAGTTAAGTAACTTGATTGAAGTCATAGTTCTATAAGTGGTGTAGCCAAAACTAGAACTCAGGGCTGTTGGCTACCAAACCCCAGTCCTTTTCTGTGATCTCATGCTCTGCCAAGTGCTCTGAAGGATCCTCCATATGACTCCAATTCAGGACAGCCTGCAGGCTTCTGTGTTTAGATTTATGCACATATAAAATGAAAATGTCTGAAGTGTTAGAGGGCACCAGCAACAACAAATACTGTATAGCCAAAAACTTAGAGAACGTAAAAAAACTTCCTAGAAAACCAGGCTTGCAAAACTCAGATAAGCAAGTGGCCTTTACAGACAGTGATGAGGACACACAACAGTAAAATGACTCACATTTGGGATTGATTGGAGATGCCATGGGTAACTATATCTGTGAGAAAGTGTAAATTGGAACTCCAGCAGGCACAGCTTTGCAAATGTACCAATGCTCACTCCCAGGGAGCAGCAGAGAAACAGAGACTTGCACACACAAAGATTCCAACTACCTAATTGGTTGCTCTTTCCCCAACATTTTCCCTGTAATGTTTACTAAGGGTCTGTCTACCTCACATTGTGTCTAGATCTGCCACTGAGGATAAGGAAATGAGTGGAGCACGGGCTTTTCACTCAGGGCTCAGTAGGTTTCCACTGTATACTTGGCACTTGAGCAGAGGCCATAGATCCTCATTCTCCAGAAAGGATTTCGTTATTCAGCTTCTTGTTGCTGCAACAAAATACCTGACATGCACAGATGAAAGAAGCAGAGGTTTATTTTGGCTCACAGTTTCAGAGGTTTCCGCCCATGGTCATCTATCTCTAAGTCAGTAACATCGTGGTAGAAGGGTGTGGAAGAGGAAAGCTGCTCACCTCATGGCAGCCAGGAAAGAGAGCAGGGAAAGAACTGAAGAAAGAGGCTAGGGCTGAGGACAAGAATGTACCCTTAGGGCTGGGGATTTAGCTCAGTGGCTTAAGCACCTGCCTGGCAAGTGCAAGGTTATGAGTTCGATCCCCAGTACCAAAAAAAAAAAAAAAAAAAGAGTAATACCAGACAAGAATGTAGCCTTTCGGATTATGCCTACAGGGATCTACTCTCTCCAGTCAGGGCCCACCCCTCACAACACACTCAACTAATAACTCACTGTGATCTAATCACTTTCAAGAAGCCCTACCTCTGAACAAGTAAATTTCTTGGGTACTTTTTTTTTCTTTTATCCAAACCGTAACAATGGAGTAGTAGAAATGCGTATCCCTTTACCCTTCACTGATGAACTGGCTACAGACCAAGAAGGTAAAGTAAGTTGGTGGTCACCAGACAGTAAATAGAGAACAGAGAGAGGTCTGTTTTAAGCTACATCTATTCTGTTCACTATTTCACATCCAGCAACTCAGTTTACAAGACCCGCCACAGAACAGGTACTCAGTAAATGCTGAGTGGACTGAAGTCTGAGATATCCTCTAGTGAGAAGAAGGCCCCCCTATAATTTTCCTCCATCTTCCTTCCTGGTTATAAGATCAGAAAGTAGAATCCATTTAAACCAGAGGATACATTTGCTCCTTGGGAAAGTCCTGCTTCCTTCTGGGGTTTATAAGTGAGGCTTCCATGGCTGAGCTCTCAAATACTGAGCTTTTCCCTTGAAAACCTGGAACCCATCAAGGTCCCTTTCTTAGGGTTCTCAGGCTGCAAGGCAGAAGGGAAGGAAAGGAATGGGCCCAAGTGAGCATCTGCAGTTCTACCTCTAGACAACTTAAGGCCTTCTCAGGCCCATGGGCTAGGCCCGAGGTGGTCTGCTCTTGCTTTTCACATACCCACAGTCCACCACACTGGAGCTGTCCCCTCCCAGACAGACTGCTCAGGCCACTTACATAAGCCATTCACTTGTTGGTAAATGTGCTGCATTCTAAGACCTCTACTCATCCAGCACAGTGGTCACAGAGACAGTTACCCCACCGGAAGCCAGGGATATAAATATGCATGACAGGGTGGGGCAGATAGAGGTGAGAGATGTGGGTTGCCTGCTGTCGGCATTTGAGAGGAAGAGAGAAGTTTGAAGTGGGTACATCAAGGAAGATTTTCTGGATAGGATGGCAACTGAGGAAGCCGAACTTCCAAAAAGCAGAGGGTTTGAACCAGAACACTCTTGGTCCCCCTAGCAGAATTTCCTTTTAGAAATTTGCTTTCAGATCTGTGATGAGTGACCTTATACTTGAAATCCCATATCAGGAGTTTTGACAAGGGCTTCAAAACAGTCAAGGCAGAGCCTCGTGTGACCTTAGTCACAAAGTAAAGGTTTTATAGGCTTGTAGGCCAGCTTGTCCTGGCCTGGACTTCGGACAGTCCTCTCTTCCTTGAAGGTATTTTCACCATCTTTCTCCATGGTCTAAGACAGTCTGTGTTTTGTGTGATTTTGGAAAGCAGAATTCAGATTTTGGATTTAAAGAACCACTTATTAGTTCGGTAAGTCTTGCTTTCTCATTTGTAGAACAGAAGCAACCCTCATACTGTCCTCCAGCTATTGTAAGTATTAGGAAAGCTAAGGATTTGAACACATACAGTAAGTGCTCCAATACATGACAGCCACTGTTAATGTCATTTAAATGCCATGAGAAGGGGGAATTCCAGGACAGGGAAGGAATTGTAGGTCCTCTTGCTCTGCTGGCATCCTGGTAACAATTGGGCAGCAGTGGATCTGTCACTGTTCTGGTGTCTTGGGCTCTGGCCAGTAGCCTGAAATGCCAAGGGTGTGAGGGGAGAGGAATTGTGCTCAGTCCACTCAGTAAGCTGCCTCTCCTTTTGGCTTCTGTCCCAGGTTCTGTATGTTTCTATTAAAATGCTGCCCGAGGACAGCTGGACAAGGCAAATGGCCCTGCCCCTTCTCATCCTCTCCCTAACCAATGCTGTTTGCTCTCTGGGTGGACACTCAGCTGGGATAGTTTGTATGAGCTTCTAGATTCTCTACCTTCCCATCAAAGGGCTTCCTGCAAAGCTTCCTCCTAGTTCAGGACTACAATATTGATTATCTTTTGGGATATCGTTCACATTCTGTGGCCTTCCAGGGGACTCTCTCACCAGAGCTGAGGTTTCAGTCACGAAATCGCCTCAGTGACCTCTAGGCCTCTGGGAGGAAAGTGTGACTGGAGGGGAGGGTACAGGCAAAGAGCTGATGAGAAGTGATGCTGGAAGACAGATGTGTACCAGATGGGCTAGACTCGGACCTCTGCTGTCTCAGAGGGTGTGGAGCCAGTGTGGGCTTCTGCTAAAGGCAGCCATTTGCGAGAAGGAAGTGACTCATTTGGGTGTTTCTTTCTCCCTTCCCCTCCTAACTCCTCTCCCCCAACTCCTCACCAACTTCACTTTATAACTCTTTGACTTAAAAGACGGGATTACCTAAGAAGCAGAGAGTGATGCATGTCCCACTGAAAGTACTTGACACTTGACAGTGCTTCACACCTGGGTGTGCCTGATGGTGCCCAGAGCCAGGGCCGAGCACTGCCTTTGGAATACTGCAGCAGCCATGATGTGAACCCTGTTCTTCAGACTACGAGTCTTCTCCATAGAATACATGACTCCCAAGAAGAAGAGATGAAACAGAATACTTTGTAAACTGTGAATTTCATATTTCTTTCCCATTGAATGCCATATTGGAATTCACTGTAGTTCTATGACTCTTCCATTTTACAGAGAAGAAAAATTGAGGCTTAAAGAGGTTAAGAGTGGTCATGTGACTAATAAGTGATTAAATCTAGACCAATTTCCTAGCTTCTTCACCTGCATAACATATCTGCTTCAAAAAGACTATGCTTTTTGTGAGCATGGCTTACCTGGATTGTAGATTTACTGACCTCCAGGAATTGCCATATTTATGGTGTCACCAGAAATTTTATTTGCTTTATTTCACTGTAAACAGTATCCACTTAGCCATATACCCAAGGGGACTTTACTTACTTGTTCCAAGTCTTAAGCTTTTCAAGTATAAATTGATGATGATAATAATACATGTTGCTCTGGGTAATTGGAAGGAGTAAATAAAATATTTATCTCAATCTCCTCATCTGTAAAATGTGAAAAGCAGTACCTACTCTGTAGTGAGTTGCTAGGATTACTTGAATTACTGCATGTCAAGGGCTCAGAATAAATACTATGTGCTTGAATAAATGTTAGCAGTGATTTTTTTAACCTTCCAGGTGCCAGCATGGCTCATGTTATTCAGAACTCACCACTTCCCTAAGGTCACCAGGTCCACAATTTCACCACTTTCCTTATGTACACAGGTCACAGTCTCCTTCCTGGGTGTTTGGTTTTATCAGCATCTCATCTAACTGTATATGTTTCCTTATTTACTTTGTTTCATGTACTAGTACCATTGCATAGGATCAGTGGTTCTAGAATTGTAGCTCCTATCAGGGAGGCCTTGTGAAATCGACTCCCTTGGCCTCACCTCAGCGTTCTTTATTCAGGAAATCTAGGACAGAACCCCAAACTTTCTTCAAAACTCATGCCCAAGTGGCACTGAAGCGGAGACCCGCAGCTATTCTTTAAAAACCAAAGTCAAAATTATGATAGAAAGCGGATGACATTAAAGACAAGGACAGCTAGCCTTTTTTAAAAATCTTGTAAATTACGTCCCTTCCTAGAACTTAAACTCAGTGGGTGGAGTGGCATTTTCAATTTGTTCAGCACCACCACTCCTGTGCATCTTCACTAGTAGGTGCTCAATAATTATCGGCTGACTAAATATTGATTGAATGCATTGATTTGTATAATTCGCCTGTGTCTGGTGCACATCTCATTCCCTCCCTGGGGGTCTTGCTCAGCCCTCCGGGGCCGCCTCTCTGTCCACAGGCTGGCACTCAGCGTACCTCCCCCCTGACTGTGCGTGTTTGTGCCCTAGATCACCCAGGCGGCCTGCAGAACCACCCCCGCCTCCGGACGCCGCCGCCCCCGCTCTCACACGCCCACACCCCCAACCAGCACCATGCGGCCTCCATCAACTCCCTGAACCGGGGCAACTTCACTCCGCGGAGCAACCCCAGCCCGGCCCCGACCGACCACTCACTCTCTGGAGAGCCCCCTGCCAGCGGCGCGCAGGAGCCCACGCACGCCCAGGACAACTGGCTGCTCAACAGTAACATCCCGCTGGAGACCAGGTGCACGCAGAGGGCTGGCTGCTGGGTCTGGGCCGCCAGGGGGAGCCGGTCCAGGTCTTTAAGGGGCCTGTTGGGGTGTCTGTGTCCCTGTCTCCTACCAGGCCAGTGAAGCTGGGGTCCAGTGCACAGCCTTGGAGTGTGATTCTCTGACCACCTGAGAAAAGGATGGTGGGACGGGGCAGAAGGAGCCAGGGCTCTGGGATCCACCAGACCCAAGGTCCAAGGATAACCTGCAGCTTACTAAAGCTACGACCTCGGTCAAGTTGCTGGACCTCTGTGCTTCACCGTGAAGCCCTTGTCTGCACAGTAGTGATGCAGAGCTCTCGTAAAGGCAGATGAGAGCAGCTAGCTATGTGAGAAGGAAGCAGGCACAGGTGCCAAGCAGGGCCTTGCTCCAGGTTTAATTAGGGCCCTCGCCTCTGTTGTTCCTCCACGGTCTCATCCCGCTATTCCTAACATCGGGCCTGCCTGGCCTGGGGTGGGTGCTCAGTAAACACAGCCGCTCACCATCCTGCAGATACCCATGGCCCTAGTAACCCCTGAGGCCCATCTGTCAGTGATGGCTGGTGTATGCATCACAGGATGCGTCCTCACGCCTTTGTGAGATGGGTCGTGTTATGAAGATCCTCTTTGGGGGTTTTGGAAGCTCAAAGTCAGAGGAGTCCAGCAGTAGCTCAGAGCCACATAGGCAATTACTGCTCAGATGGGAACCCAGGTTGCCTGATTCCTGTCCAGTGCTGTTTCCTGCTCCAACTGACACATTCTTGGGACAGCTCTCTTCCTCCACCCAAGCTGTGGAATGCTACTCCAGCTCAGGGGCTTCAGCCAGTTCCTTCCCTTCCTTTGGCCAGTGTTCAGTTTTTCCAAAATAGAATTTTTTGTGATTATAACCATCATGCCACTCACTAGAAAAAATACAGAGAGAAACAAAGAGGAGGATTAGATTTACCCACAGTGCTTCTGGTCTTGTCTCTCTCTGCTCTTTACACTGAGGGTAAAGTGTCCTAGCCTAACACAGTAAAAACTTTTCATCTTATACCATATTTCCTAAAGTAGTGGCAAGCTTACATTTTATTTTCCTTAACTCCTTGCTTTATTTATAAGAGCACAAAAGTCACACCACACTTGAGGAAGTGAAATAAACATATTGGATGTTGAGCTTGAAGGGTCCAATAAGAGGAGATTCAATATCTTTCTGTACCATTTTTTCCAACAGTACATTTCTCAGAGATGGGGCCAGCTAATGTCCACCCTAAACCCTTAATTGATAGAAATTTTGTTGACATCCTTTACAGTGGTGTGCAACTTTTCCTCATGTGCCTCCTTTGCTCTCAACAGTTAGAGTGGGATAAGTGGTCTGTCATCTTGCTAATCAGGTCTCCACTATTTCCAGTGTTCTTATTGAGTGGCACATGCCTCGAAAAAGCCAGGAACTAATCGATGGTTCTGATTCTCTGTTGAGTCACAGCTGCCTCTCTCTCTGCATGGATGTTCATTTTTCTCACTTAGGAGCAAAGCAGGGCTTCCTACTTTGAGAAACCAGGTTTTTCCAGGGTAAGGGAAATTTTCTTAATCGTTTGTCACACCTCATGCCTTTGCCACCATGCAGTGGTGGTCATGGCTTATCTCTCCTGCCTCATCAATCTAGTGTGCACTTGCCTTACTGATCCTTCACCCTCCCATATCGATTGCTCAAACTTTGTTTAATTTTTCTTTAAATTTTATCATTCAAGTAATAAATGTTCACTGTAGAGCAGTTAGGAAATGAAATACACAAGATGAAAATCTGTATCTACCTCCAAAAGGTAAATATTGTTAACATGTAGATATGTACCCACATACATAATTTTATACACATATCCATTTGCATAATAGAGTTATATCCCTATCTATTACTGATGTGTAGTTAAATATTTAATATTCAGTATATGTATAAAGTTATCAACATTTCCCCCAGTCCCCAAGGCCTTTCATGTCCTTGTGCCATTGTACATACTTTTGCACACCTCTGCAAGATTTTCTCACTTCTTAGACTAGCCAATCCCTGCTTATTCTTGAAGCCCCCAATAAAATGTTTGAGAAAGCTTATTCTGTGATTCCAAATTTCTGTTCATGTAAGGATGGCATGCAGCTGAGAAAGCCTAACAGACTTCTCTAAAGTTTAGTGACTTAGCAGACGTCCGGCTAAGTAGCCTCACATTGTGACCCAGGAGTTCAGAAAGGGCTCAGCTGGCTCCTCTTCTGCTCCCTGTGGTATTGCCAGAGTTGGTCCATGGTCTTTTTTTTTTTTTTTTTTTTTTGAGACAGCCTTGCTATGCAGTTTAGACTGACCTTGAACTCACTTTGTAGCCCAAATTGATCTCAGTCTTGCAACAATCCTCCTGCCTCAGCCTCCGGAGTGCTGGGATTATAGGCGTGTGCCACCACACCCTGCATAGCCCATGGTCTTTAACTGGCAACTAGAATAGTACAAAGAATGTCAGATGCTTCATTCAGATGCCTGATCCCTGTAGGCTTAGGGCCTTTCCACAGGATGATCTTCCTAGAAAGACAGTTGTACTTCATTCTCTATGACTCAGGGTTGCAAGTCACTGAGACAGATGCTTTTGATCCACCTAAGGGTTCACTCTGGAGCTGCCATAACATCACTTCCACCATATTTCATTGGCCAAAGTCAGCATGGGCCAGCCAGCTTCAAAGGGAGAAGCAGCAGACCCTACTTCCCTATGGTAGAAGTGTCAAAGAAAATTTGTAGCTATCTTTTTTTCCTACCACACTGTTATAAGGCTGTTGTAGCAATTACAAAAAGATAATATCTGAAAATGTATAAATGCTCCACTACATGTCATGTGGTACTTATTATTTAATAAACGTTCACTGAATGCTAGCCTAATAGCTAGGACATTTAAGAGGACAGGCTCTTACAGTAGAACAAGTGCTATGCCAGAGGTAAGAACTGGGGGTGTGCTGCCATGTTTTCATTGCTTTGGGACCCCTAGCACACAACAATGCCACATGTGGCCAGAACATGATGAGTACTTGATTAATATTAAAATGCAGTTGAAATGAATGAATAATGGAAAAATTGGATGAATAAATATACTTACTGGAGAGCTGAATGGGGAAAATGGGCAGTTTCCCAGTGGCCTGGTATTCTGGGACTTATCTAAAGAAAATCATGAGTGAGCTACAGAGGAGTCAGGAGTCATCCAGGTGCCAGAGGGGAGGGTGAGAGGGCCTGAGACTGTCTGATTAAGGCTTCTGCACAGTCTGAGCAGAGGCCTACAGGACCAAGAGAACAGGTCCTGCTTGAGATAATTGTCCTCAGCAGCGATGGCCAAACCCATGAGAAGAAGAGCAGGCCCTTCCCTAATTATCAGTCTGAGTCGATGTGCAGAGTTTGAAGTAAATAACTAAACAAATAGCATAACAGCTGGTAGAGTAGCCAGAGGGGATTACATTTCATGCTGGCAGAAAAAGAAAGACTAGCAGAAGGGTGAAGGAGGGAGAGGGCTTTGGTAGACCTGCTCCATTGTCTGCATCTGTTATCTCCCTGGCAGACTCCAAGGTTAACTGAATCCTCTAAGGAGGAGCCTGGGTCTACCTGAGCGCCCTAGAGCAGACTAAGATACTGCTGGAAGCCCAGCAGGTGTGTCTGTGATCCATTCTTCTGGGAGCTGTGTGTTCAGGGTCCCCAAACCCTGATCCACTACTTTTCCATTGTGTAGCATCACACACTTAATTGATTTCTTAGGGACTGTCAGATTAAGGCTTCTGTCAGAGGAAGGGGAGCCAGAGCAGAAGGCAGTCAGACCTGTGCTCTAGCTCAGCTGATCTGAGACCTCATTTGGAAGGCCGAGGCCCATTCTCTGGTCATACTGAATTGGGGCAATAGCTTGTCTACAGTCAAGGTTTGAGGCTACCTGATGTTCTCTAGGCAAGTGCTAGTGTGGTCTTAGGATGGCAAAAGTCCCTTCTAGTGGGCCAGAGCAACCCCAAGCATTGCAGAGTTGGGTTGACAGTCATCCCAGTTATTTGGTGACTCAGTCACAAACAAATTTAAGACAGCCCACTGCTGCATAAGAAACTCATAGTCTGTTCAGGGAGGCAGACTGGGGAAATGGAGGCAAACATTGCAGATGGTGCTCTGATGTAGCCAGCACTCTGAGCAGAGGCCAATGTGGTCCTCTCGGCTTGGGGGAATTGGGTAGCGATCAACAGACACTAAGCCCATAGTAGAATAGCCAAATGCTGTTCTAGGTACTCCATGCTTTAATCCTCATAACACTCACTCCCCAAGACCACCCCCCAGGTTTGATGATTTGCTGATGGGCCTCATGAGATGCCACATATAGTGATGCTAATGACTCTGATGTATTACAGCAAGAAAGAACACAATGCAAAATCAGCAAAGGAAAGGTGTGTGGGGAGAAGTTCGGGATTTTAAACCAGGCCCAAGGTTCCAGCATCTTCACTCAGTAGATTCCCATAGGACAGCCACACTTAACTCCCCAAGCAAATGGTGTGGTGATCCGTGAAATGCTGCCAATCATAGAAGCTCATTAGAGACTCACAGTCCAGGGTTTTTACTCGGGGATGGTCACATGGGCATTCCCTACCTGGCACAAACCAAATTCCAGACTCCCAGAAGACAAGCAGGTATTTAGCATAAAGCACACTGCTTCCCCAGTTAATTTAGCACAGTGAGTCAGCCACTCCTGTCAGTCCATGGAGGCTACCTTCTGAAACGCAGCTCCAAGATGCCATCCAGAAGCCAGCCTGGTAAGATGCTCATAGCAGTCAGGACTGCATCTTTTACTCTGTCCTGCATAGGTGGATGGTCTTTCTAGCATCCTTATTTCAGAGATGGAGCTGAATCACAGAAAAGTTAAGATCCTACAGCTAAGAAGTTGGTAGGACTGGGATGCTCAGCTTGGCTGACTCCAGAGCCATTGTATCCAACCATTGTCCAACATCGACTTCCTGATTATTACAAGCAGCTTCTCAGGGCATGCACTGGTAAGAGTTTTCAGGAGAGAAAGCAGTTCTGAGTGCAGGACAGTTGGGCAAAGGCACAGAGCAAGGAGGGAACACAGTGTTTTAGAGAGATGGCACACAGTGGGTTGAAACAGGTACAGATTTGTGAGCAGGAAAGGGAAGGACCTGGGCAATGGAGGGTCTTGAGTCACATGAAAAGATTGCACTTGTCTCTGTGGACAGAAGGGCAGAAGTGAGTAGCTATCAGCAGCTTTTAAATTGGAGAGAGGCATAAAGGGATTGGCCTTTTAGAGGGATCACTGGCCTGAATGTCTGGGTTCATGTGTTTCTTCATTCATTTCTTCAAATACCAGAGCTGCTCCATAACCATATGTTCTTGGCAGAATTGCTGATCCCCACACAGTTGGGATCTTAGCTAGCAAATAAAGGGTGTCATCCCTGCCTGTCCTGCCCCACCAAGTGGTTGGGAGAAGCAGACACAGTGGTGGCCATTCCTGGGCTCTGTGTGCAGAAGCAAGCTCAGTGTAGCCGTTTCATTGTGAGGTGCACTATTGAGTAGGCCAGTCCCAAAGACCCACTGCCCCTTCAGCTCCCCGGGACTCCCTTGCTAGGGATGCACAGACCTGAGAACTCCAGCTTCAAATAGCTGTAACCTCTCCCCTCTCTGTGAAAACCTCCAAGAACAGCACAGTGCTTGGGTGCAGTCCATCTCTAAGAACTCAGTGACCCCTTTCCTGACATACAGCTGGGACTTGGAGGTCAGGGAGATCTTGTTTGAGTCCCCTTCCTGCCTTTTCCTTGCCTTATGACCCTGGATCATCATGAGTTTTCTTATCTGCGAGGGTCAAGTGAATCACACGCAAAGATCTGCAAGGATCCTGTGAGGATCAAATGAATCAGGTGTACATATTTGAGCTCCCTGCAGTGGTGAGAAGGCCATGACCCAAGGTGGCTTCAGCAGCTGAGAGGGTTCGGTGGAGAAATCCTCATGTTAGGAGAACTGAACTCCCAGAATGTAGGAGCAGAGGGGAAGAAAGTGAAGTCTTGAGCTGGGAGTCAGGGTGCTTGGGTTTAGTCTCAGCTCTGCCGCTGACTCACTGTGAATATGGAAGCAGAGCCGGGCTCTCTCTAGGCCTCAATTTCTTTGTCAATGAAATGAGGCAAAATAATTTGACCCAGAACTAAACTAAGCTTTAAAAGTACAGAATGATGAATATCCATCATTTTAGCACAAAGGCTCACCTCCCCCAAATTCCCTAGTGACCCGAACAATTAACATCTGAGTGGGAGCTCTTTCAGGAGTTCTGCCACCCCCCCCACCCCCGCTGCTTTAGAAATCCTTTATTCTGTAGTGTTATACCTTTCCTGATCCTAGCAAATCTGTACTTTTAGGCGATACTTATCAGTTCACCTTTTTTTCCAGCTGTTTCTTTCTAACTTGTAAAAGTTAAAATAAATCACTTAATCCAGCTACTTGAAGATCCCCACTGTTCACATTTTGATCTTTAGCCTTTGTGGGGTTTTTCCTCTGAGTTTATTTATTTATGATTTCAGTGTGCAGACATGGCTGGCTGGGAGCAAAGGTAGCCTAGGTATGCAAGGAGGTCCAAGGAGGCGGCATGAACTCTTCGCTGGACCCTGTAGGCAGGGCTAGGTGGGGCTGCTCACTGCTGGGCCCTATGGGCTGTAGAGAGAATGCAAATCCCTCTTTAAATGCAGGGTAGTGTAGAAAATAATAATGAACACCACCCTCTGTTATCTGCTGTTAAGGACTGACCGTGTACTCTCTGTGCTAGGCAAGGTTCCCGGGCATATCCTGAATCTGGTGATCTTCAGTACACATTTAGTTCCTACTGCTCCATGGCAGGCATCCTATAAGACTCTCAGCACATAGCAGTGAACAAGGCAGATAAGACTCCTGGCTGGTAGAACATGAATTGCATTAGGAAGAGGCACAGTGAGCAGATAAACATATGTGTTTATTGGTTCCCCATCATCACTTACTGACCCCTCTCTTGCCTTATTTTTCTTCACAGGACTTGACTCTGTGTGTGTGTGTGTGTGTGTGTGTGTGTGTGTGTGTGTGTGTATGTGTGTGTGCTAAAACAATGCAAAAGGCCTGAAAGTGATGGAAAGACTGGAGTGACAGCTCCTCTAGTCAGGGTGAGGAGATGACCCATGCAGCCATTTGAAGGAGGACAGGTCACTCAGATGAAAGCAAAGGCTTAGCTTGTTTGAAAATAAATAAGGCCAGTGTATCTGTAGCACGCAAATAAGGTTTGAGAAGTGGTAGGGAGCCACGTCCTACAAGATCTTGTGGGCCTTGTTAAGGATGAAGGAGGAGTGGGGACAGAGAAGTGACCTGATCCAAATTATGTTTTAGGTTTTTTGCGCCAAGTATATAGCTCAGCGGCACAGCGCCTGCCTGGCAAGCACAAGGTCATAAGTTTGATTCCCAGTACCAAACAAACAAATATAATTTAGGTTCTTTAAGGTACACAGTTAACCCCTTTTATGTAATTGACTCACAAGCCAAGGGCAGATGAACGATAGATCTGGGACCTGAACCCAGATGTGTCTGGTCCTAGAGCTTGCATGCTTCCCACTAGGCCACCTGGCCTCTCATCTACAGGGCCACCTGCCTGGAGATAGAAAAGAAGTCACTCTGATTTTCACACCCTTGTAACTTCTCCCAGCCACCAGGAGAGGCTAAAGGCCCTGAACACCACCTGTCACACCAGCTGTGTTCCAGGACCCACCCAGAGGGAAAGTCCTGTCACCACTGTAGTGCTCAGTGGCCTCACTAGTAAACAGGGTACCTTTCTGCTTCCAGCATCTCCAGGATGTGAATAGTGCTTGCAGCCTCCTGCAGCTTGGTTTTGGAGCTGGCCAGGGGATAATAATCGCAGGCTGTATATAATAAAGCCAGGTTCTGAAGCAGAAAGGGCCTGAGCTCTGGGCTCAGACAAGTCCAGGTTCCTGCGCTAGCTCTGCTGTCTTTACCTCAGAAAACTTATTCGCTGTGACCTTGCTTTGCCAGCCTGCACAGTAGTAATGACAGTGCTGACATTGTAGGGTAAGTTTTAAACTAAACATTTGCAGAACTCCTAGAATAGTAAATAATATGTGGCAGACATGGGGTAGATGGGACCTATCATGTTTCACATTAGCACTTCTGTCTTATTTGTGTAACTCTTAAACATTCATCCAACATTGTCCTGGTTAATCCTCACAGTAAACTGGTTAGCTTAGTACTGCAATCCCCATTTTCCAGCAGCACATAAGATTAAGAGAGGTTTAGTTTTTTTACCCAAAGTCACACAGCGAGAGACACAAAAAGCATGTGAGTCTGGGCTAGTATTCTCAAGACCTGTAGAGTCAGAGGAAAAGTCCCTGGCAGGCTGGGAACCAAAGCTGGCTGCAGTCAACATCTCTTGGGTGTGTGCAGGAGGTTGATGCTTACTAGCTTGTTAGATTATCCACTATGAGGTCTTACAAGGTGGCAGCGGTCTTAAGAATAGCAGAAGACAGGAGCCCACTCACCTGAGTACACATGACAGCATTTAGCAGGCATGGGTCAGTACTACAGGAACAAATGTGGCTGTCTTCACTTGGGGTTAGATTTTGTTGAAGTCCCATAATGCCATGCTACCCTTAGGGGGCCAAGAGCACTCTTACCTTGTGTCTTTGGTGGGGTGCCATCCTTTCTAATCAGTCCTCACCCAGATCCCCACACAGCTGAAGGCCAAGATGCTCCAACCGTAGTCAGCATTAACCTGGAGACTGGAGAAAAATGCATATACTGAAGCCCATCCCCAACCCACTAGTTCTGAATTTCTCCAGACAGTTCTGTTGCTTGCTCAAGTTTACAGTTGCTTTAGAAGATGATGCCAAAGATGCTTGGGGTTTTTTGTTTGTTTGTTTCTTTCTTTCTTTCTTTCTTTTGACAAGCCATATGATCATCTCTGGCTCCAGTTTAAGCAGTAAGTAGAGGAGAAAACCAAGGATGTGGGTCCTAAGCCCAAACTCTTGCTTTGAGCCCTGTTCACTGGTGGTCTTGGCAAATCCTGGTACTGCTCCATACCTTAGGCTTATCATCTGTAAAATGGGGATAACACTGCCTTCCTTGTGTAGCCTATTTTGAAGATTTGGGAGAATGGATGTAATATGCCTAACTCAGTGCTGGACACATGTCAGTCCTCAGTGAGAGCTGTGATTTGATACACACATCTGCCAGACATTCGGGTTTGTATAGCGAATGCTCCCTCTGGACACTATGTGCCAAGTGGACCCCTTGCACATGTGGCTTGCACACTGACCCATTGCCTGGAGTCTGTGTCCTGCTGGTCTCATGCACAACTGCACCAAGTGGCCACTTTGTTTCTCTATATCCCTCCTTCATCGATGCATGACTCCTTGCTTCATTCATGTCTCCATGTGTGTGTAGAAACCTAAGCAAGCAGCCATTCCTAGGGACATTGCAGGACAACCTCATTGAGATGGACATTCTCAGCGCCTCCCGCCATGATGGGGCTTACAGTGACGGGTAGGTGACATCCCCATGCTCCTCCTCCGTGTGTGTGTGCTGTCCCTGTGGCTCCTGCACTTGCATGCATACCCTGAGACCTTTTCCTGGGATCCCCTGGTTGAAGTGGTGCCATGTTGCATGCCCATCCCCAAGTCCATGTTCAACTTGCAACAGTTTGTCCTTGGAACACCCCGTCCCTGGCATATTAACATCCATCATGTTAATATGCAGCTCTCAGCATCTCATTGGCTGCCTTCACCATTCTGAAAATCATCTCATGTAGCAATTTTTATGCAGCACAGTCTCTGCATTGTATGTATTCTGGCCTTGAATGTGTATTCTTTGACCTGAATCAACTTGTACCCCAATGGGGCAGGTATACTCTAAGACTTCCAGGGGTATACAGTGCAGTCAATACACCCCATTTTCCAGGATTTATTCAAGTCCTCGCATGACCATGGTTAAAGCCACACTGTGGAGGACTTCCTGACACCTAATTTGTCCACAACTATGTGTTTTGAGCATCCTTGCTGCCCTCAGGTCTAGAGCTAGGATGTAGGATGCAGCTGCCCGGCCATCCTTCTACACGGCTCTCACCTGGCTCTTGGAAAGAAGCAGCCTGGTTTCTAAGCAGAGTACTTTGCAGGCATTTGTAGCACACATAAAAGAACACTTGGCCATGGGCACAACATGTGATGGTTTCTTGACTTCCACCCCAATAAAGTCTCCTATAAAAAGAAGGGTATTCTACCTAGATATGGTGACATGCTCATGTAATCCCAGCACTTGAGAGGCTAAGGTAGGAGGATTACAAATTCGAGGCTAGCCTGAGATATTTAGTGTCTCAAAACACAAATAATAATAAAATTGAGAGTATTCTAATCCTTAACCAGGTACAACGGTAATGCAGATATTAGTGGAAGAAAAATATTAGGTCCCAATTATCTCTAAGAGACACATGGATTTTAGACACTTTCCAACTTGCTGTAATGATTTCAGAAATCAGGTAGTTGCTTTCCTAAGACACATCCTCTGGCCCCAACTTTTCCCAGGAAAAGGACCAAGACCAGCCTCTGGCGAGTAGGTGACACCCTTTGCCTTGGCTTAGGCGGGCTCTCCTGTGGGAAGGGCTGTCCCATTGTGCTCCGTGGAAATATGTCTCCCGTGCCCCGTTTTGTGGTCTGGTGTGTGACTCTCCTCTAGCCTTCCCTGCCATCTTCTCTGTGGTGACTCTCTCTCTCTCTCTTTAGGCTCCTCTGCATGCTTCTTCTCCTGCCACCCCTGTCCTGCAGGGTGGTTCTGGTGCCTGGTCAGTCAGCCAGTGCTGACGCAGTCTGCCTCTCTTCATCCACAGGCACTTTCTTTTCAAGCCTGGAGGGACCTCTCCACTCTTCTGCACCACGTCCCCAGGGTACCCCCTGACATCTAGCACCGTGTATTCGCCTCCACCCCGGCCTCTGCCCCGCAGCACATTCGCACGGCCGACCTTTAACCTCAAGAAGCCCTCCAAGTACTGCAACTGGAAATGTGCAGCCCTGAGTGCCATCGTCATCTCGGCCACGCTTGTCATCCTGCTGGCATACTTCGTGGGTAAGCACACCCTCACCCCAACTCCCCTTGGCTCCCCTTTGGCCCAGAGGGCAGCTACCGAGACACCTGTGGGCACTGAAGACTCCTCACCAGCACAGCAGTCATGACATGCTGCGTGAGTTAAGCAGATCCGGGGTGTTAGGGGGCTCTGCACCCCAAACCATCCAGGCTAGCTCTCCGGATCCCCTCTTGCTCCCTGCACTTAGACAGAAAAGGAAACTCCTATCTCTGGTTGTGCCAGATGCCTGGCATTGGGACATAAGCGTGCAATAAGACCAGCCTCTGTGGTGGTGGTCTGTGGCATGCGTGTCACAGATGGGCTTCAGTACAAATTAGATGACAAGTTGGAGAGGCTAGACAGTGAGCAGGCCTCTCCTATTGGCAATTTAGCTGCAGTGAAGAGCAAGAAAGAGGCCAAGTGCCTTGGGGTGGAAGAGACAGTGCCAGGAAAGCATGTCTGCTGCCAAGGAGATCTGGTCTGGAATTGCACCAGGGTCAGGAAACAGAGAATCCCAACTGGGGAGCAGCAGGTCCCCATGAGCAAATAATGCTGCTGAAAGAAGCCTAGAGACATCTTACTTGACCCCAGGGCACACACATGGTGTAAGAAACTCCTCATGGCCTACTGCCTTGCTCCAACAAGTGGCTCCTCTCGGTACTCTTTTGATACATTTTTCACATAATCTGGTTTCCTAATTCTGACCTCTATCTTGGGTCTTCCCCTAAGAAAATGGTTAATCTGAAGATAAATATGTGCATTGTGTTGAGTCTGCAGCCTCTGGGAAATGCAGCCTGCTAAAAAAAGGTATCCAAAGGGAGCTTGACTTAGCTGTTAGTATCCTTAAGCTTCTGTAATTCTACAGTTTAAGATAGGTTGAGCCTAAAGAAGGCCTTAAGCTAAAGAAGGCTTGAATCCATGCTAAGGAATTAAAAGATAATCTTGTAAACAAATGGGAATTTTTTTAAGTATAGCCCAGTAAGTAGTAGAACTAAGTGGCAGAAGCCAAAGAAAGGCAAAGTACTACCCAATGTGAGAAAAGAAAAATCCCTGTGCCAACCAAGCAAAGTCACTGTGGATGAAAGAGGGAGCTATTCTGGATGCAGAGTAAGTGCTATCCCTAAGCATGTTTAATAGAGCACAGCCCAGCTCTTGTTCAGGAAGTAGCTGAATGCTTTGAATATGGATGGGAATTTGATCACTTTCATGTCAAGAGTCTTGAATTTTATCAAAGCAAGTAATCAAGTAGGCAACAGTCCTGCAATTAGGGAAACCTTATGTAGCAAGCTACAAAAAGCCTTGCCTGATAAGTCCAGTCTCTTTTCTCCTTGTGAATACAGGCTCACAGAATTGCCTGGCTCTACTGAAGAACACCATACATGTTTTATCCTTTCCTGCCAATTGGTGGTTGTTGTCTAGAAAGTTATGTTGAGAAGGATCGTGAGCTACAGGCAGACCCAATAGAAGAGAATCTCTGTGATTGATTAATGATACCTATCATGGTCGGAGGAGTGGAAAATGTAGATCACTTATCAGCATGTACCATCCCTGGATAAGAGGAACAACCAAATTAGGAGAGCTCAGGCCTGCCCAGGCTCTGTGAGGGGCACATCATTAATATAGACTGGGTTTCAGGTAAAAGTTGTGAAACTTATGAGCTATCATCTGGTCAAAATTTCTTCTGTCACTATCAGTGCTATAAAACCACCAACCACTGGTATAGCCATTGCTTTTTCCTGGTATGATAGTATTTCATAAAAGAGTGGACCTTTACACAGGAACTGTCAGTTCTCAAGAGTGAGAATGTTTGCTGGGCATGGATGACAACTCCTCTGGCATCAAAGCATTGAGGTGTATACCAAGTAGTCTACTTTAGGGAGGAGGAAGAAATCTTCATATGGTTAAATAAACTATTTTCCACCCCATGGGCTTCTTCCTCTCCCGTTTAATAAGAATATGTCGTCAATCTTCATCTATCCAAAGACAAGGGCTACTTGTGAAAAGTTGTGAGCTCCCTGTCACAAGAATACAGAAGAGCTCTTTGACAGTCTAACAGGAATAGGATTTAGGTACCATGGGTTTTTCTGAGTGACCTTTAATTTTCCTTTCAACCTTCATAGTCTTGAATATTTAATAATTTTGTAAGTCATATTTTTCATTCAGTAAGTCATATAATCCTCTGAGTTGTGATCCCCTACTCCCCAGGTATTCATAGCTTAGAAAAGAGATGTCCATAGTAGCAGGTAAATCTAAATCTAAATGAGGGACTGATATTCACAAGAGCTCAGAGGCTGTGGGAATACCCACCCTGAGCCAGAAAGACTGGCGAAGGTTTCTCAGGAAAATGATGCTTGCACTGAATCTGAAAGTAGGAGTTAGCTGGAAGTAGGCAGGCAGGAAGGGTATTTCAAATCCAGTGAACTCACAGAGACTTGAAAAAGGACCACATGGTGAAGAAATGTTCTGTTCGAAGCATCTGAGGGGCTGAGGTGCACCACTGGAGCCAGCACAGAAGTATTTATTCAGCTTGTGAAGATCACATGGTGCCAGGCTGAGCACCTTATTGGGCAGGCAGTTGGGGAGGCATTGAAAGTTGTAAGCAGTGGCAGGACATAGACTATTTCAGAAAGTTAAGGATAGAAGAAGAGAGGAGCAGAAGGCAGAGCTCTTAGGAAACTTCCAGGAAATGAGTCAGGAAAAGCTGATGGCTACAACTAAAACAGCAACAGCATAGAGGTGGAGAGGAGAGTGCAGAATGAGGGTCAATCAAGGAGAACTGTAGTCTCAGATTAGGGGGTCAGCTCATTGATGATTGTCCTTGCGCAGAATGGATATATCCTTCCAATTAAATTCTGTCAGTTTTTAAACCTTAAGCCCAGACTTACGGATCATACCCTCTGTCATGCAGCAGGGGTCTGGGGCAGAGTGTGGTGGGTCTCAGTGTCTCACAGCCTGGATCCCCTGCTCAGCTCTGCCATGGGGCAGCTGTTCTTTGAGCAGCTCCCTGTTAAGCCTGAGTTCTGAGTTCCCCTTCTAGAAAATAAGCCTGACCCACTGCTGCAGTAGGATGTCTGTGAGGTTGCAACGCAGTGAGCTGGTGCAGGTGAATGCACAGCAGGTATGGGAACCTGCATCCTTCCTTCCAGGGCCTGAGGAGGCAGCCTTGGTGTCTGGTCTCTATCCACTGCTGAGGGCAAGGACCCAGCTTCTTACTGCTTGGCCATAATTACAGGCTATGATGACTGACTTGTAAGGAACTATCAATTATTAAAAATCAAATTAATTGTCTCAGCCAAGTACAAATATCCTTAACAAAGAGTCTCTTCTAGCAAACCAACTGATCTAATCAACAGGCAAAAGCACAGATATTTAATTAGATTTTTTGATGAAAAATTGTGTTTAATTTCAAGTATAATCAATTATTAATTACTGTAATGAGTGAGTCTGACTGGGTTTACTAATTAACTCATTTAAAAATTATGAATAACCTTTTCATTTGTAATTATTTTCTACATCCTATCAAGTTCCAGATAAGAATTGCATCACCTCCCCTGCAGAAGGGGAGGCAGAAACAGAGGGTGGGAAAGGATTTTTCTTTCACTGGTGTCTTCCCAGGGCTGCCATATGTGGGTGGTAAACCTGACAGCTCCATTTGATGCTCACTTTCTTAGCTGGGACGTGTTCTTGAGAAATGAGCAGCCAGTGACCTTTCACTTGCAGAGATGTTTCCTGGTATTTTCATAGGAAAACAGAGAATTTGGATTCAGGGCTTGCCACCCACAAAAATTGCAATGGCACTTAGGGCCTTGCCTTCAGCTGCTCCTTCCTCTTCAACCCAGGGCACTTGGCTGCCTTGGCCTGGCCTGGGAACCGAGGAAAAAGCCTCCTATACTTGTGGAGAGAAGATATGAATTTTTGTGTCCAAAGGATGCCCGCCCAGTCAGAGAAGTGGCATCAAGGATGACTTTTGTTGCTGCATTCTGATTCTCCCTTTTAAGATTTTCAGGTCCTGTTAATCTTCATTTGAGTACCTTGCCTCTCCTTTTCTGAAGAAATACATTTGAAGAGTAGCATGAAGCATGACGGGGAATTGATGAGCAGAGTAGGCCAGTTTAGGGCCAAAACATGAGACCATGGCAGACATGCTTTACTTTTAGCATATTCTTATTTCTAAAACATTTTCAGGGGTGAAGAAAAGTGTGTTGCAGAGTAATAAAACTATCATTGATCATTGTTTATCATTTATAAGGTCAGTGGCTTTTATCATGTGATGACCACATGACCATTTCTATTCTAAGCACATTGCTTGTGTTTTTTTACTGAAATCTCCTAAAACCCTGGTGTATTATTAGCTCCAGTTTACAGTTGATAGCACAGAGACCCCATGACCTTTTATAACTTGCCCATTGTCACACGGTAAATGTGATAAATGTGACCCACCTAGGCCCAGGCACTATGGCTTTTAGGCCAATGTTTTTGATGTGTGTGTGTGTGCGTGTGCGTGTGTGTGCATGTGTGTGTGTGTGTGTGTGTGTTTGAGTTCACAATCTTAACTCTTATGCTATAAATTTCCCTTCTTAGTATTTGTTTTTGGTGAGATGTTTTTTGGCTTTTTTTGTTTGTTTGTTTTTGTTGTTTGTTTTTTGTTTCTTTCCATTTTCATTTTCATTTTGGTCATGTGCCTAGCAGTGGGCCAAGTCTATGACATGTATCATCTCTCTGGACCTCACAGTGAATCAGCTCCCGAGCTTCTGCAGATGATAAGGAATCAGAAGCCTCACTTTAGGTTCTGGGTCTATCCCTTGCTGCCCATGTCAATTTGAAATCTTTCTTAAACTCTGACCCTCAGCCTCTACTTTTCCTTATAATTCTTTTAATGGGTGTGGCTGAATGGTGGCTCCACCCATCACACAGCAGGGGAAACCAGAGTGATATCCTTGGTAAGAGCCTGGGTTCTGAAATTAGCAAGCTGCTTTCGGATCTCAGCTGTGCTACTTGCAAGTTCTGTGATATTAGGTAGTCTATAAACCTACCTCAGCCTCAGTTTCCCCACACATAATATGAAAATACCAATGGTTGTAAAATTCCAGTAAGATAATGTATAGGAAGTCTCTAGACCACTGCCTGGCACAGAGTTGGTAGCTGATAAAATGCTATTGAGGCAGCAGTGTTAGGAGTGTTACTGTGCCCTGTGTTGGAGCGTTAGTAACTCCTGAGTGAAGACTGGACCAGGCCTATCTTGCTGACAGCATCAGTGGCTTCCCACCCTGTGTCGTCACAAGGCCAGCTGACAGAGCAACCAGGGGACCTGTCAGAAATCATTTGTGGAGACGTCTAGCTGTTCCGGGGGAGCAACTGCAATATGAATCATCACCTCAAAAGCACCTCACATCGTTTCTTTTAAGTAGGACAAAAGTTGATTTTGTTTCACTGCCAGTTGCCTCTATACAGATGAAACTGACAACTTCCTTTGCATATTGAGCCTCTGTGAAAGGCAGACACTCAGTGCCATGGAAGAGC
Organism: Hydrochoerus hydrochaeris; assembly: GCA_004027455.1. Taxonomy (NCBI): domain Eukaryota; kingdom Metazoa; phylum Chordata; class Mammalia; order Rodentia; family Hydrochaeridae; genus Hydrochoerus; species Hydrochoerus hydrochaeris. Next base: position 228,370 of record PVLA01000595.1, read on the forward strand.
TGCCAATTTATATCGTAAAGATTCTTCAAGCACCTGTTTGGCCCAATTGGCCTTTGGAATAAGAGCTGGGAAATGCTTGTTATTAACAGGAAAACGGAGTAGCTCTGCATTTCAGTGAAGGCCCAGAATGCCTAGGGATGCCGGATTTTCCTCCTCAGTTCTGGGCTCGCTATGTAGAGCAGAGCCTTCACTTACCACAGTTTCTTGGAGGCAGTTCCGGATTCAGTGACTGGCCTTCCCGGCAGAAGTCCGATTCTGGCTACTCTCCAGCATGTAACATTTTAATCCTTGATTTCTCCATCTGAAAAGTAAGAAGAATAACTAAAGTACCTTCATAAGGTTGTAGCACTAGTGGCCTTGGAAGACTGTCACTGTTACTCCTCTGAGCTCGGTTATGAGCTCAGAAGATGATAGGAGTAGATGATCCTATACAGTTCTTCCCCATTGGTAGTTCCCTGCCTGAAGGCAATTACAGCAGGGCATGGAGGGTACAGTCACAAACATGGGCTGCAGCAGCCTCTAGGTATCTGCAGTAGAACATTACACCATGCTCAGAAGCAATGAGGGATTTTTTTTTATTTAGGTCATATTTTTCACCTCTACCAAAAGCTGATTATGAATTACATAAAATACAATAGAATACAATCAGAACCCTTGGGTGAAGTGTTGATAGTTTAGTTTATAAGTGAGAATGCTACTAAGCTTAATTACTGCTCTTCAAATGGCAGCTATTAGAGAGCTTTGCTTGGTGGCTCGTTATTACAGTACTTGATCTAGTAGCACCTGGGTCGTCCAATCCTTAAAGCTTTCTGGGAATTTTTGATAGATGTGAATTTGGGTATTCTGTGTGATTTTCAGAGAATCATGCAAGCTTTTCCAAGATCTCTAACATGTCACCCTGTGAACCGGACTTCAGTATGGCATTAATCCCACTTGAAAAGATACAGACTTCCCTCCCCCTTAGGGGTACCATTACTCCCCCATCATAATGTCTTGCTCTCTGCTGCATACTCAAGCCCTTGCACAAAGCCTGGCACCAGGTAGCTCTGTTCATTCAATAAGGCTTGGTTGACTAAATGACCTTGCAAGATATTTAAGGCTGTCAAGGGAAGTCTTGGCAGAACAATATGGATAAAAGTATGGTGGCTGAAATGTCCATTTTGTATCCCAGGATTTGGATAGAGGTGAAATGAACATTATGTAAGTAAAGGAAGAATTAGAACAAGAAGCCAGGGTGATTTGGGAGCCTCCTTATCCAATCCCCTTGTTTAGCTAATAGTGATAGGGTCTCAGATGTCATTTTGCTTCATAAGCATGAACGTATTGCTCTTTGAACTAAGTGTTATTGGTGATCAGGCTCATTTTTCTCTCTTTTCTCTTTGACTTCACATCAAGCTTTTTGGTCAGAAGCCACAGATTTAGCTTTATAACCTAAAGAATGGGAAATGGAGATGATTGAACTTGGTCTTTTAGAAGGAGGAAAAAGTGATAAACTTACAGGCTCTTGTATTAATGCCTTTTACTCCAAGATTGATTCCTTCTTGCTGCTCTGTAGGAATTGCAAATGGCGAGATATATATAGGCTGTGCTTTTTGTAACAGAACCCAGACAGATATCTCCCAGATCCTCCAAAGGAAAACTTAAGAGAGCAACGTGGCTCTCTGAAGTTGTCTGAAATGCTGCATGAAGGAGAAGGGGAAGACTCAAATTGGCTGACAGTGGGCTTTCAGGGGTCAGAGCCAGGCTTGAGGGGTAAAAAGATGAGAAAACCAAAATGGGCTCTTGCGGGAGCAGGCTTTTCTGACCAAAGAGCTGCCTGGGTGGAGTGGGGTTTCTTGAGGAAGAGGGAAAACCTGTGTCTGGAGTGAGAGGAGCGTGTTAAATACTCAGACTCTGTGGACCCTGCTGAGTCTATGGCATTCCTCCACCAGTCCTGCACCTGCCACGCGGGCAAGGACCTCTTCTCCTTAAGTTTTATGCTCTTCATCTCTAAGATAGGAATAAAAATGAACAAACAAAAGACCAGATGAAATTATGAGTCACTCAACATGTTTCAGTCCAGCACAAAAGAAAAATTTCCAGTGTTCAGAGCTGTACACGATAGAAGAGTTTGGTAGTGATTTTCCCAGCGGTGGAATCGTTAGGCAGTAGGTTGTTAGATTTTATTGCTTATTTGTGTTTGGTTTTTCTTTTTTTTAATTTGAGAAGAGAACTATAAAGAGACTGATTACAAAGATGAAGGCAGATGTCCAGAAGTAAAACCCCGGGCTAACAATGCATTACTATCTCTGGGTAAGATGAAAGGGGAGAGAATACTCGCCAGGAGCTAGAAAAGGCAGGGATCAGAGAAGGCTGCTTCACAGGAGCTATAGTCTTCAGTAGAGAAAGCAAGGTGATAGAGGGAGGAGCAGATCTCTCAACTCCCCTTCCTCTCCCCTTGGTGGAAGCTAACCAGTCCCTAAAATTCAAGGAAACCCATTGGTCCAGATCATGTGATGAGCCTTGCAGTGTCAGAGCCCAGTAGACAGGGGATCTGAGGGCAGGTGCCAAGTCCACACTCTTCAGAACCCCTTTGCCTAGTACTGTGCAGGGCTCTGCCTTGTTGCCCGAGGATGTAACGCTAGGGTCCAGACCCAAACCCTGCTCTGGCCCGTCTCTCACCTTCAAACCTCACTCAGCCTTTAGACCTGGACCTCTTACTTCTTAAATCAGATTTATTGAGATATAATCTACATTCAAAAAAGTAACACATCTTAGGTGTGCCATCCTGTGAATTCTGACATACCAGTAAAGCTGTGTGACCACTTCTGCATCAAAAGAGAAAATTCCAGAAAGTTCTCTCTCCTCATCCTCATTCTTCTTCTCTTCCCATTTTGGTAGTTTCAGGCTCTGCTTTTGAATAATGTAGCAAAGAAGTGATTTTTTTTACTGAATTCAGATTAGAAACTACCTAAATAATGTCCAGGCTCTTAGACATTTAAATGTTTTTGAGAAAATTTTAAGATATAGTTTAGAATTCAAGGTATTAGAGCAAGCAATGGAAACATTACAGGATTTTTTTATACTTCACCTTTTAAAGGGATAAGAGCCAAAACCACAACACAGGGGCCATGACCGTGCATTGATGTCCTCTGTCTTATTCATATACCCTTTCACACAGACATTTTCAACAATAACACAACTCCTACCCTTGTCAAACTTGACAGCACTATTATATTTGTGCTGTTTCTGTATCAGTGTGTTCTTGCCTTTCCTACTGATTCGCTGTTATATATAGCACATATCTGAACACCTTTGTGTCTGTACTGTTTTCCTCTTTTGGTTCTTTTTGGGAGTGTGTATTTCTCTGAGAGATTCCTGGGTGACAAGGGATAAACAGTTCAAAGCTCTAGTTGCTCACTGCTAGAGCCTCTTCAGAAGCATAGCACTGAACTCCAGGCCCCCAGTCATTTATCCATTTTCTCCCAAGGTCCTGCCTAAGTAAAGAGTTTGTGTTTGATCTTTTTTAAAAAAAAATTATTTTAAAAAAAGCAAAACAGAAAAAAAATTATAGAAATGATACAGAATGTATGTTGCATATGTACGCTAGAGAGATCACTATCCTACTAATCTCTCTTAGTTCATCAAAAAGAACAGTTTGTGCTGTCATTGTTTGATTGATAACTTTGTATCTAGATTTTGTAACCTGAACAACTAGTTCTGAGATAACAGTGTGCAATATATTAACTAGTGTTTGATCTTGAGTCAGCCAATTTAATTGGTCAGAGGTGGGGGTTACAAGTGGCTCTGAGACCCAGAGAAGCTAAAATACCTTCATCCTAGAGGGAGCCACCTGCCCCCTACCACTCCTTTATCTCAATCAGTCCTTCTTCAAGAGCTTCACTCAGATGTCACCAACTCAGAAAAGCCCCTTTGACCTTCTCACACTAGCACAAGAAACCAGTTACATACTTTCATATTACCCGTGCTTCCTACAGTTCTAACTGAGTGACTCTGACATTCGTTGTTTACTATCTATCTCCAGCATTAGATTACAAACTGCACACGGGCAGAAACAATTTCTGTCATACTATGTCATTGCCACAGCTTCATGTGCCTGGATCTGGCTTGACCTAACATGTGTGTTCAGCAAGTTTATTGTAGTGGGGAAAGACGAGGAGGATATTGGAACCAGAGCTAACAGATGTTGCCAGGCAGGGAGTGAAGGGAAAGAAGAGAGGCTCAAAGTTCTTACAGACATTGAAGTGAGGGTGAACAATGGCTCCTAGAAACCAGGGGAGGGAAAACCAGAAAGCAAACACTCCAGGTGGCTGCTGAAATATAGTCTGCCCTTGGGACAAGCCTGGCTTTGAGCCTCATCTATTCCCAATGACACTGAAACACTCAACAGGGACCCTGCTCTGGCTCAGCCTCGGTTTCCTGGCCTGTGAATATAGATAACACACTGATGTAGGGATGAAATGACTATCAAGCATCTTCTAAGTCTTATAAGGAAAACTACGAGCAAATGCAATCTGTCTTTATGTTGGCCCTTGCCAACAAATCACCTTGAATTTGAGGGCTGAGCAGCTTCTAATTTTGGAATTGTATTAAGAAAGAAAGGACCTGATTTACTAATGCATTAGTGTTATATAATACAGCAGAGGCTTCAGGGGACAGTTGCCTCTCCCAGGGCTTCTAGGCCTTGCCTGGGAGCTATTTTAAACACCCTGGAAGGCAGCACAGTCTAGGTGGGCCAGGAAGCAGCTGCAGCTGTTATCTGGGATGATCCTTCCACAGTTTTACCCTAAGGAGTTGATTTTACAGATTTTTAGCATCCCTAGAAAGAATTTATTCCCCCAAGTCTTATTTTTATCCCAGACTAATTACTGTGCAATAACATAATTTAATTGCACTTAGGTGGAGCGAGGGAGAGAGAGAGAGAGAGAGAGAGAGACAGGGAGACAGGTTCTCTGGTGGCTGTTCCTTTGCTCTGTAAATACCTAGCATTTGTGGAGAGGTAGTTGTTACAGACAGGGCCCTACTAAGGGCATCAGGGCCTGAGACAGAGGCAGGGAAGCAAAGCTCAGCCACTGTCCATTGCAGGAGGTGAGAGAGGGACAAAAGAGAGAGGAACCAGTGAGAGAAGAGATGGTTACAAAAATTACAATACCTGTTTTCTTCCACTTAGTGCATCTTCCTTTCAGTAAAACAACAAAAACTATAACTAAATGGCTTCATCTTCCTAAGGAAAACAGTCGAGTCTTCTAGCAAATCACAGACTTGAAGCAAGTAAGACATGCATTCCAGCCCCAGTGCATGTGAGGTTTTTAATTTGTCTCAGTCTTTATTTCCTCATTGGTAAAATGTTAATTAATATCTAAGTAGCACTTTGAGGCTTCCATGAGGGGACATCTGCAGAGGGTCCACGGAGTTCAGTGGGTGTCCTGTAGTGGGCATTGAATGCATGCAGCTGCATCCCCTGAGATTTAAAAGCCTCTCAGGTTCAACATCAGAGGGCCCTACTTGTATGCAGACATTTCACGTACTCAGGATCATGGAGAGGTTGTTTCTCCATGCTCAAGTTTGACATAGTGGAAGCATCTGCTGAGCCTGCCTGGTGGGTTGTGTCCTGGGCCATGACTAACATCACTGCCCGTGAGGCACCCAGAGGCTCATGGTGAGCCAGACATGTAAAGAACTCCCAGCAATTCTGTGCAGATGGTTAAGTGTGCTCCCAGATTTGCCAAAGCAGTTCATTCTAACCAGCAAGATCAGATAAAACTTCCATAAGACATGGAGATTTTAAATTAAGTAAAAGAGGAGAGGAGTTGCCTCCTGGAAGATGAAGCCACCTATACAAAGGTAGAGGGTGGCAGACAGAAATGTTGGCAATTTGGGGCACCTGTGTTAGGAGTGTGATCATCAAAGTATCTTTTTGTGCATTTTACCCTTTCTGGACCTCAGGGTCTATTTTATTGAAGCCTTTGAATTACAGAAATCCGAAAGATTGTGCTGGATCCTGGCTGCCCACCCTTTTATAAGAGAGGCTCCACTAAGCAAGGGCATCGTAAATTCCCACCTTTGTGTGAGGCCTTTCATATCAATCAGTCCTCTTTGGCAATCTGTACACTAAATAGAGTTATTAACTGCATTTCCACAGGTGGAAACTGAGGCTCACAGTTGCTGAATAATTTGTGCAGCTAGAATGGTGATAGATAATAGAGCAGGACTTAGAAACCAGATTTTCCGAACTCATATAGACCATGCTGCTTCCAAGTGTTACTTTGTCCCAAGACTGAGGCTCAGAGCAGGGTAGGGGCTTTGCTGTCCTGTTTGGGGCTTTTCTGTGTCCTGCTCTCAGCTGCCCACAGCAGGTCTAACCCAAAGCAACAGAGATTGCAGCTCACACAATTGAGAACCTACCACCTGCCAGTTGGGTGCTGCTGCAGGTGTTCCCTGGGTCTATTCATTTAATTTTATTTAATAATCTTAACTTATTTAATTATTTGCCATTTGCCAGCCATGTGTCCTGGGTTATTTTTACCTTCATTTTTATAGATGAAAAACTGAGGCCCAGGAAGGTTAAGTCGTTTGTGCTAAGCTGCATCACTAGTGAGGGAGAGAACCAGCATTCACTGCAGAGCCTGTTCTCTTCGCACTGGGTCCTGGATTTCCTATTTCTGAGGGACAGGAAAGCCTGGGGCTGGTCTCTTCACCTGAACTTCTGAGAGGCTCACAGAGCTCCTCGCTAAAGAGGAAAATAGACTGATTTTCTTACAGAAGACAAACTAGCCTGCACCTGCCCCATGCTGGGCACTGTGCTTGAATATGGCTGTGTTTTGCAACCCGAAGTGTTTCAGCACGCAGGAGGACTGAGTGGTATCTAGAGACCACGAGATCCAGCACTAACTGAGCATCAGAACCCAGAGCCTCTGATTCTGCTGCTCTCCTGGCTTTATCCAGCGTGAGTGGACTGTCACCAAGTAACATTTCACTTCGGAGAAAGACCTTCCTGCTGGTGTGTGGCAGGCAGCTAGATTTATCGTGCCCTTGAGCCTGGAGTTAGATTTTGTTCACAGTCTGCAGTGGAGAAAGAGAAAAAATTACCAGGCTCATTAATTTTGCTGTAGCCTCCATTTTATCACATTGTCCCAAATTTCACCAGTCTGCCCATCTGTAAATTCTACAGTAAGACCTGTTACTCAGCCTCCTTGTGAGTCTCAGTCTTTGTATGTCTGTGAGTTTGTGAATGCACGCATGATGTCACCCAGCTGTGCGTACAGGAAAGGTGTTTAGGAGGAGATGGAGTTGGAGGGGAGTAGGCCTTTAAATGAAAATTTGGGGATAAGTAGCATTTTTATTTTCCTGAAAACTGGAAAATTACCACTTGTTTATGTCCTCTAACTTTCCTGCAACGCATTAGGTCCATTAAGTAGTACTGTACCTACACCTAGTTGTGTAGCTCTGAGACAGTGTTGGTAGAGTCACATATACATGTTTGCATCAGTCTGCCTATTAAACAGGCTGGATTCAGTGAGAACATCCAAGTGTTCTTCCACTCATTAACTATTAAGCAATGTAATAATAATGACTTACATTTTCAATAAGCTTTTTAATGTATAAAAAACTTTCATTAAATTTGATCTGTACAAGGATCTGAGAGATTGTTTTATATTATTTCTGTTTGCATAGATGAAAAAACTAAGGGTCACAGTGATTAAGTGACTTAGCTGATATAAGCTAGTAAGGGCTAAGGGTGGGTGTCTGGTGTTCTCTGTCTGTCCTCTGTCTCTGTCTCTCTGTGTCTCTGTCTGTCTGTCTGTCTGTCTCTCTCTCTCGTCCAAGCTGCTCCTCTGAGTACCAGGCAGGGCAAGGAAAGAAGCACAAGTACACAGACTGTCAGGATGGGACAGCTTGTGGGAGAGGTGTGAAGTATTGGGAAGGGCCCAGAGCAGAGGTCACAGTTCCCTGTGCGTGTGGCAGGAGTCTTTACAGGAGAGGTAGTATTAGAAGCAGACCTTGAAGGATGGAGCAATGTTCTTTAAAAACAAGAAACTAGTGGCCATTCCAGGCAGGAGCACTGTAAGGGCACAAACATGATGGCTAGACAGGCAGGTGTAGCAAGGGACAAGAAGGCCACACTGTAAGACTCCTGAGTGGGAAGAAGTAGTGTGGACCCTCAGGTACTTTGCCTGACAAGCACTGAAAATGCTCTTTTATGGTCATTTCTGTTCTGAAGAGATATTACCTCAAGTGCCTGTTTCCAGGGAACTGTTGCCAAGAAAATTTGAGCAGTAAGAAAGGACCATCTGAGGATCAGACTGGGCAGTGTCCCCCATCTCTGTGATTTACACATACATGAGCACACACAATGAAGTGTAGTAGGTGGCTGGGGAGCACACTCAGGTCAATCTGGATTTGACTCATATCTGAAGGCTATTTCTTTCTCTTACTGAATGGAAGCCTGGAGCAAGTTGTCGGACCTCTTTGAGCCTCAGTGTCCTTGTCTTGCAAATGAAGGTGATAGTAATATCTACTTCAGAGTTTTGTGAGGATTCAGTTACACTGTTCATACATACTCAGCCCAGGCTCAGGCACAGTCTAGCTTCAGAGTCCTCTTTCATGTCCTCCTTTGTGTTGTCGTGCATGCCTTGATGTCCTCAATCAACTCAAAATGTCTATCCTTCACAGTCATTTGACTTTGAGGAGGAGCCCGAAGTCATGCGGAACCAGGTCTGGTGAAAAGGTGGACCAGGACACGCCGTGGTGTTTTTACGAGCCTGCCTTTCTGTTGATTGGCTTGGCAGCAGCCTTCAGTGTATTCTCAATCACGCTTTGTAAAGACGGTCACAAAAGGGGGCTCCCAAAACTGCTTCACAGAGTGGCAAAGAGGATGAGATAAGTGTGTTCAAAGCAAGGGATGGATATTTTGAGGGGAACTAATGTCTTTTATTGGAATAAATTTTTAAAAATTGAAATATTAACCATACAGTTTGATCAGCCAAGAACATCAGGGCCCTCAAGTCTCCCGAGCCCTTGGCTCTGTGCACAGACAGGGTAAGGGAGACCCAAAGGCTCCACGTTGTCCCAAACGGCTGAAAATGACTGAAGGGGTAGAATGCTGCGAAGCTGCAGGGAAGGAAGGAGGGAAATCAGACGCTCTGCTCTGTGAGATTTTAAAGCACTCTTCCAAAATGCTTCTCATTATGGAGAAATATTATCCCGAGTTACTAATCCAGTGGCAGGCTCCACGTTATGCTGTCTGCCTTCCTTCCTCTCACCAAAGTAAATGTTCCAGGGGGAAAAGGCCTATCCTAGTAATATATGCACAGATTAAAACTCCATCTGAGGTACAGTGGAGACCACCTCCTGACTTTGATCGTGGAAAAAAAGCCCGTTACATGCTTGGTGTGCCTAAGGAAATCAGGAAATGGAAGGGGTGCTCCGTAGGACCGAGCAACGCTAGGTATTCTAGTAGCTATGGAATGTAATACAGCAGCGAGCATCTTTTTCTTCTATGAGCTGTGGGGACTAACCCACCCCATGCTCTTCTTGTGCCTCATCTGATTTTTGATACAGGCGAAGGAGGAGAGAGTGTGCCATGGGGAGCAGCTGGCTGTGGTTAAGTCAGAGCTAGTATAAAAATTTCGGTAAAGCCACTGTTACCAACTTAGCTAGATTTGCTGTAAGGGTCTTTCTTCTCAGAGATAAAATAGAGGGTCTTCATCTTTTTATATGCTGACTGTGATATAAACACAAATAACCAATGTGTCTGTAGGTAGAATCAGTGATAGCAAACCTACGGCACTTGTGCCAGAGCGGACTGTTTGTTATCACTGAAAGCTAAAAGGTTCCCCATCACTGCCTTAGCTTGTAATTAGTGTTGACACTTGTGTACAAGTACCATGAAGAAAGGAATCTAACTGTGGCAGAGCTTTATGCCAGCATTACCTTTGCTGGGGAAGTGAGAGACCCTCTCCAAGATCTGGTGCTGTGTGTCCTGCTGCCTGAAGGCAGAGCTGAATGGCTTCCCACAGTAGAGCAGCTGGAACAGGCCCTTAGGTCTCTGATCCCTGGGCCACTAGCGAAGCCTTGCAAGTGTAGAACAGATGGCAGAAGCCCACCTGGGCAAATTAGCCACTTAGCAAGACCCTGTCTCTGAACAAAAATTAAAAGTGCTGGGGATGGAGCTCTATATGAAGGCCCTGGGTTCAATCCTCAGTACTGTCAAAAAATAAAAATAAAAACAGCAGATAGTGGGCATCCATTAGGTTTAAGTAAGTCCTTTTGTCGGGTCACTCCCTGAATGTTTGCTCCAGTGTCCGTATAGAAACCACTCTTGTTCTAACTAGTACCAGGTGGAAGCCAGTTCCAGGCCTCTGTGGCGACATGGTGAGAGGAGCTCAGGGGACAGAGCTGCTGGTCCCTGGCCCGTGATCGCGGCCCTAGGATGAATGGTGCCATTGAAGAAAATTCTGGAGCCTTGGTTTTCTAGAGATACAGAGTTAGATTAATACTATCTACTAGCTGTTTTGAGATTCTTAATCTTAGAAATGGAATTAATAATAGTATCTATCTTTGAGAGTTGTTTAAATGAAATGATGAATGTGATTCCTCCAGCATTTTATCATGCACAGGACAAAATTTTCAGTGAAAGTTGCTTTTATGGTTTTTTTTTTAAAAAAAATAATAATCTTCATGATGTGTTGTTCTCCTTTTTCTCTTTTTCTTCTTCACTCCTTGACCAGGTGTTGAGGGGACCTGTGCTCTGACGGGACCTGTCTGTGGGTTCATTTCCCTTACTGCAGGCCCCTAGCACTGACTTCCTCCCCTGGGAAGCTATGCCTGATGGAAGAACAAGAGAAGAGCTTGACTTTCCTCCTCTTATAGGATTTTCTTCTGTGACTTAGGAACAGCCTCATTTAGTTGAAAGAGCTCAGAACTAGGAGTCTGAAGATGTGAGCTCAGCTCAGGCCCACACAAATGTACTGATCAAGTTTAGGTCTCTTTGCCTGTACTGTAGAAGAGTTGTGTCACCCATGCAGCCACATCCGCCAACACTAGACCGAAAGCTCAGGTTCCTCCATTCCTCCAGTTCTGTTAGGCCCTGACTTCACTGTCTCAGTGAACGCCTTGATACAACATAAAGATGCTCCCGATGATGGTGCTACCCACAAAGAAGGCCACCATCTGGCAGTATAACACCTCAGGAAATACCAAGCACTATGGTAAGCTCATGAAACATGTCACCACCTGTCATTTCCTTGGAGGTAGGCATATTGTCACCACTGTATTGATAAGGAAGCAGAGTAAAACAGTCACACAGCTGCGTCAGTGCCATTTCCCTTGCTCTGGAAGTTGAGAGTTCAGCAGGCCCAGATTAGAGGATTAGTCCGAGGTTACCATAAAAAGTGGGATAAGGTGGTGAACCCCTAACTCAGTGATGTATAGAGAGGTCTTGGTAGAACCTCCTACATGATAGGTACCCAACAAAGGTGATATTCTATTACTGCCAAAACTGTTAGTTCTGTACAAATTAAAGCCCTGCAACTCCTGTTCTCCCCACACACACTCAGTTTACTTTGTTACCAATGTTTGGTGCCCTCCAGTTAAATTCATATTTCTTCTCCATAGTGACTGTGGGTGCAACATATTGTTTAGCGCCTGACTCCTGACCCACTCCACATGGGCGAAAGTACTCCTTGCCCAGAATCTGCCAGGACACAGAAAAATGACTAATGGTGCCACTTAGTTTGGGAATGAGACACAGTAGCCCTGATCATTGCAGTCAAGTTTATCCAGAAATGGGAAAAGCAGTATATTCCCTTGATTTAAAATTAGCCCACTTAGTCATCAGTGGGATACTGTCAGGCTCCTTTATGGCAATTCCACTTTTAAAAGCTGTTTTATCTATTGGGCAAATATCTTTCATTCCTGTACCCACAGTCGGTCAACTCATGGGAATAGGAGAGTGTCCTCAGCTTAAAGAAATGTGCCAGAGGCATGGCAGAAGAATTATGCTATAGAAAAAGAAAAAAACAGTGACATAACTGAAGGGGATTAAACACATCTTTCAGTGGATGGATGTACTAGAGACATTGGCAGTAATGACAATGTGGACAGTTGCCAATTGATCTCTTACTACAGTATGTTCCAGGTGTCAGTCTAAGCAAATCATATGTGTTGTCTCATTTAACCCACTGAAATTGTTATTATTATCTTCATTTTACAGATGAAGAAACTGAAAGTCAGAAAAGCTCAGAACTTTGCTCAATGCCAGGAAGCTAGCCAGTGACCATGCTCTGAGGGTTCTGGGTAGATGCCTTCCTGCAAACTGATTCTACCTACAGACACATTGGTTATTTGTGTTTATATCACAGTCAGCATATAAAAAGATGAAGACCCTCTATTTTATCTCTGAGAAGAAAGACCCTTACAGCAAATCTAGCTAAGTTGTTAACAGTGGATTTACCGTGATTTTTAAACTTTAATTTTAGCCATTGTAACTCATGGGTGACATGATGCAGCAGGAGGAGAACCTGGACTTTGGAACCACTCAGATCTGCATTCAGGCCTTGTGTATCACTTCCCATCTTTGTTTCTTTGGGAAAGTTATGAAATTTCTCTGAGCCTTCAGTTTCTTCCATCAAGGCTTACCAGGTTCTCAAGGGTCACCTAACAGTGGAGTGATAGTACATCTAACTGCCCCGCACCTACTGTCCTAGTGTCAAACATAGCAGATGGTCAAGTCAGGGTCCCTTCCCTCTACTGCCATCCTTCTTTTCTACCTATCCCCCCTGAGACTTAACTTTCTTTTTAATGTAAAACTGTGCAAAAGTGCATTCTGAAGCTAGAGAACAAAATCTATTCAAAATTCTGCCACTGTAATTCAAAACCTAGTGTCGTTTTTATGTATTTCTTTACAGATTTTTTTTTCCACATGCGTACCTAGTTTCACAGAAATGCTGTCAGGAAAAATAACCAATTTCTTGTCCTGCTTCCCCCTCCCCCCTTAATATAATATCTTAAACATTTCCCTCATCGCTGGTTGTCAGAGTTATTTTTTATGATGATTGCCTTGTATTCCATCTAGTACCTGTGCCATAATTTAGCTCTAGGTTGTTCTCCTGTTTTTAAGCATCTAGGTTTTGTCCAATTCTTTTCCTGTTACATTGCACTGTGCGTCCGTGTCCGTAGCGTTTGACCTAGGACTTTTTGAATGCTGTGGCTTTGTAGCAAAACTGGGACTACAGCCTGGGAAAGGAAAGCCTGCTGCTTTGCCTTTTTGTTTTCCTCATTTAAAAAGATCATAATTCAAAGGACTCCTGTGACTTCAATTTTAGAAAAATGATTGTGTTTAAAAATAAACCAACTCCCGAATCTGAGTACTACTGTAAAACCAAAAGATGGTGGCTATGTGGTTGGCTTGATTCCCACTGCCTTTTGCAATGCAAACTACCACTTGGATCAACAGTTCCTTGTGGGGCACAGCCCTCTCTACTCCCTCCCTAAAGCTATAATGCAAGTTGCTTCCTACATTCAGTTTCTGGAAATACACATGATGACAGCAGCAGGAACTCTCCTGTTCTCACATAGGCAACACCTACATAATGACATTGCTAATTGCCTCCTGCTGGCTGGGTGCTGTGGGGACCTTCAGTGTCTGAAAGTCTATGGAGCCTTTCTTAAAAATGGCAAGATGGAGCGTGCACTTTCTGAGCCATCTCTCCTGTCTCACTGGGCAGGAAAAGGCAACCACTAAATGTCAGCCTTGGATCAGATTGACCAGAGCCAAGGGAATCAGAACTTCCCCCACCCAGGCTCTGGGCTTTTAGAAATCATTAACATTTCAATGTGGGTGATCCTGTGAACCACTACCTTTCCTCAGCCATTTTCTGAACTCTTTAGCCCTAATTTTTTTCACCTTTTCATTGAATTACAAACTGGTCTCAGAGAAAGCCAGTATCAAGTTTTTTATCTAGGTCACTTTCAATGTACTGGAGCAGAGTTTTGTACTGTAGTTATAAATTCACACCACAGGGTGAGATTTCGATAATCCTGTGATGTAGTGGGTGGTGAGTGGCTACCATTAATTCTTCAGAGAAGGAAGAATACAGTAATTTTAATTTACCTTGTTTCAGTGGTCTGGACCATCCTTAGCAGTCCTAGGGGAAGCATTTCTATTTCTTAGCATTATTTTCTTAGCTTTTCCTTTTTCTTTTTTTGATCTATGATTGTTACCTCCCAATCTTCTGGCTAACATGTATATACTGCCTTACACAGATTTGACTGATAGTTGCTGTGGGACAGGAAGTATTTATAATCAGTATCACCTCCCTCCCTCTGAAATACTTATTTCAGCCTTTACTTAATGGTAGCTTTATGTTTCTGCCAGTATTTTGTTTCTAATTATAGAAAATGTGGAAAGGAGGAAGTATGGTTCAGGAACACAGACTCCATGAGTTTGGTATTCCAGCATCGTGGTCTTGGGTGACTTAACTTTACTTCTCTGAATAAATCAAATGTGTCGGTATAGCTCAATTTCTATTCTAGTTCCATTATGTACATTCTTCATTGGTTTTTCCACCTACTTTTACATGAGGATGCAATTGAGTAACATAAGTAAACCATTTGGCATGAACTTTGTACTCAAATGATGCCAATTTTATGTTGTTATTTAGATGAAGTTAGGCTTTCGGCGCAGTAATAAGTAAAAAATAGCCTTTACTCCCAGGACGTGGGGACAACTCCATGACTATAGACAGCCTGGCATTCTCTGACTGGAATGTGGGGCATGGGATTTATATCTGACAAGGGGCAGTGCTTAGGGCAGGCATTGGTGACGCGCAAGGGGCTGATTGGGACCTCTTTCTTGCCACTGGGAAAGGAAAAAGGAAGTTGTCATAGGGAAAGGAGGGATCCTTGATCCCGTCTCCCACCGCTATAATATCCTGTAACTTATTCTAAGGTAAAATGCTTTCAGATGACTCTAAAAGACAAGGTGGTATCCTTGCTATTCTAAGGAGTCTGGCTGAGACTGCACATCCTTTAAGAGAGGAGAGAGCAGAGTGGATCAGATTAATTTCTTTTCCTCTCCCTCTGCACTACACCCTGTCACCCAAGAAGGTGAAACCAACCACTGGCCGTGAAGTACAGTGAAAGAATGGAGGGGCCACTGGCATGGCTTACATTTAAGAGCTTAGAGCACAGACTAAAGGTTCCTTTTGTTTGGGGTTTAAGGTGACATAACTGGTCAATTCCACATCTCTGAATCTTTGCCTTATTCAGCTCATGTCTGTTTACATCAGCCATTTCTCAGCTCAGACTTGGGTCACTTCCCCACCCATCAACCTCTACAGTGACTTCTGGATGTCTAAGAGCTAGATACAGAGCTTTGCTCCCTGGGGTGGCTTTCTGGAGAGCCTCTTTCACAAGTCTTAGTGACGGCCCACCAGCTTCACAGCTGTGTGGGTCCATGCGGGTTGGGGGCAAAGCAAAGAAGAGGGGCTGCCAGCATTCACCTCCCCAGCTGGACCCTCCTGCCCTGTTACCTTCCCCTGAGATTCCAGACCTGGGCATTGTCTTCACTTGCCACAGTACTTTAGGTTCCCCTCAGTGTTGTGGGTTGGTGTTTGTTTGTTTGTTTGTTTGTTTTTGGTTTGCTTTGGTGATGGTGGTGGTTTTTAGCCAAGCACTTGCTTCTGCATCTTCTTAAAAATAAGAGAAAGGTTTGGCAATAAAAGTGTTTCTCTTCACAAAGCTGTGAGAGTTCTGTTCATTTTGGGATTCATTAATTCTCGTGACCTTTTAATGAAACAGTACTTTTGCACACTTAGATGAGACAGCTCCTTCTAATAGAGAAAGAAGTGCTACTCATTTAACTGCGTACATCTGAGTGGTCGGTAGTTCACGCAGGTTCTCCATTACCTTAGAGCTGCCAATATATAGATTAAAACAGTAAGAAGATAAGCAGAATTGTGAGCTAATTCAACCTAAGAAATAGCTATGTCCTTTCTTCCAGGCAAGTAAACTGTTTTATTCCTATTATCATCAACCATTCAGAGAAAGTAGAGAACAGCGTAAAGTACTTCACACAATGCCCAGTATCTGAAAAGGTGCCCAGTAAATGTCAGCTCCTATTGTCATTATTATCAACAGCACAAATATAATGGTTAGAAAGTACAGTAGTCATGGCTGTGTAGTTTGCAAGGCACTGTGCTATATAGTACTTCCTTGATACTGCGATCATTTGCGATGAAATTAATGCACATAGCAAGAGGCCATTGGAATTCAAAACCAGTTTTCTTACCTCTAGTTCACAAAGGGTTATTCCCACTGCCGCAGTATGGCCCAAATCAAATGTGTGTGTGTCCCCTCAATGGCTTGTGTTTGGACCTGAAATCAGAAGTACATGCAATGCATCAGGCACCTCTATAGTTGGTTTTGAAACTTTGTCTCTTTATCTGTAAAATGGGATTGTTAATACCTTTTAGAATTGTGAGTTCTAAAGAAATACTGATTTAATACATGGTAAGTACTCATAAATAATAGTTTTATAATTATCATAATTTTAACTCACCATCTGAGGTTTTTTGTTTAATTTTTTACTGAAATATAACACTTTTACATCATTAAGGGATATAGAATTCTAATTCAGTATGTTTCTACAATGTATAATGATCAAATCACAGTAATAAACATTTTCATCTCCTCAAGTTTCATCACTTTTATGCACTGGGTACTTTAACCTTTTGAATATTCACCCCTGTCACTTGGGTCCAACACATTGCTATGAGGATTGGAAACAATATAGACAACATATCACACTGCCTGTCAGACAGTAAGTCCTTGGTAATATAATTACGGGCCTTCCTCTCTCTATGGAGCTTACTGCACTTCTGTGGAAATGGGTCTCCTAGGGGCCCATAGTCCATTCCTTTGGGCCTTGTCCTTTGAAACCCAGATGTAGCATAATAATACACTCTTGTGCCTGTTACAGTTTTTCTTCCAGAAAAATACATGAGGAGCATCCTGTCTTTTTTATGGTTCTATACTTGTATGTGTGTGTGTGTCTGCAAAACTTGTTTAGCCCTTATCAGTGGATCTCACTTTAAAACATTTTGCCATCACAACTATGCTGTGGTGAATAGCCTTATATGTACATCTTTAGTATGTGTGTTAGTATATGCAGAGGACAGACAATGAGAATTGGAATCTTTGAGTCCCAGGGTAAATGGTATATGTATTTTAAGTGTTACAGCTTTTACCAAATGCCATTTTAGGCTCACATTGGCAAAGTCTAAGAGTATTTGCTTCCCATTCTCTGTTAGTATATTTTCATCCCTTTGTATCTTTGCCAAACCATATGTGAAAAATAATATTTCAGCGTTCAACTTTAATTTCTTTTATTATGCATGATGTCAAGAGTCCTTTCATATGATTAAGAGCCATTGGTATTTCTTACTTGCTGTAAACCGTCTGTTCTTATCCTTTGCGTGTTTTCCTATGGAGTTGTTGGCTTTGCTCATTATTTGTAGAAGCTCTTTTTTATATTAAGAAAATTAACTGTTTGTGATACAAATTACAGTTTTCGCTCTAGATTATTATTTGTCCTTCAAAGCAAAAGGCCAAGACTTCCTGAAACTCCTCTCTTCATTCCCCCTCCCGTCTCCACCAGACTATGAGCCCCTGAAGGGCCAAGTCCCAGCCCTGATCGCCTCTGTGTCCCCAGGTCCTAATTTGGGGCCTGGCACTGTAAGAGCTTTCTTTAGGGGCTACTGTTGAACTGAACCTTACCCCACCCACCCTTCCCTTATGGCTTGGGAGTTCCAGTTCCTCCTCCATCAGAAAAAGATGACTTTTCTCATTGCTCACCACAGCCATGCACCTGTTTGGCCTAAACTGGCACCTGCAGCCGATGGAGGGGCAGATGTATGAGATCACGGAGGACACAGCCAGCAGTTGGCCTGTGCCAACGGACGTCTCCCTGTATCCCTCGGGGGGCACTGGCTTAGAGACCCCTGACAGGAAAGGCAAAGGAGCCACAGAAGGTAGGGTTACTGCGTTGTCCGTGTTGTGAGTCCTCTGTGTCTCCTTTGAACCAAGGAGACCTCCATCACGTGCGTCATGTGCCTGGCTCACAACTCCATGCTCTGGCGCTTCCTCCATCGTTCCACACTCCACGCCAGCTGCACATCTACCTGTGTCTTCATTGCAGCCTCTTATCATTGTGAGCTCAGAGTGGGGCTTGAGCAGGTCTCATGATGCTCTACAGTGTCCCATCCCATGCCTCAGGAAGCATTATGGGTGCTCACGTTGTTGAGGCGGCCATTTTCATGGGGGGTCAGGATGTGCCTTTCTGGGGAAACCTCACAGGATGAACAGCCGTCTGCAGGAATGAGGTGTAGTGAGAGTAGGTTGTTTATCATGATGGAAGGATTTTCAGACCTTGGGGTATAATGAATACACTTCCAGTCTCCCATTTATAAGTCATGTGACCTAGAGCAGGTTGCTTGATTTCCCCGTCTTCTGGTTTCATCATCTGCAATGTACAGCGTGTTTGTTTCACAGCTTCTTGTCAAAAGCATCTCATTTCACAGTTAATCCTCACAGAACTGTGAGGTAAGTATAATTATTTATGCCCATTCTAGATACAGAAACTAAGAGTCACTTTAAGTAATGACTTGGCCAGAGTCACACAAGCAGTGAACATTGAAGCCTGGGATGTGAGGCCAGACCTGTGACTCCAGGGCTCTCGTTCACTCCATAAACTTTCCCAGCTGAGGCAGCCCATGGTTACAGGGCCATGAAGGAGATGCAGATGTTAAGTCCTGTTGTACATTTTGATGCAGGCAATTTCTTCCAGTGACAAGTGGTGAGGATGTTTAGAGGTTTAGCATTCTTAACTGGGAACCCAAGACCCATGTTCTGAACTTTTGAGGGTATTTCTAATATGCTGTCAATTACAGATTGTTTCAGTGTCAGCCAAGAGTGGCACCAAATCACCAAAACTGATGTTAGGAAAGATGTCTGAGTTCACAGTCAGTCTAGTAGTCATTCTGGACAGTGTGGCTATCTTGTCCTCTATGTCTGCTGCAACCTGCATTCTCCCTCTGTGTCCTCTCAATCAGCAAAGTGGCTGTCTCTGCCTACAGCCTTAACTGCACACATCCTTCCTCTCCTCCCAGTCACCTGTGGAGTAGCAGCCTCTGAGCCTCTCTGTCCTTTCAGTTTGCCTCTGAACTGTCATTTGAGTAGCATGGTGGCATATGCTTGGTCACAGTGTCTTCTCATAACCTATGAAGTGATGATCCAGAAGTCGAAAGTCCACTCCTTACCTGTGGCCATCTTCAAGGGAAGTAAGAAGCAAGGATACTGCCAAAGAATCAAACCAGTACCTCTGCCCTCTACCTTGAGGAACAAAGCTAGCCCTCTCCTTTGTCAAAGTTGTAAGGCTTCAAACATTGACTAGTTTATGCCTTCTTCACCCCAAATAGGATATGGAGGGATATAGCATGAATGGTGCCATCATAAAAGGTCAGAGTTAGGAGTTGGGAGTCCTGATTTTAACTCCATTCTGTTTCCCCTGACCTGTGTGTGGTATAAGGTCAAACAAGTTCCCTGAAAAATGTTCTGGACTTCATTTACAGTGGACTTTGGAGTTACAATGGCCTGACATATGAACAAAGTGAGTTATAATCAGAATTTTAGTTTTAACTTACAACCAAGGTCTCGAGTTATGATCAAAATGCTGGCCACTTGTGCTTCCAGATGGTCTCAGATACAGATTTAACACTTAATGAGTTATAGAAGGAAGATTGCAACATCCTTCTCTGTGTGAGGCTAACTGAGAAATCCTGGGTTAATGTCTCTCTATGGACACCGAGATCTGCTTTTATACAAGGGTCTTTGAAGCCTAAGCCTTCAACTGACAACTTGAGTTACAACCAGCCCTCAAGAATGAATTGAGTTTGTGAGTCCAGGCTCCACTGTACCTCTTCCTCAAAATGCTATTGAGCTAGACTCTCTATTAAGTTAATCACAATTTGCAAAGTCTACACACGAAATTAGTAAGCATCTTATAACTAACCAATGGCTCTTCAAAATTTTTTCATGGTGGCCTTGTCCATGGTCCTGCCTGTTGGGTTGTGATGCTCACATTGGTTTATAGTATCAGATGCCACAGATGAATAGCATACAGGAAAGACTATCTTTGGATCTGCTTGTGAAAACATAGATTTAAAATATGCTTAACCCTCAAGGAATTGGTAAAGGGTTTTATTTAGCAAAATATATTTTTCCCTCCATGATTTCTAACAGACATTCTTTAAGAAGAGGTTGGATCTATCTGAAATCTTTCACTCTAATGAAATTAGTTTGTGGGTTGTTTAGGTTTTGTTAGTTTTTCCCAAGGAGCTTGAGGTGCAGATAAGAGACAACAGTAAAATTGCTCCAGCTTATTGGTTTATTTTAATTGGAGAATTTTTGCTTAAAGGGATTATCTGTCATTACTGATGCAAATGAAAATCCTGTTTACAAATCCCTTAAATGCAATGCAGTGCTGGAAAGTGGTCAGCATCAGAAGCAATTATTGTGATTAAAAAAAGAAAGTACATCAGCCTCAAAGACAGAGCCACATGATTTTTATGAGATCACATGATTATTTTATTTTCTTTTTTACTCTGGTCAAACCAATGTCTATTCAGTTTATATTTTGGATTGTGATATTAAAAATTCTAATTTCTTGACATGTCTCAAGGGAGAAAGTCTCTATTCCTGATGCAAGTACATATTTCTTGTCTCTTTAGGAGGCATCAGGGAGGAGAACTAACTCCAGAATTAAGATTTGAGCCTTTGCTCCACAGTGATGGGGGAAGCAGTATGCGTGATAGAGACAGGTAAATGTACCTATGAGCGAGACAATCCAGAATCTGATTCTGGACCCTGCCTTTTTACTGGCCCTACTAAATCACACCAGTTATTCCTTCTCCTGTGGCCTTAGTTTTCTCAACTGTAGAACAAGGATGATACTTATCCTTCCAAAGTCTAGTGTCAAAGAAGTGCTTAAAAATGCTCATTCCTCTCTTCTTGTCCACTCAAATACCCAGCTCTTTTCCATCTTATTAAAATTCCAGAAGCTCAGACTCATTAATACCCCACATATCTTCCTAAGATTTGGGGTATTTTTGAATATGTTTGAAGCACCTATACTTTTAATTATATAAACTAAATATATGTTAATACTATATTTGTAATACCATTACAAATGTTTGTCATATCTTTGAGAATAATATGAAAACTACACTTCATACTGTATTTTCAAGTTTGTCATAGAACAGAAACAAAATACAGCAGCTTTTCAAAGCAAAGCCACAAGAACTTGTGTTATGCATTAATGGGGAAGGGGAAAAAGCATTAAATAAATAAGCTATTCTGATGGTTGAATTGGTGGGCTAGGGATAGCGTTTTCTTCTTTCTGCAATGAAATCAAAATTGCCCATCAGTTTGAACCATGCAAATTGCTGCACACAGGCTCAGCTGGGCTCTCCAAAATGGAACAGCTTATTTTGATAACCAAATAAATTTCAAACAGTTGCTAAGGAAACTAAAGGATTCTTTATGCAAGTTATTGCATTGAAAAGAACTAAAAAGGTGGAGGGAGGGGAAGATTGTTACTTGATTAAAAATTTAGAACCTTACAGATAGGTCTCAATTCAGGAAAGTAAAGACTGTGATTGCAAAGCATGTAGTATTTTAGTCCTTCCAGATCTGTCTGACTGAGCTAGGCCATCATTTCAGCATTTCAGCAAATCGTTGAGGAATTTCTTTTATAAACATGATTGCATATTTGCACAGCATTACTATAGGAAGCCTGTTTCTGTCTGGCCTTACCAAAAAAAATGGGAGGAGAGACCACTACTAGTGGAATCTGCCTTGTGAAACCTAATCATGCTGCACAGAGGGAGGCTTAATTCTGAGCTAAGCTCTTTGTGCTGTTTGCTAAGGCTCTAGGGGCACCCAGTGACAATAGAGTGTGTTTTTTGTGAACATCTTGAGACCATGGCAATTCTGGGGCCTATTTGTGAGTTCCTAATTCATAAATTGATCAGCTTGTAGAAGCCTGGAATGCTAAGATAGTCTTCAATGGGACTCAGATCTACCTGGTCAAGCCTTGATATTTAGCCTGTGAGGGCTGTGAATTCCACTGGACTCTTGCTCTTTGAGAGGGTCAATGCATCCTGACCATCACTGACAGTGTCATTTTAGAGTTTTAATCATTTACCAATTTAATCCTCCAAGAAGTCATATTCTAATAAATAGAGATCCCAAATGGTTCTATTTCAAACTGGCTTCTACTGCATTCTGAACCTCAGTATATAGAGTATAATCGTGTTATGGACATTAACAGTACTGATATAAATGACAGTACCTGCTAATGTAGCTGAAACTCGTCAAATGGTAGCTAATACAACCACCTCTACCTTTATTACTGTGTCTCCTACTAATGGTCATTACTATTATCTTCCAGAATATAGGTACAGATGAGAATTTTTTAAACCTTTTAGACCTTTTCTCCTCCTTCTGTTCTCTACTTTCCCTCATTACCCCATCATTGGTGAATTTGCTCTGTGATGGACATTTTATCCTACCTTTCCCATTTGGTGGTCAGAATCAAGGTCAAATAATCATATGGGACTGAAAAGAGGAAAGTAGTAAGGATTTTTAAAAATTAAGTATGGAGTCAGGCATGGCAGCACATGCCTGTAATCCCAGCACTTGGGAGGCTGAGGCAGGAGCATTGCTACAAGTTCGAGGTCAGCCTGGGCTGCAAAGAAAGTTCAAGACCAGCCTGAGCTGCATAGTGAAACCCTGTCTCAAAAAGACCCCAAAAAAATTTAAAAAAATAAAAAATAAAAAAAGGATAGTTAAGAATGTAGAGACCTTATACTCTGGCAATCTCTAACCCAGCCAATCTCAGGCATCTTTCCCACCCAGTAAAGGTATTCAGCAGACTGTTCTTTCTCTCCTCTTCCACCCATCCTTATCATTGACCCAGTGTGGAGACCACTGGGGACCAAGAACCTCACAAATTCAAGGTCCTTCTGGGGAGATGCCCCAGACCAGAATTTATTATTTTTATTTTATTGCATACACTGGAAACAATATTTCCCAACAATGTGGCCTAAGCAATTGAACTACAAGAAAGTGCTATAAAAGAAAAATCTCTTTTTGATACCTCCTATGGGGTAAAAGCCAATGTACTTATGCCTCTGGGCTACAGAGATCTAGAGGGAGTCTTCAGGCTTGGCCTCTGGCCTGTAAGGTTACAGAATTTAGGTAATACAGTAGCTGTCTCCTAAAATATGCTCACTGGAGGAGAAAATGAGCTGTGCAGCTTTCTCTACCAGCATGCTAACGTCAGGGAGCATTTTTCCATTATTTTCAGACATAGGACTATTTGAATGCAGACAATTCTCAAATCCCCTCGGCTCTGGCTCCCACCTACTCACGAAGGAAATGAGCCCTTGGAAGAAGCCGTCACGTGCTTCCTTCTCCGTAGTTCCTAGGAGAACAACGTTCAGAACACATCCTGGTTTTGTTACATACTCTTTTTTTAGTTCTCTCTCCCTAGCAGAATTAAAGGCTGGAGGTATCACATTTTCTACCTGCCATATAAAAGAGTTGTGGTCCTGGAAACCCACAAATCAGATAAAGAAGAATGTGAATGATTTTCTCCCATCTTACTGCCTCATGCATTTGGCTTCTGTCTTTGAAGTTTGTGGCTCACAGTGTAGTGGTTTGTGTGTCTCTGTTTTCAGTGTGAAAGTATGGGGCACATTCTTTCCATGAGGAATTAAGCACAAACTCTTTCCCATGCTAATGATAGAATAGTAGTGGTACTTTTATTGATAGCATGCATTTTAACTTTTTTGTTGGCACATTTTTAATTAAAATAACATTTAACGGTTTGAAGCTGAAAACCTGATGTTTCTGCCTAGGAGTTTATAAGGGAATGATAACATATGGAGAAGTTTAACATTTAAATTGAATTTTATTATTTAAAACAGTAAAATATTTTATGACTACAACAATGCCCTGCCAAGCTCCATTTCAGCATCAAATGTGCTTTGTAAGGAGTCTTACAAAGCGAGGGAAAAAAAGACATTTTAATTTCTTATTCTCCAAATGCTTTTTATAAAAAGTTCCACAAACGTGTTTTCTTTACAAATGAATTCTTGTTCTCTTCCAACATCTTCAAACATCCCTTAACCACACAAAAAGGCCGTGGAGCCAGGATGCCCAGGGGGTGCTCGCTGATAACAAAATGCCTTTGCCTTGATTTTGGTGTTTCAGGTCCCCAAGGGTGGCCTTCCATAAATGTTCCTGTGGTCTTCTCTGCCTCCTCCCCACTCTTTGGAAGGCTGATGTCTGGCAGGAAGTTAGGGTTTATCTCTTTCACATAGGAGTGTGCTTCATTACTAAAGAGAGGAAATTCGATAAGAAACCTTCCTTCCTGGCCCTGTGGTGCCCCCAAAAGCAGTCTCCTTTTAGTGGCAGAACTGGGTAGGAGATCTCATTCCTGACCCCCAAGAGGCTGCTGGGCACAGGCCTGGGGACCAGGTTGAATTTCCAAGTATGGCCTGGACTTTCTGTATAAAATTGCAAAATTTCTTCAGCTTTACCCACGTTAGCATAAAAATGATATCCACTCCCACCCAAAGACAAAGAGGCATTTTGCAGACATGTTCCATCTATTAGAAGGGCCCTTTTATTCATCTTCCTTACCTTCCTCATCCATTTCCCTGCTCCCAGCACAAACCTTCATCCACATATCTAGACACAGATCTTGAATTTAGCTTCTAGTTTATACATAGACTAGTAAACTTTTAAAATATCTTACTCCACTGGCATCCTGTTTCTCAGTGCTGGGAGAGTCGTTCCAGGCTGGAAATTCAGTAACAACACCTCACTCCCTCTGTCTTTCCTATTTTACCATGTGGCTCTTTACACACACACACACACACACACACACTCACAAAATCACAGAGTTATTCTCATGTGACTGCAAATGATTATTTTTAGGATCAAAATATATCTTAACAAGCTGTGGAATTATGCAGTAAACAGATGGCCCTTGGGGAGGACCCATACTGCTTTAGAAGAATGCATATTTTTAGCAGAACAATTTGAGCATCGCTGGAAACAAAAAGAGTTCTGGACCTTCTTACTCCTGTGAGAGGAAGTGGGCTGGGATGGGGGAGAGGGGCTGCTGGCTACAGAACACTGCCAAGGAATGAGAGGCTGAGCAGAATCCTGAGTGTTCAAAAGCTGAGTTTGTGTGTCCACTGCAGCTAACCAAGATGCTTTTGTCTTCCCATCCCTGTGTTTTGGTAGGAAAACCCAGTAGTTTCTTTCCAGAGGACAGTTTTATAGACTCTGGAGAAATTGATGTGGGGAGACGGGCTTCCCAGAAGATTCCTCCTGGCACTTTCTGGAGATCTCAGGTGTTCATAGATCACCCTGTTCATCTGAAGTTCAACGTGTCTCTGGGAAAGGCGGCACTGGTTGGCATTTATGGCAGAAAAGGCTTTCCTCCTTCACACACTCAGGTAATCCGAACCATACACACCTGCCAGTTTCTGTGGACTCCTACTCAAATCTCTTAGCCCAAGTCAAAAAGCCCAACCTAGATCCCACAGCCAGAAAGAAATTTCACATATATTTAGGTCATTCATTTGTTTGTCCCCTCCCAGGCCCTACCTTTCAAACAAGGAAGGTGAAATCCCTGAAGCTCGTTAAGAGAAAGGAACTCTGTGAAATTTCTTAAATAGCCTTGCTGCCATTACTCAGTCTCCTAAGTTAAACTATCCCAGAAGTGCAATCTAGAGAAGTCATGCACTAACTCTGAACCCTCATATTATCAGCTGTGTAATCTTATGTCTATTATTCATCCTTTCTGAGAAAGTTTCCTAATCTATAAAATCAGGATAACTGTACTTACTTTTCAGGGCTATTGTGAAAAATAAAGAATAACATTTATAAGGCAGCTAATGTAGGACCCGGCCCAAAATAAATGCTGCTTTTAGTGTTTTGCATTCCCTCTGTCCTTCCATATTACACGTTTACTCAACACATGTGTCCCAGAAACACAAAGGTTTCATCCAAGTGAATGAAGGGTTCAGTGGTAGAGGAATGCTTATCATCTGTGAGACTCTAGCTTCCATCCCAGCAATGAAAATACTTACATAAATGCACACATACGTACATGCATACGTGCATATGTAGCTGTCTAAGATGATGGCATATCACTAGTCATAAGCGATAAGATCTTCAAGAACTTACCACTAATTTAAGCCATAAGCATCCATTGGTCATACCCAGGCCACATGCTATCTTACAAGGCCTGGTAGCCAGTTCAGATTTCTGGTTAACAGCCAGATGGATATACTTGGTAAGGATGGAGCCACAGGATCATAGAAGGGCCCGGGCCCCTGCTGGTGGCAGAACTACTATGTTGGTCTTCACTTGCACCCGGATGTTTTTACGTGTACGTGACGTAGAATAGATCTGTCTTCTATGTGTTTTTTAAAAAAACTACCGAGTTAGATTGCTACTTACAGGAGGTCAGTAGGATTTAAGCACCTACCTGTTGTTAACACTGCTTGCCAAACTTCTCTGGAGTCGCGTTTCTATTTGGCACAGAGTGTAATCATTGATAAGAGTTCTGGGCTAATCCAGTTTACTTCTCCTAAAATGGCTCCCTGAAACTGGAATCTTTAAAAAGGGTCATTGACAAAAGACAAGTAGGTATAAATTAAATCTTTGTCTGCTCATGACTGACATTGCAATCTTGCTCGGTGCTCCAATCCCGTTCTAGCCCCCTAAAGTTCATGTCATAACTTATATGGAGCTAGGCTCTGAACCACAGGCCCACCACTGAAAAAGCACGGTTGCCCTGGTACATACATCTTGGTGAAGACTCACCATGCAACAGAAATGAGGATAAATCAGACTAGAAAATAATCTGTTATTATGTCATACTCACAAGAGTCAGGCGAATATTATCATGAGAAAAATGGGTTCTGGGAAAGAGTTTGAGGTGGCTGATCAGCTTTCCTGGGGCTCCAGCCTCTTGTATCCCTCTCAACCTGTGTTTCCTTGTCTTCCCCAGACAAGCCCAAAGAAGGAATGTGGTGTGTTAGAGCAGGTCCATTGCTAATGACACTCTCTTTATGCTTTAGTTTGACTTTGTGGAGCTGCTAGATGGAAGGAGGCTCCTGACCCAGGAGGCACGGAGTCTGGAAGGACCCCAGCGCCAGTCTCGGGGTGGTGTACCTCCCTCCAGCCACGAGACCGGCTTCATCCAGTATCTGGATTCAGGAATCTGGCACCTGGCTTTTTACAATGATGGGAAGGAGTCCGAAGTGGTATCTTTTCTCACCACAGCCATTGGTAAGAAGCTCTGTCCTCCTCACTCTCTTTGAGTGGGAGGATACAGGGGGATTCTGGGGGTGGATGCTTGTGAGGGACTGTCTCTTTCCAAAAGCTGTAGATGCCACCCAGGTCATGGAGCGAGGCCATCCCCACTGGGCCTTCTGGCAGGAAGTAGGCATGAGATGCCAGGCAGGGAGCTGTCTGCCTTTCTCCTGCCGTCTGTGCAGCGATGTGTGGACCTGAAGCTGGCTTTCCAGACAGGGGAGAGGGGCTGACAAAACCAGGGTTCTGGATGACAAATCACAGGGAGGCAACCTCTTTCCACTTTGGCACGTGTCTCCCACCTACTTATCTTGAGAGTCTCACTTGGTTCAACTCATTGATTTGTTATTTGGGTTTGGTTTGGGGCTCGTTTTATTTTTGTTTTGCTACAGTTGGGGCCAACAACCCCAGCAGAAAATTGTTTTAAAAGGACAAAGGCTTGAAGAGGGTGAGACTAGCACAGCAAAGGCTGAATGAGCAGTACTACCCTTCAGTTGGGGTTTTGTTGGGAATGCCCTATTGCCTGACAGAGAGCAAGCCCTGGTATCTTAAATGAGTCTGAACACCATCACTGTCCCTGCGGTGGAAAGGAGTTCTGGCTGCTTCAGAAGCCTGCGGTGTCTTGGTAGCTTGCCCCCTGTAGAAAGAATTTCTCCCTTTTTACCAACACGTGCCACAGAATGTGTCTCCTCCTGAGGTGACCACAGTGTGCTGACAGCCTTGGTGGCTCAGGTTAGAAAAATGTGTTTCCTGAGTTGCATTAGAAAGACTGTGACATCACCTAGATAAGTCCCCTACGGAGAAGTAAAACCTACAGAAAAACACCAGTCCACAAACCAGCACCCTAATGAAAAGCTCTACATGATTTAGAGTTCACCCGTGTGAAATATCTGTCCTCAGCCGGGAGTCACTTTGAAAAGTGGGCTTTAAAGAAAATCTGTTACTCTAGTACTCATTGCAATACTCTGGTTCTTCCGTCTAAACAGCAGTGGTCATTGTCAAGCCATTTCACTCTTACAGTTTTGCCTTCAGTACTGAGAGTATCTTCCTGTTAAATGCGGGGCATGGTTAAAAGCTTCTGCTACCACTTTATCCTTGAAATTCTACCCTGTGGCAAAGTGAAGGAGGAGGGGGCCAGCAGACAACTGCTCAGATGCGAGAAGCATCCCTCTGTGCTGTTCTCATTTTTGGGAGTGTCCGTCGTAGTCACCAGACTCTTGTACCTAGAGGGAAGAGCTGTTGATAGTTCTCTGTCTCCCCAGCACCCCACCCGGCCCCCAACGTGCACCAACCCTCAGTTGGTAAGAGAAGGGGCGTGTGTGTGACCTGTCCCACTCAGGTTCCCATTGACAGGACTCTCAGCATCCGTCGTAGCAGTTGGAGTGTTGCTGACTCCCTCCCTGACAGTCTTCTTCTAAAGGATGGATGAGAGGGTGCTCAGTCCTGAATCTCTATTAGGAGGTTGGGTTTTAATCAAACAAATCACTAAAGTTTTCCAGGTCTTTATTTTTCAAGCTTCTGGAGTTTGAACCTATGGCCTCATAATACTAAGGCAGATCCTCCTTCACTACCACCATCAGTGGAGGCCCAGTTCTACCACTTTCCATCAGGTAGGCTGCTGCTTTGTTGGATTGGCTAGGCTGCAGTCCCTGTGTCTTCTCTCTTTCCAGACACAGTGGCTTCAATTTAGGCACATAGTTATCAACTCACACTGGTGGTGAGTTCCAGCCTCGTGATCTCCCTAGCATCTCCTAGGCACGCTTCATGGGGACACACAGAGCTCAGAACTTTTATACTCAGACTTCTGTTTTAATAACTGAGTATAAATGTGAAAGGTTATTAATTTAAGCCCCCAAAGAAAACTAGTTTTAATTAGGATGTGCATCTTAGAGAAATAAAATGGAGGTACAGTGAGGTACCCTTGCCAACTCGTGCTTGTCGCAGCTTGCTAACCTGCTTTGTCATAATTAGAAAGATGGCCTTGCTTTTCCCCCTGGTTCCTCTGTTCTCAGCTAAATGATGAAGCCTGTCTCCACCTTGCCTTAACCCTTCATATCTATTCAAGCAGATACACTTTCCTGTGCTTCTCAGATGTTAACGTACTTATGGATTAATTGTGGGTCTTGTTAAAATGCAGATTCTGTTCCAGCAGGTCTGAGGGGCCAGACATTGTGCTTTTCTGACCAGCATCTGGTGATATTTTAAGTACACATTTTGAATAGCAAAAGATTGTAATACTTCATAGGTGGTTCTCAAACACTACTGAATGAAGGATTCACCGAGAGCTGGGAGGCAGGTAAAAATTTCAATTCCTGGGTCTTTCTTCTCACTCAGAGGACCTGCCTCAGGGCTAACGTGATCCTGAACCGGTGGTATCAACCAAGACTTGAAAACGTATGTCTCATGAGGCTACTTGCCATTCCTTCCATCCCTTCCTCTCCTGTTTTTCCTGCAGCCATGGATAGTCATGCTACCTCTCTGAGCTTCTTTTTCTTTTTTCTTTTCTTTTCTTTTCTTTTTGTTTGTTTGTTTGTTTGGGGCCAGAAAAATGAAAACTAGCAAGACTCTGCAATCCACATTGTGGAGATTAGAGAAAGAAATACAAAGTGCCCGGCATGGCTCACGCTGCCATATGCATGTGGTAAACGAAAGCTGTTAATATTCTCTGCCTTCCTCTTTCCCCTTCTACTCTCTTTTGCTGCCTTTCTGATCTGTCTATCTCCCTTCAAGGTACAGTGATTGTTTAATGAACACTTTTTTTTTCTTTAATACAAAAGCAGACTGATTCTGCTGCTGCTATTAATCCCTCTTTCCCCGAGAGTCCCTGGCATTGAGTCTCAGCTGTCTGTGATCATTACCTGTGAGCTGTGAGTTGTAATTTGTCTTGGCAGCTTAATTAAAAGTTTAGGTCTTGTTTTAGTGAAGTCATTATGGTCCCAATGTACAATTGTAACTCTCCGGTTTGCTTAACACACAAATTGGAATATGACCCTCCTTTCGTTATATGTCAAAATGCAGATCAAGACTTTAAAAAGATCTGAGATGTCAGAATCCAGAGTATTTATGTCTGTTTGTAATTAGGTAACAAGAGAAATAGTTGTGTTTAATTTAATGAATGGCTGTACTGTATATGTTTTTGCTTTTCCCTTCATTTAATGCAATCCAGCTGATGATTTTAAATTAAACAAGTTTATCTTTTGTCTTGAAAAAAATCTAAGAGCACTTTACAAACTGCACACACAAATATACCCACACAGAGACCTGACGTTGACAGAACTCCCACTGAACTGAATTCTTCTCCTGAGAGCTCAGTTGACTCCCCCAAAGTTAAGGGCAAAGCTAGGATGGAAACTCAGACTTCCAAGTTCCACTAGGCCCCCACTATGCCACAGTGTCTCATTATTTCTCATGGCAGCTATTAAATATTTTATTCCTGCTCATTTTATATGGAACATAATTCCCCCCTTGTTAACTTGCCTACAGTTATAAGTAACATCTTGCATAAAGTCAGGAAATCTTGAGAAGTCCACAAAGAATTAAAAAGACCACGAAGAACCTCACGGCATCCAAAACTTTAAGAATAAAAATACCTTTGTATGAATTTCTTGCTACCTCAAGATTGAACAAGTCAGTATTGCAGTATTTTGGGTCTCCAGATAGCATCTTGTCTTTTTCCTTTGGTTGATGCTGAAGTATAAAAGGACAGAAAAACCTGACATTACAGCAATGTGAGCCAAGCTGGAAAATAACAGAGGTTCCCTACAGTGGATTCAGAAACCCAGAGAAGAGAAATGAGAATCCTTGTTAGAAAACAGAGACTGAGCATTTTTATGAGAAACATGCTCTGGTCTTCCTGGTGCTAATGAGGAGCAGTCACTGGAAGTCAATCTCTTCGTGTCCAGGGACTAGAAGCAGATTTAGCTCTTTCCTTCCTAAGTTCCTCCTTCCATGCTCTTTCCACCCATTATCTAACATATTCACATCCTCACTCTTTTCCTGGCTAAGGATACAGAGAAGGTATGGCATGGTTCCTGGAAAAAGTAGCTAAAGGTCTAAATTGAGGGAGATGAAAACTTTGTACAGTAAATGCTGCTAAGTCAAGGAAAGTAGCAAGACAGGCTACTCCTGAGCCTCTGGTAAGAGTGCCAGGAAGGTTGGAGGAAAAGGGAGGCTTGTGCAGCTGGGTCAGGGAGGACTTTTGAGATAAAGTAATGTTTGATCTAGACCTGCGGAAACCATCCAGGTGGTGAGGGTGGCAGGAGCAGAAGGTAGGTGCGCAGCATATTAACAGCTAGCCGTGAGCAGCCAGCAGTTCTGTCTGACTACAGTTGGAGGCTGCCCTGAAGGTGAGCAGTGAGTTGCCAAGGAGCCTTGCAGTGCCATCCTAAGCAGAAAAAGTCTATCCTGTAAGTATTTGGTGTTATAACAGGGATATAAGGTCAGGAAATGACCAGAGCTAGAGGGTTTATCTTCTGAAGCCCAGAACATGAGACAATTTGTCTATGTCATCAAAGGAGGTCTCTGGGATTGAGCTTTGTAATTTCATGGTGGAAAAGAAAAAGAGGAAAAGAACGAGTCAGGGAGGACAGAAGCACTCACTCAAGAGTGGTGCTTTCTATTGGCTTCTTCTGCAGTGTGTTCCTCTTTGCTACTGCCTGGGCCTCCATACTTGGACCTAACTTTCTACTCTCTAGTGGTCTTCAAAAATAGATCCTTCATGATTTTTCCAAAGATGCTAGATTGTGTTGTTTCTTTGTGTATCTAGTTTTGACTGAGACACCCTCTGAGCACA
The DNA here is from genome assembly GCA_004027455.1 of Hydrochoerus hydrochaeris. NCBI lineage: Eukaryota > Metazoa > Chordata > Mammalia > Rodentia > Hydrochaeridae > Hydrochoerus > Hydrochoerus hydrochaeris. The sequence goes on from PVLA01000595.1 coordinate 260,621, forward strand.
TAAGAATCCACAGAGAAAACCCTTTGTCATTATATACTGTAATTTCTGTACAAGCAGGAAACTAAGAAAAGTGACTGGGGAGTAATTGTCAGGTTTTTAATAAACCCCTTCCCCAGCATTCTCATCTCCCCTTCCTTGCCATTATGCCATAGGCAGAAACACAGCAATGAGGAATCAAGGTCCCTTGCAAATAAGTTAACCTTCTTGTAAATGACATTGGCAGGACTTTGTGAAATGTCAGTCTCATGACTGACAAGCATTCTTGTTCGGTGCTCCAATCCCGTTCTAGCCCCCCAAAGTTCCTATCATAACTTATATGGAGCTGGGCTACTAACCACAGGCCCTCAACACTTCTTGGAAAAACTTTCCTGTGAATTCACCTCTCCCTGTATTTATTTGGAGCAATCTGGTACAAGTGGAATAAAATCTTAGGCTAAGGGAGAGCTCAAGTCAGCATATTGGAGACAGACTATAGCCAAAAATCTGCTTAGAGGAAGAGAGCTAGGAATATCAGAGTGTTACATCTGCAGACTCAAAAACTAGTCCGGCTGGCTGGCAGCTCTCTCTGATCACTCAAGAGCAGGATTCTCACTGGCCTCTTCTCCCACTGCCCTTGGCATCTTGCTAGGATGGCTGAACTTGCAGAATTTTCTACCTGGAACCTCGAGAGTAGGGAGAAACACAAGACAGCTCCAGGACACCATGGTGCCCAGCAATCAAAGCTTATCTCTCTGTGGAAAATACTTAGAAATCTGTTTAACACGTGAAAACCCAAACTCCTTACTCAAGTGGCATTTCAATGAAGTTTGGCTGTCCTCTTACATACTGTCCATACAGGGTGTTTCCATCCAGGACCAGGTCAGTAGTACATCGAAGGAAGGCTCTCTTTCCCTGTCCTCTGCCATCCTTGCTCTGGGCGGTCATTTTCATACTTATTACCTCATGATCATAAGGTGGCCGCTGCACCTCTAGAACTCACCTACATATCAGATAGCAAAAGAAAAGAAAAGGACTCAGGAAAGCAGACTTTTCCCTAAACCATTCAGCATACATTTCTTAAGCAGAGTTGTGTCACTTAGGTATAAAGTAAATATTTTTATCTTGCCACATAGGAACTCAAATTAAAACTTAGGGCTCTCTCAGAAAGAAGAGAAATGAATATGGGGTAGACAAGTAGAAATGTCTGCCACAGACTTCATTAGGACTGCTTGGTTCAAGCGCCAACTGAGAACCCACTTCCTGTGAGCAGGACTGTGGCCTGGGCGTTGGGTACAACTTGAGACAGACACAGGGTTTGCCCTTATGGGCAGGTCTTATGGGCTGATGGATTAGGGGAAGTGAATCTGAGACGAAGGAGAAGTGACCCATGTAATTGAGAAAATGGGAGAATGCTCCATCTCCTTCCATCACCCAAGGAACCAAGGGCTTTTGTCAGTGAGCCATGAAAGGCCCTCGCACGAAGCTATTTGCCCTAAAGGGCAAACCCAGAGCAGTAGACAACAGGCTGCAGCAGACCTAGATACAGTTTGATTATTTAATCATTCCAGCAATCTAACTGCCTTTTACATGTCATGCCCTGAGCAACCATTCAGGGTCAGTGCTACATAAAACAGCCATGCTTCCTGCCCTCATAGCATTTACAGACATGTCTGAAACAGGGTAAGATGGATTCTCAAATTTAAATACTGTCATCGAATCTACATATATACATAAAAGCCCATGATCATCAGTGGTCAGCATACACTGAGGTAAGTAATGAGGGTGTGTTAGGGAAGCCAGCAGTAGACTAACATTGGTTGCTGGGCCAGGTGTGTGACTAGGTGTTTTTCAAATGACCATTGTAGGAAAAATTCACCAATGAAAGGAGGAGCATATGCAAAGACCCAAGATAGGAGAGAGATAAGAGCATTTCAGGAACTTTAAGTGGATTTCTCTGTAGAGTGTGGACATCAAAAGTCTGAATACATCAGGGAGGGCTGGAAAAGTAACCAGGGACTGAACCCTGCAGTCCTGAATGTGGCCTGTGGAGATTACTCAGGAATAGGAAGCTATATGGGACTTTGGATCATTTAATCTGACACACATATAAAAGTTAACTGTGGTTGACACTTTAGCTATGTGATGCCAGATGCCTTCACAAACCTTTTATTTATTTAACTCTCATTATTTTAAAAATGAGAAGCTGAGGCTTAGTGAGAGCTAGGATCATAGTTATAGCAACCTGTTCTTTGAGTGTTGATTCTATGCCACGTTCTATACTCAGTACCTGATCAGTTTCAGACAGCCCAGGGTTAGATTATGCATAATCCCTTGTTACAGGTAAAGAAATTGAGACCAAAGATCAAATCAAAGTCTAACAGACACCCACAGGGTTAGGTTAGCAGTCCGGCATACAGGTTCTTCCTCTCTCAGCTCAGTGACAAGGCCTGCACACATGTATGTCTTTACCCATGTCATAGTGAGACAATCATACAGCTGGACAGGATCCTTGAGGTAGTGGCCTTCACCCTTCCCAGGCCCTCAGTGGACCTGCAGTCCACAGCTTCATAGGACTCATCTGTACGATTTCATAGACCATCTTCTCCCATCTCCATTCAGGTGGAGTTTCTAGTAAAAGACATTTTATCACTAATGGTTTCTGCAACTTCTGATTAAATTTTCAGATAGCTCTTTTTTCTATTAGTTGCTCAACCCCCATCCTGCCAGCTGGCATTTCTGCTGCAAGAATAGTCACTTTAAGGAGGTTCTGTCACCATGATATGGCTTCTCATTCCTTTATGGTGCCACTGGCATGTAGGACATCATTAAAAGTGTGGCCTCCTCCCATAATGCCCTCCTAGCCATACCCCAGCTGCAGCAGGCATGATTCTTTGTTGGCTCTGCCAATAATAGGAGATGCTAAAGGTTGTCAGAGCCAGAAGCACAGCTAGGGGCACAGCTGTGGCAAGCAAGGTGGCATGGTCCAGAGGAAGGACCAAGGCTTTGGAGTTGATCAGACCTGGGTTTGAAGTCTGTACTTTGTATGAGCTGTGGAATTTTGGATAATTTTTGGCCTCACCAAAGGTGCTTGTAATTAGGAGTCAAACCCACTTTGCAGTCTCACAATGATGTAAAATGATGATAAATACTTAACATGTTTTAAATGTCCTAATGATTCCTTATTTGAAGGCCACAATATAACTCAGTGGTAGAGTGCTTTCCTCTCCTGTGCGAGGCCCTGAGTCAGTCCCAGCAGTACCCACACATATACACGCACATGCACACACACAACTTTATTTATTTATCATTTGCTAAACCTTAGCAATGAAATAAAACCAAAGCCTTGCCCGCAGGGAGCCTGTAGTCAGCTGGGAGAACTGACTCATTCATACACAATGCTAACGTTATGTGGGTTTTGCAGACAGAGGTCTACAAAGGCTCTCGAGAGCAGAGAGGAGGCTGCTACTTCTGCCAGGGAGGACCTGGAGAGCAGTGTACAAACATTCTTAGCAGCTCGGGGTCCGAGCAGAAGAGGGAAGCCTGAAAGGAAGCACAACAGTCTCCTTTTATGGGTAGGGACTACATTCCAGGACCGGCGTGTGTCTGAAACCATGGACAGTACTGTACATTTGTGTACATTTGTTCCCATATGTGTAGACCTGAGTTAAGTTTAAACCAGGTAATAGTGATTAACAATAGTAACTAATAAGAAAAATAGAATAATTATAACAGTATACTGAAATAAAAGTTATGTGAATATGATCTGTCACTATCTTAATAGCTAGAAGATTTTTCTATTGTTTTCACTATGATGAGAAGTTAAATGCTTGAGACGATGGATATGCACATCACCCTAATTTGATTATTGTAAAATGTATGTATATACCAACATGCATATTGTTCCCTACAAATATGCACAGTTATTATGTATCAAATCAAAATTTAAATATATATATATATATATATATATATATATATATATATAACTTACAGGACATAATGACATCATCAAAAGCAAAGACACAGATAAGGAAAGAATACTATAAAAGGAAGAGTCATTTTAAAAAAAGAAATGGAGGAATCAAGAGAGTATTAATTTGCTATGGCTGCCATGACAAAGTAGCATGGTCTAGGGGGTTTAATACAGAAATTTACTCTTCATTGTTCTGAACACTGGACATCCCAGATGAAGTTCTGAGCAGTTGGCTTCTGGGAAGGCTTTTCTTCTGGGTCGCAGGCTGCTACCTCTTGCTTTGGCTTCTTCCCATGGCCTTCTCTCTCCACATGCGTGAAAGAGAGTGATCCCTGCTGTCTCCAGTCATGTTAGATTAAGATTTCACCATGATGACCCCACTTAACCTTCTGCTAGGCCTGTCTCCAAATGCAGACCCATGAGAGATGACAGCTTTCACATAATAATTTGGCAGAAGGACACAGCAAAGTCCTCAGCAACAAGGAGAGAGTGAGAGGATGGTAAGATCGGAGCTCTGCTCAACCAGCTGATGGACTGGCTGGCGAGGGCCATTATTTGTATTTGCAGATGAGTCTATGAACAATGACTCACATGACCCCAGTAACTTCTCCAGAACCTAGGTGCTGATGGGACTCTAAACCAGGGAAACCCTTGTCAGAGGGTCACTGAATACCAAGTGAGAAGGGCAAAGCTCACTGATGTTCCTGCAGTCTGGAACATCACGCCATGGGCATGTGCTTTTTCTGGGCAGCTTTGAAGGAAAGCAGGTGCAGCTGTCACTCCCTGGTGCAGCAGGCACTGGCTGAGGAATGCTCTTTTTCCCTCAGGTTTATGCACCCTAGGCTTCAGGGTTCAGAGGCAGAGCAGAGCAGTCTTAAACTGGTCTAGGCCCTACAGTCTTTCCTTGCTGGTACTATTGCAGCTCAAAAAATGTAAATGTGGTTTCCAGAACATTTCAAAGTACTATTATTCATTCTTATAAATTTGATCTCTTTCAGATTCCACATCCTAGCTTCAGGGTGTTTAGTCTTTTCCAGCCTCTCTGGAATTACCTGGTAAAATGAATAATATCAATAGTTTATTCAGTGAATATGTATTATCCTAGATATTTTCCTTAAACTAGTTCTACCCTTTACAACAAGCATACAAATTCTTCTTCCCCAAAAGAAAGTAAAGCTCAGAATATTTAAATAACTAAACATGAATTAAATATCTAGTGATGGAGAAGCTGGAATTAGAATCCAGGTGTGTCTTTCCCTAATACTACACCTTTCTCCATGCTTTTTCCCACTTATCCCTTTGGGTACAAGTGTCCAGAGAATCCTGGAGACTGGGAGGGACAATGGTTCATGAAGGGTGGTACTCAGAGAAGAGTTTAGAAGTTGAGATTAGGGCCAACCTGGAAGGGCCTTATGGGCCAGTCTGAAAGTCTGGCATGGAAGTCATTGAGGAACGCACGTGGTTCCTAGGAAGAGACGTAGCCAGAATTTGGGTTGGTGTGGTCTCTTTGACAGTGACATATTCCAGCAGGTTGCTTTTGTAGTCTGAGATATGGAGACCAATTACAGGCTGTTTCTGTAGCCACTGGTGTTTGATGACAGAAGAAGATCTGAACTGGGCCAATGCCACTGTTCTTTTATGAAGGAATGGATGCAATGTGGAATAAGGTATTATAGGCTGGGCTTCCTGACCACTTATACTTTAGCCATGAGAGAGAGGCAAAAAGTTTTGACCTTCAAGAATGAATGGGTATCCCTAAGTTAGGAAAGAAGGAGAAGCGGGTTTGTTGGGCGAGACAGACAGGAAGATATGAATTAACATTAGATTTGAGCTGCTAATAGAATTTCCCAGTGAATGTTAGCTGCTGGCAGGTACCAATGGCTAAAGAACTAAGTTGTGACTTGAGGATACCGGAGGGCTGCATCTCAGTCTGAGTGAAGGGGAGCAGGTAGAGGGAAGAATACCTAAGGAGATATAAACAGAGAAGCAAAGTGTCAAGGGCAGAGTCACACATTCCGAGCATAAGCAGGAAAAGACACATATAGAGATCAACCTTAGAGAAAAGTTAGGACAATGATCAGAGAGGCTGCGGGAATTGGTCTTTCACTGGGATGCCATCTGCACCCTTCACAGGAGCAGTTTCTCTCCATGGTGCAGGGAAGCAGGGTCACTGTGAGTTCAAGAGTGAGCAAGAAGCAGAGGGAAATAGTTCTTTCTCTCAACAGAGCAGGCAAGGAGACAGATGGGCGTAACCTGAGGAGGAGGAGGAGCAAAAAGAGGAAGAGGAGGAGGAGGAGGCGGAGGCAGGTTCAAGTAAAGGTTTGTGTAAGGTGGGGGAGCCTTGAATATTTTGTCATCAGTGAGAAAGGAGCCAGGGGAGAAGACTGAGGACCCAGGGGAGAGGGGAGATGATTAATGGGAGGTAGTGGGAGGCCCCGGGAGCAGAGGTAGGGGGAGGAGTACCAGCAGGGGAGGAGAGTGGAGGAGGAGGCAGTGCAGGTGAGGGAAGAGCAGCCTTGGTGGAGCTGAGACGGGTCCACTTGATTGCATAGTCCTTGCAGGGAACCCCTTGTGCATTGTGTGTGTCTGCTGTGTGCAGGCAGTCTTGGTGTAGCACTGAGTCAGACACTGTGCAACTTGACAATAGGGAGAGGGGCAACACAGCTCAGTGGTTACAAAGTGGATTTGAAGCCAGGCGGCCTGCTTTGTGTGCTGGGTTACCCCTTAGCAGTGTGACCTTGGACAAGATAGACAACCCATGAGTGCCTTGGTTTCCTCATCTGAAGAATGGTAATAATGTTAGTAGTACTTCCCAGATAGGGTGTTTATGAAGATAGAGTGAGTTGATATTTGTAAAACTCTGAGAATAGCACCTGTAGATTAATCAGCTGAGACAGCTACCTGACACCTACAACTTAAACGTGGAAAAGGTTTAATTTAGCTCATGGTTTCAGGAGCTTTATGGTTGACAGGCTCCAAGGCAGAAACCTCATGGCAGAAGATTGGTCATCACTGCTTAGCCAGGAAGCAGAGCAGGGGAACAGTGCCAGAGGGGAATTGGCAAGGAACCATACATAGTACCCAAGACCATGCCCATCATGACCTACAGCCCACAGCCCACATCCAGACATGCCCAGGAACATGTGCTTTACTAATCTGCTAGATGGGCATTCCTTACTCCAATGAAGTCGATGTATTGGGATTAATGACCATAATCTGGTACATAATAGGTGCTATAGAAGTGTTTGCTGCTTTTGTTGGCAATAATAGTCACTCGTGTTTGTGAGTGCTTACCAAGCCCCAAGAGATGTGAAGTGTTATGCAGATGTAACCTCCTTAAAGTTTGTAACAGTCCAGAGAGGCAGAGATAGATGTTATTTCCTACACAAAGATGAAGCAAGGAAGTTCAGAGACACTGACAAACTGGCCCACAATTACCCAGACAATAAAAGCAGAGACAGGATTTGAACCGAAGCCAGTCCAACTGAAGACTCCTTGCTGCATCTTCACTGGCTTCTGTTCCTGGGCCTCTCCCCAGTCAGCACCCACTTCTGTGGCCTCCCAGGGCTCTCTTTGCCCCTGCAGTGGGAGATGTTCTGGTTGCACCCTGAGGACGGTACAGGGGAAGCTTCGTCATTTGCTGACAAGTCTGTGCCCAGGGTCGCTGCTTATAGAAAGGGCTCCTTCACAGTCAAGCCCGGGTTTAGTGATGGCACATTTGACAGATCTGAACTTGTCTCTTGCTGCTTAAACAGAACAGAGGGCCTTCCATGGAAATGACAGGACAATGAGTGTTACATGAAGGGTTATAAAGGAAGTGTAAGCCAGAACCCTGTGAACATCTGGTTTCAGTTTGAGTAGCTGCTTGTTCTGCCTTTATCTGAGTACACTCGTGTCCTGGGCTAATGGAAGCACAGTTTGTTTCAGTCCTGGTTCATATTACATGTCAGCCTGACTTTTTATTTTCATTTATGTCATAGGCCAAATAGTTTGGGCAGGGTGCAAGAGATGGACTGTATAGCTCAGAAAAGTGAAAGAACTGTAGGCACTAAAGCAAGAAGGTCAGAATGACATCGTTCTTAGACAGAATTTGCATTCTCAAGCCTGGCATTCCCTGGAAAGTTGCATTTGGGATGCTGGTTGCATTGCTATAAGCTCTTTCAAGTGGCAGAGCAAGAAGGTAAAATCTGTAGAGCTTTTCATAGTTGCACTACACTAAGTACAGTAGACACACATTAACTCCTTTTAATTCTTAAAACCAACTGTGCAGTCAGAGTTGTTACCTTTTGGAGCCAAGTTACATACAAGGTCAGGCCCAGGCAGAACTTGGATCCAAATTCAGATATATCTGGTTCACACTTATTTTGCAAGCTCCCTGTGCTTTTAGAATGTGCCAGGCACTGTGTGAAGGTATGTCTTTTGTGCCCAGAAAATGATGAAAACACCTCTGATGATGATTCTGAGTCATAAAATATTGAAAATAAGGCATAAAAAAAGAAAGAGCAGAAAGCGTTCATTTCTAGTCAAAAACCTATATTATACTTCATGGTTAAATAGTGGATTCTTTTAAAAATCACTAATAAAATAAGAAATACCTATTAGTCGACTTTTAGACACCTTGGCCAACATAAGACTAAACAGAAAGAAAGGATTGAGATAGTTATTATTTATGTGAAGGATGCATTTCTATTCCTAGACAACACAAGGGCACTGACTGAAAAGTTATATTACTTAATAAGAATTCAGAACTTGTAAGTAGGGGTATAAGATAGCTTCTCAAAAGTCAATAGATTTCCCATATACATGAAAAATCAATTATGAAATATATAGAACACTGTCTCAGTCAAGAAAATTAATAAAAATTAAAATATCATCTTAATGAGAAGTATATGTGACCTGTATAACAACAACTGCAAACTTTTATGGAGAGGTATAAAATAGGACATAAATTATGTAAGAAATGTAACACATTCCTAGATGAGAAGGTAAAATACTCTAAATATGTCGATTATAGGTGTAATGGAATGCCAAACTGAGTCCCAAAGGGAACTGAAGAGATTTGATTTAATGTTTTAAGACTTCATCTGGAATAATAAACAGATAAAAGCATGGAGATAAATTCCAAAAAGAATAATGAAAGAGTATTTGTCATTAAAGACCCTACTTAACATGTCATAAATCTGTAAGAAATAAAGGAGGATAAGAGTCAAGGGATTAATGGCATAAAATTGTCTCAAAATGAACCAGTTATAGGCAAAAATGCAGCATTTGGAAAAGGAAGAATCACAAAAGAATAGAGAAGGTTTGGTCAATAAATATTATTGGAATACACTGGAAAAAAACTTTAAACTAGAGGCAGCAAAGTGGCTTTCCAGTGAGGCCGAAGTGGCTACCAGACACAAAAAGGGCTTTATTAGCCCAGTGTTGGCCCACTATTTGGATGATTCCCATAAAACTATAGACTTTTTTTTTTTTTTTGCTTCCTCTTAAAAAGAGGAATGAAAATTCATTTAGGAACAAGCTCCAAAACATACTCATTTACCAGTTTCTACCTTACCCTCTGTATCTGGGTTTTTTTACCTCCTGATTCCTCTGCCTAGCAGGAAAAAAATCTGGATTTTCAGCTTCTGACTCAAACTTGACTTCAATACCATGTGCCAAATGGACTAAAGAGGTAAATATGTAAAACTCAAACCAAAGATAGATAAAACTCAATATTCCATGTCTCTGGCTTTTAAACTTAAAAATCTTTGAAGAAATCACAAAGAGAAAGACTGCCAATTGTTTACATAAATATTTGAAATTTCTGTATGTCTTATAAAACACAAGAAGAGAAATAATAAACTGGAAAAATGTAGTAAATATGGAAACCGAGGATTAATATACATGTTCTATTAAACCTCCTGTGTTGGGGTGGGAGGAAGCATTGTGATCTTATAGGCAAATAGCTAAAACTTCTATATAGAAAAGCTTCCAAAATATATGCTAAGATGTAAAATATGAAATACATTTCACCTCACTAGTAATTGAATCAAATAAAATAAAATAATGGCGCATTCACTCTTCTTCAACCTAATAAGTTAGAATACTCCCAATTCCAGATCCGACAGAGGCTGCTAGGCACTGTACCCATCCATACATGTCACCAGAAGCTTTGTGAATCAGCACAACCCTCTAGAAAGCCATTTTGTATTGAATATAAAAATGTTCAGTTTCTCAAAGTCTCTTACAAAGATATAAACCAGTATCTAGACAGAGTTGCGTGTTTATCACAGTGTTGTTTATAGTCGTGAGAAGTGGAAAATAATCCGAATGTCTAATAATAGGAAAGCATGCAGGTAAATCATGAAATACCCTCTTAATCAAAATTCCACAGCCACAACAATTATTAAGAAAAGTCTGAACCATGGAGAAGTGCTTACATTTTTCAGTTTCAGAAATAAGATATGGAAGTTGTTTTTAATGATGTAAACACATTCCTTAATAACAACATAATTTGCCTAACCCACATAGTTTAGAGAAAGGGTTTGGACTTGAACTTGTCTGTCAACTATAAGTCCACTTTTTTTCTCCTGAGATCCTCACCAATAGGGGATATAAAAGATGGCACTTTTGTCAGTCTTATACCTCCAAGACCTCAGATTTTATAGGTGTCCTCTCCTCCTGTTTGGCACAAGAGGTAAAACAGGCAAATCTAGGAGACCAGAGGAAGTTGTGTATCCTAGTTGATGAAGATCTATTTCTTGGCTCTCTGGCACCCACCGGTATGTGTACGCATATTTTAGATTATTTCCTTGCTGTTTTTGTTTAGAGAACTGCCTTAAATTAAAGCCTGGTGCCTGAAACACACCCTGCTTCCTAAGCCAGCATTACTTGAGGTGAAAGAAAAGACTCCAGGTGGTCTCTGGCACTGGACCACCTAGTGTTAAAGAACACAGAGAGGATTTACAGGGGATTCACTTAAGAAAGGCAGCACATTTTAAAGAATCCTGAGATTTGACAATCTGAGCCTGCCATCCTGTTTCCTCTGTCTCCCGTGCCCAAATTAGAGAATTTTTAGTGTAGCAGAGTTTAGCATAACGTTAATAATCTCTTACACTCGGTGTGGCTTTTTCCTTGCCAAGCACAGCAGCAAGCAGTTTTTAAAAGTTATTTTAATCTTCACAACCCAGTGAGGTAGGATGGCACTAGGGTCATTGTACCTATTTCATAGACACAGCAGCTGAGGCTCAGAAAGGTTAAGACTCTTTACTGAAGGACTCTCTCTGATGGAACCAAGATTACAGCAAGAATATGGACAAGGCTGTGTTCAAATGGGATGCTCTTACTTGTCTCATTCATCCAGTAGCTCATTCATTCATTCATGTGATTTGATCACACACATTCATTCACATCATACTTCCCAGGTGTCTTATACTTTGATCAGGCTGTGACTTTTGTGAATGAGGGCCCTGGCCTGGAAGATCTCCATTATTCTGTAACATGGTGTAGGGAACTGTAGAGGAAAAGTGTGGGGTCCACTAATGTGTTTTTAGGGTGCTAACCTAACAGGAGTGTCTGGCCCAGGAGGTTTATTCTTATTACATGACATTTAAACTGAGACCTTAGGAAACTGAGTGGGAGGTGAGTGACATGAGTTGGGAAGGGAAGAGGGTTTAGGTCAGTGCCTGAGGATGCCTAGCTTTTAATAGGTGGAAAAAGAGTCAGAGAAGAAGGATGAGGATGTGTAGTGGCCCCAGTGGTTGAATCATCAGACCGTGTGCTCTTTTTAAAGTCTAAGTCAAAAAAGAGCTTCAGGACACAGGGGCCAGAAAATCATGTCAGATGGTATTACTGGTGGGAGCTTGTGGCCTTTGTAACTTTTATCTCCCACCAAACATTCCAGTAGAATGAGAATAATTATTTAAAACAAGCAAATGAGGAATGAACAAAAAGAATAAGAGACAACGGCCAGCAAAAGATGTGTGTGGACTTTTGGGAAACAGAAAGTGGATGAAATTGGCACCATGGGGAGCCCCTGCTGACTGAGAAGCCAGAAAGAAACAGTGCTGCAAAACCTCATGAGCAGAGACACCCAGGATAGCGAAGGCAGGGTGAGGTGCAGAGCTGGGAGTGTGGATGGATTCCCATCTGTGTGACAGACAGGCAGCCACAGTCAGGCCCTGGCATTTATTCCTATATTACTGTGCATCCTTTTCCTTCTCTGACTCTCCCTCCACCTATTAAAAGCTGGGCATCCTCAGGCACTGACCTAAACCCTCTTCCCTTCCCAACTCACGTCACTCACCTCCCACTCAGGTTCCTAAGGTCTCAGTTTAAATGTCATGTAATAAGAATAAGCCTCCTGGGCCTGCCACTTCTGTTAGGTTAGCACCCTAAAAACACATTCATGAACCCCACACTTTTCTTCTACACTTCCCCGCAGATAAGCCACTCCTGTCTGCCACCCCAGCAGTGGATTAGAAGTGTGTTCCTTAGCGATGTCAACCAGAAGAGCTCCAGATTCAAGGCACTAAATATAGGAGAGGCAAGAAAGAGTCATCATGCTGAGAATAGGAAATAGGTACACACTAAATTTTGAAAATGACATTTCCAGACCTCAGTTTTTGACAATCCAATATATGTCTTCTCTCTAAGGAAGGAGATTAGAAAAAATTTCTTTGAGGGAGCCTAAAGACCTGTAGATAGTGCCTTTTGTGGATTATCCACAAGATGTCTGAATCCCCACCCTCCAGTGAAGGTCAGTGACTCACACAGAGCTTTTTGGTATCTCTCGCCTAAGTATCAATACACAACAGAGGATTATCAGACACCTGAGAAAATCTTTCAGCAAGTGAGAAGACCAACACAGGAGAGAAAGAAAAATAAAAGAAGGTGAAGGAAACAAAATAAAGTAGCAAGCGGAAGAAAGCTTCACAAGAGAAAAAAATAATCCATCAAGATATTAGAGAAAAATATTGTTTCTATAAGACAAGAACAGGTACACATGGAGAAATAAAGCAGAAAATAAGTAGCTGACCTAGAAACCAACCTGACCAGACTGAAGCAGGGCTGGGGGCTCCAGCAGAGAGGGCCTCAGGTTTGGATCAAACAGATTACCTGATGTGTGTTGTCATGTGGCAAATCGTATTCCTGGGAGATTTTATAGTTCTCTTGAATAGTGTGGGTAGAGGTAACAGAAACAGGATTTTAGTAAAAAATGATGCTTTTCCATTAAATTATACTGGATAGCAGTAGTAGATAATTTAATGGACAGAGGTAGTAAATAACATTGATTATCAGTGAAGAAAAATGTCTGTCTATAATCGTATTGCTTAGAAATATGGACACCCATTTACAATTATTTGAACACGCTTCAACTTTACAGTGGTACAGTAAATGATATGCATTCAGCAGAAACTGTTTCACACATTTTTAATTTAACAGTATTAGTAGCTCAAAACAATATTCCATCTACAGTGTGCCATGTTGCTATAATGTTATTAAGTGGTTGAGTGTATCAGGTGCATTTTAACTTGTGATGGATTAATCAGGATGTTACCCCATGATAAGTAGAGGAACATCTTTGGTAAAGTGAATTCTAGAAGAAATAGCAAAAGTTGAGTGCAGTGCCACTCAAGATTGGGTGATAGGGCAGAAAGATAGTTTTGTTTTGTTTTGTTTTTTACTGGTACAGTATTTGTTACTTCTTTTTTTTTTAATCAGTACCAGGGATCGAACTCACGACCGTGCACTTGCAAGGCAGGCACTTATGCCGCTGAGCTAAATCCCCAGTCCAGTGTTTGTTACTTCTTATTAAACTATGTGCATAATATTACTTTGATATGGGGGAAAACATTTTAATACCCACAAAGGTCAAGAAAACATATTGAAAGTGTCCATTGGAAGTCACACTAGCAACTTCAAGGAGACTGGATGCTTCCTGCTCCATCCATCTCCTCACGGAGCCCAACTGGGAACTTTCTACATCTAGCCTTCCTCACACACAGGCACGTAGTTATTCCCTTCCAGTAAGGGCTCGTTCTTTCTTGGCCTTCATTATCCAGAATAATCTAAACTCAGGAGACTGTGGTGACTGCAGCAGGTGGACCACCTAGGGTCTTCCCATATGCTGTAGTAATGGTTCAGAGGGTACGTTCTGGAGCCTGAGGACCTAAGTTCAAATTCCTCCCCCATATTTCATTGGCTGTGCTATCATGGCAATGTCTTATTGGCCATGACAACAAAGAGGACAGTGGGAGTAATCTTAGGTCCAGTCCTTGAAATGAGGATTATGTGATTCAACACAATGTAAGCATGCAGGCCTAGTGCCACCGTATGTGGTCAGTAGACGTCAGCATGATTATTTTTCCAAAGTCCTCTTTCATATGCATTTTCCTATAGTTATGAAACTGTTTTTGTCCAAATATAGATTTTACCTTTTTATGCATAACTATTAGTTCTCATTAAAATCAAATCAATTTAAAAACTTATATATTAGAAATTATACACACACACACACACGTGTGCATACACACAGAGAGAGAGAGAGAACTCTGCTCCCTCAGGGAGATAAAGCAGTGCCACTCTGAGGTCCTAGTCTTTTAAGAGCATTTCACAGCCAGTAGTAGCATTGAAGGCAGTTAGCACTGTTGTGCAAGGTGAAGTATAGAGGAATTTTGAGGTGGTCCACAGTGAGGGTCACTACAATCTCAGATGAACAATGAGGCATGGGAGCATTTGGTTAGAAAGAAAGGAAACCACAGAAAAAAAATTCCGGAATACAAGCAGCTGCTGGGTGTTGGGGGCAGGGCTGGGAATGAGAAGGGTAAGTTCCCATTCCAGTTCTGCAGCCACCCAGCTTTTAGACCTTGAAAAGTTCCTTTTCCTTCCCGAGCCTCAGAAGGATTGAACGAGTCACTGCAGCACACAGGCCTTCTGCCTGACATGCAGTAGGTTCTCATTTTATTTTACTGCAACTGTACTTTGGGTCTGATTACCAAAGCAAAGGCATCTTGACTGACTGAGGTTCTGAATGAAGTTTTAAGGAGGGTCTTAGGCCCAGACCTGAGCTTCCAGCCTGCCTGATCATGGTTGATCTCAAAGAACTGCTCAGAGAGAACCATTTACAACAGTGGGCAGTTTGATTTACCTAAGATAAAGGTTCCTCCAGCTATGGGAAGCCTCTTTTGTCCCTGTTTCCTGGTATCTGCCAGCTGACTGCCCTAATTCTACTACTCATCCCACATTCTAACCCTGCTGTGCAACCTGCACTTCTGGGAGCACTGTTCTTTTTTGCAAGGATTCCCTGTGCTGTCTGCTCAAAAAAAGTTGCCTAGAACCTGAGGCTGAGCTGTAGTCCTTCCTGAACTTCCCTGTAGTTTGCATTCTCCTCTGTGCTTAACTCTTTTATTCACTGTAGTCACTTATTGAAATTTGGCCCCCATGAAAGTATGAAAGCAGAGGTAAAAGGCTGTGTCTTCCTTATCTCTCAGCTGACTGTTTACCAAGCATTTTCTCCTTGCTGGGCCATGAACTAGAATCTGGGGCTTCAGGTGGGACTGAAAGCCCACACTGGCCCTCCAGTCTGCATTGCAGTGGAAGAGACCACCATAGCAACGGTTGCTGTGTGCAGGTTCACCTGAGCGCTCAGGAAGCTGCGGCAGTGTGCTAAGGGAGCAGAGAAGGGAGCCAAGAATTCCCTTACTCCCTTGTACCTGGCACATAGTAGGTTTCTGGTGACTAATTTGGGTGGCCTGACAGTCTTTGGCTCTGCATTCTTTTGTTTATTTGTTTTTGTGTTTATTTGAGACAGGGTCTTGCTATGTAGGCCTTGAACTCACTGTGTAGCTCAGGCTGGCCTCAAACTCATAGCAATCCTCCTACCTCAACTTAAGGAGTACTAGGATTACAGGTGTGTACCACCATGCACAGCTAGGCTCTGTGATCTTCATCAAGCTATTTACTTCTCCAGGCCTGTACTTCCTCATCCGAAAAATGGTGACACTGACATGTGACTCATAGTGCTGTGATTAAGCATGAGATTAATGCACTTATTGCAGTTTCCAGCACAGAGTAGGACTCAAAATGTGATGGCTATTAACATTGCTGCCACATTGCTTTATTATTAAAAATTGAATTTTGCACTACAAATCGGTGAAGCACAGATGGGAAGAGAGGCCAGATATTCCAACCCTCCCTTGACTGTCACAGGATATATTGGCAAGCGTCCTCTGCCCAGGTCTTCCTCTTAATTTGCTGTCCTGGTGGCTGAATGTTAAGGTTGAGATTTCCCCAGGGTCTCAGAGGGAAGAGGATTCTATTCACCCATCATTAATTAAGTTGTTCATCCCAAGCCTTCAAGAAAGTCAGAGGCTGTGTTCACCATCCATCAGATGACCATAGCAGCAGTCACCTCAGTCCTGACTTCTCTGTAGGGGACACACACTTGCTTCCTCTGGAATGCTGGCCACCTGCCAGGAATGGCAGGCAACACGCAGCCATTATAAGCAGCAGCTATCAGAGGTGGAAATACCACCTGTGTAGGGACAGGGCTCAGGACCAAGATGCTCAGCAGGGAGAAGTCTGTCACTTGGCAGGGTGCTGTTCCATTTTGCCCTCTTTCTCATATACATCTTTTAGAAGCCACAAGATCCAGCAAACCCAGCACTACCCCCATAACCTTCAATTCAAACAAATAGTGAGCAGGTCACAGGTCTGGTGGTTTCCCCTGTGTGCATGGTCTACATGGCTGCAGGGGCCCACACACTCCCTCCAGATGGATGGGACCCAGTCCTCACAATAGTCTTTCTTGCCATGGGTGTTCAGGGTGGGCAGTAACAGGGAAAGGAAGTTAGGTATTAGCAGTATAAAGAGAATTCATGGCCAAGGCACCCAGGCAGTTCCAAAGATGGGGCTTAAACCCTTGACACTCGCCTTTCATAGAACATAGAAGTATTATCATTGAGATGTAAAGAAGAGACTTTAGCAGTCCCTGTACCAACATAAGCCCATTCTAATGTAAGAGAAACATGATTTCACGGGGACCCAACCTTGTCTTAATACCAGCCGATACTCTGTGGATATGGTGTTGGAGCACTGAGTGCTGCTTTCCCAGCCCAACCATCAGGCTCCTTCTTAACCAGTCCTCATAAAGTACACACACCTGCATGCACAGCATGTTGGGAGCCCTGGTAGAGGAGGAGCAAGCAAAGGTCACCCCAGGCACAGCCCACAGGAGGATCCGTGACTGCCATCCACAGTACGGCAGCTGCTGATACTCTAATGTTAACTGGCTGTCGGGGGCTTTAACAGTGACGAGATTGGTTCAAGGTTGCACAGAAGGTGGAAGAGTGGAATCAGCACCTCCAGGGTCTTATTCTAAAGCCTATGTTCTTTTCATCATAACACACAGCCTGACATGGCTTGCCTGTATGACTTCACTCTGTTTGGTTTGGTTTCCTTTTCCCTACCACTGAAGAGACCTTTACTAAAAACTCCACTGAGTGCTTGATATACATTGTCTCCTTTAACCGTCCAACTCCACTGGAAGGTGACTGAGCAAATCAGAGTTCAGAGATGCTGGATGATCTGCTCAAGCTTGCACAGCTAGTGAGAGTCAGAGCTAGAAACCCAAATCCAGGACTGTCTCATGGCAAAGTCTACACTCAGCCTTGGACTTAGAGGTCTAGCTATGTAAAGCTAATCGTGTCAGTGATAAGCTCCAGCTCTGAGGACCTGAAGGTTCAGTCTTAGGTCAAAAACTGTACAAGTTAATTTTAATTGTCAATCCAACTGGATTAAGTGACTCCTGGACAGGTGATTGAATTGGTGCCATACCCATCCACGGATGAGGCCAATAATGTTGATAGCTGAATCTGTCATTAGGAGGGGGAGCTCTGCTGGAGGAAGTGGGGTCCCTTGGGGTATACCTTTAGAGGCTATCTCTCCAGGGTACTCTTCGCTGAGCTCTGCTTTCTATGTGCATTTAAGTAATCACCTGTGCTGTGCCATGCCTGTCTGCCATGATGTTTCTGCCTTAAAACCTGCCTGCCATGAACTGCAATCTCTGAAACCATGAGCCAAATTGAACCTGTCTGCCTTTAAGTTGTGTCCTCCTTTAAGTTATGTTAAGTATTTTGTCCCAAAAATGGGAAAGCTGACCAAAACAGGGACCAAACAAAGAGAGGCAGGATTCCAACTGATCACATCTGGATGGGCACTCACATCCCAGCCAGTAGGGAAGCAGAAGGACCAAAGACCTGGTCAGCCAGACTGTGGTCTAGTGCTAGAGGGGAAACTTAGTCTTGACCAATGAGTGTAGGAGCTAGAAGCCTTCTAACCCTTTCTGGGGAGAGAGCAGACAGTCCTGACACAGGGGTGGGGCAGCCTTTCATTGCTCAATCTTCCCCTTTAGGCAGGGCTAATGTTTGTGCTATAACCCAGTCCAATGGTGGCTCAAAATCCTGCTGCTGTTCGGGAGTCAAAAATGGCCAGAAGGTTCTATAAACTTTTCACAGCAGCAACTATTTCTCAATTCCTTGTAAGATATGTAGCTATCACTTTTGCCACTGGGCAGTTTCTGCCTTCAGACTGAGGGAGTGATCTATCTAGGTGACTACAGTAGCTATAAAATATTTAACTTGAACATCTAATGACATTACCATGATCTCTAATAGGATTTGGTGTCAAGCAGAAGTCCAACTTGGCCTCTGGCCCATACATATAGACCCAAGTTATTAC
Organism: Hydrochoerus hydrochaeris; assembly: GCA_004027455.1. Classification (NCBI taxonomy): domain Eukaryota; kingdom Metazoa; phylum Chordata; class Mammalia; order Rodentia; family Hydrochaeridae; genus Hydrochoerus; species Hydrochoerus hydrochaeris. The sequence goes on from PVLA01000595.1 coordinate 279,294, forward strand.
ATTGACTTTGGCGGGGGGGGGGTACTGGGGATCAAACTCATGACCTTGCACTTGCCAGGCAGGTGCTTAAACCACTGAGCTAAATCCCCAGCCCTACATTGACTGTTATCTAGTAGATAATTAAGGAAGAAATATTGTTCAAATCATTGTGCAACTGACCTACGCACATTGTAATTATTGTAAAGAAAAATCCACCAAAGCTGAGGCATTTATTCATCTTACTAATCAATTTATTGTGTTATATCCTGAAAGAAATAATTCAAATACATAATTCATAGAAGCCATCCTGCCAGCTCTTGCAGGGGAAAAGAACTGGGACCCTGCAAAATTTTATTACCACATGTTCCCCCAACACTTGGTTAGTGTTGTTTTGGGAGAGCCTAATACTGTGTGTAGCTGAATGTAACAGGCCCAGAGGAAGAGACACGAAAGTAAAGCAGTAAGTCTATAAAAATGAAATTCAAAGGAATCAAGTCGGGAGGGGAGGGGGAAGGAAAGAAAGGAAGGGAGGAAGAGAGGGAAGGAGGAAGTGAGAGAGGGAGATAGGAAGGAAGGACAGATGACAGAAGGAAGGAATCATTCAATCCTGGCCCCAGAGGAGCCTGAAAAATTTTATAAACATGAAATTCAAGAGAAGGAGGGAGGGTGAGAGGGAAACCCAGTCCCTAAAAAGGGAGCCCAGCCTTAGGATTGAAGGCTGAATACACCAAGGGACGTGAAATCACCACACATTGCCCTTTGTCATTTGCTATTTACTGAGTGTTGCCTGAGCAGCTCTGCTAGACAAAGCACCATGTGTCAGTCACTGGGTGGCACAGATAAGAGACAGAGCTGGAAATGGATCCTGGCTTTTGAGGAATTTGCTGTCTACTAGAGGAAAGCAGCAATAGTCGTAAATAACTAGACTACAAAGCAAAAGCAGTAGGTGATAAGTGAGAGAAGTAAATTGCCATTGGAAGCAAATGAGTGTTCTTGCTAGGAAGACATGGAGCAAGCTTCACAAAAGAATATTTAAATTGGGTCTGAGGGAGGGATAGGACTTAGGTGGGTAAGAGGAAAACAGGATTGAAAGGGGAAGTTACAGGATTGGCTGCATGGAAGAAGCTGTGGGTTCAGATGCTGGGACAGTAGCACAAAGGAGACTTTTGCAGCAAAGCAGTGTGCTTTTTATTTGCTTTGGTTTTGGGTGCTGGGTGGAAACCAAGACCTCATGTTTGCGGAGCACACGCATTTCCATTGAGCTACAGCCCTATCCACAGCCTGAAGAAGTTTGCACGGAAAGAGAACCTGCAGCCTTAAGAGCCCCAGTTCAGAAATGTGGGCTCTCCCCTACCCAGTGTTTCCTACAGGTCCTTCTCGAGGTGATGCTAGATTATACAAAAACAGTCTCAATTTCAGAAATTATGTATTTACATAATACTGAACTGAAAAAGATATAATTAGGTAGATCAAGTCATTGTTTGATAGTAATATTGAATTTCTGTTTTAAATAAAATTGCTTTAGAAAATAAATGACTCAGAAATGCAAAGTGGATAATAAGACAGCTAGTGTGTGCATGTGGCAGTAGATAAATACAGCACTCAAATAAGTGATGTGAGGGGTCCTCGTGGAATATTGAGAGGTCCAGGCAGGTGACACCTACATAGGAAGTTGCAAAGGGCCTGTGGTGAGCCATAGGGTTTGAGACCCACCTGAATGAGAGGAGACTACCACCCTGCTGGATTTCCAAAGTTTTCCCCACAAAATAAAGATTTTTCTCTAAAATCCCCTTGTTTAAAAATTCTAACAATAATTCAAATTATCAGAAATACTGTACAAGCCAAAGTATCCACGGGGATCCTATTTGTGATGCCTACTCCAGATAAGGAACAGTGAACTAAAGAGTCTCAGTTCCAGGATGACAGCTCTACACACTTTGGACAGACTAACAGGATGGGGCTGGAGACAGAGTTCATGGAATACGGAAGCTGTGGGCCGGGCCAGGGGTGACTGGCATGGACATTTCCATTTCCTAAGTGAAGTCAAGGTCAATCTAAAGGTTTTTAACTTGTCTAATATCCATGTAGGTCATTTTTAGATAGTTTTGTGCATTTTCAGAACTAACCATGCTGATTTAAGAGGGAGGTGAGGGGTCCTTGGCTTTCTGTGTGATCTCTAAGCAGCTTTGAGCTTGGTGACTAGCCTGAATAAATGATCAGAGAGTAATTAGCAGCCTTTTCCCTTCACTCATGTACACACCCCTCTTTGGAGCCCATTTCTTTTCTGGCATTGTCTTGTCATCGTGGAATAATTCAGCACAAAGTGATGCTCATTAGACAGAACTCTCTAGCCAGCAGCTGAGTTGAGCTTTTAAAAAACTGATTTCTCAACTGATTGTCCCAAAGACAGATTTGACATGAAGTTGGCATGATGATTAGGAGGTCACTGCGTGGGAGCAGTGAAAATGATTATTCTGGATCTGGCTCTTGCTCCACCCCCATCCTGCCCAGAACTGCTTTGCATTTCAAAAGGCTGCCTATTCTCTGAGAGCTATTCACTTGCTACCTCCTGGAAGACCCAGCCCTCCTTTTTGGAACTGCTCCACAAGCCCTCTTACATTTGTGTACAGTTGAAAACTTTCTGCTTCTTTGACTCTTCTTTATGAACTGTGTGTAAAGCCCCAGTCTGTCTTCCAGACCAGTGGTTCTCAAAGTGGTTCTTAGACCCAAGGCATCAGCATCACCTGAGACCTTCCCCCAGACCTATTAAATGGAAAACTGTGGTGTAGCTCCCAACAATCTGAGTTTTAGCAAGCTTTCAGCTATGTGATACAAGCCAAAGTTCTAAAATCACTGCCATTATGCAGTAGTAAACCAGTATTTCCCAAGAACCTTTTATATACCAGATACATCTATATGGCATTAGGTAAGTGGTTTCTAATTTCACTGAGGAGGAAATGGATGTTCAGATATAGTGATTTTCTCTGAGTTTCACCCTCAGAAATAACACAGTTGGAATTCAGACCCAACCTACCTGCCTCCAAAGATAAGCTTTCCCACTACTCCTTGAGAATAAGGACTTGTTTGAATGAATGAATGATCAATGAACAAGTGAATCAAAAGTGTTGCCTTAAGTATGATACAGTGCATTTTGAATGCTGATGGGTAGGCCTGTTTTAAAACCAGAATTTCAATGAACAAACAAAATAGGTACTAGTTAGAATTGTCTGGTCCTTTCTGCATCCTCTGTGTAGTTCTGATTCTGTAACAGAATCAAGACCAGAGACAGGAGTTGGATCAGCAGGTTCTCATCTTTTAAGTGGCTGACAGTTGTTGGGTAGCAGAAGAATCACTAGACTAGGGAGGAATAGAAGTCTCAGATAAAATGCCAGCCCTACTACATATTAGCAGCATGGACTTGGGCAACTTCTCTGTGCCTTTGTGTTCTCATATCTGAAGTGGGGAATAAATGCCACCTTTTCTTCCTGTACACAAGACATGCCTCCTCGTTTCCTACCTAACGGAATATGGTCCATTATTGTTAAGCGTTAAATACATTTGTATATGGAAATCCTTTAAAAATATGCAGTCGTGTACTTGTCAGTTACCATCAAAGTCTGTACAATGGTCCTGATGAGGTGCTGAGATGAATGAATGTGCCAGGGTTCTTAAAGTTACCAGGAGCAAAAACACACTCAGGTGACCTTAAGAAAGCCCGGGTGGGTAGTGAAGTAGTCAGAAAGAGCACTATGGTTTGGAACTAAGATAGGCATGAAGAAGCCTCTGGGAATCTGGGCAGCCTCCAGGGACCCTTTTCATTCTTGTCATTCATGGGCTTTGCTGGCTGCCTGCTCCTGGCATCCTTGTCTCTCTTTAGGTACCATTCTCTCCACGGACCATTCTCAGCTAACCGGCTGGCTTCCTGTCCACTCAAGACTACTTCCTCTAAACTTTGACTCCTCCTTGGCCATCATGATCGCAGTGGGTCCTTTCTTTCCATCGTATCTTTTAGCTTTCTCACCACCAACTGCCACGTTCTCAATTTTAAAAAGATATTTTTAATTGACATATAATTGTACATCTGTGTGAGGGTACAGTATGATATATCAGTGCATGTATCCAGTGTGTAATGATCAAAACTGGGTAATTGACACATCCATCACTCCAAACATTTATCATTTCTTTGTATTGGGAGCAAAGTCCTCCCTACTAGCTACTTTGAAATATAAAGTTGATTGCTGTTGACTGTAGAATGTTAGAAGTTATTCCTCCTGTCCAGTTGTTTCATAGTGTCTGTGGATATATTTTACTTCAAACAGCAGAAAACTGGACTGATCCTGATTTGTCCAGAACCTCTGTGCACCAGGCCATGAATGGACTTCCCTTGAGTTAGGTGCTCATTCTTGTCCATTCAGTTGAGGCAAGGATAAGCTAGCATCCTCTCATCTGCCTACACCTGGCTGCTCAGGCATTGGGCAGAGTATTACTCCTCAGAAGCAGCTGTGAGCAAAAGACAGTGGGAAGGAAAAGCCTTTCCAAGTACTGAGCACTCACCTCTCCTCTGAAGGCCCTTGTGCTCTTGAAGCACGGCACTTAGCAGTCATCACCACTTGGTGCATGTCTCAGTGGCCTTCCCACATATGCTCATGAGGTGAGCCCGGAGCCACACATGCAGCAGTCTCGGAGAGGCAGCAGAAGCAGGGCCGACAGCTGCCCTGTAACATCTGTGAAAGCTGCTGCAAACAAACAAGGAAGAGAGGCTCCGCCCCAGCCAGTGAGTGCCTCTCCAGTGACAGCTCAGTGACTCTCTTGAAGCAACTTTCATGTGGTCGATGATAGAGTCAACCCCTAAATGAGCACTCTTATTTTTCCCACCTTGGGCTAGAAACACGTCAGTGATTTTATCAGCTTTTTCACCTGTTTGTACAGTTTTGGAAGGACTAAAACTTGATCTGATTCAGTTACTCACAGATGTGAGACTTAGTAGACTCAGCCATTCACTTCTCTAGAATACCTCCTGAGCCACAGTAGATCTCAGTAAATATTTGCTGAATAAATTTAATGAATTTGGTAGACAAGAAAGGATTTGGCTGAGATTAACTAGTGGACAGCAGCAGTAGGGTAGGAGTCCACGTTTGTTGGCACGGTGTAAGCATATTCTGTTTCACCATGGCTTGTAGAGTCCTAAAATTTCAGGCTTGGAACATGCTGTACACTTTATCTTTAATCCTCCCCGAGAAATCCCCACCAGTCATCAGAGTGCCCTTTCCTTGAGTATATGTAGTGACTGGCATGTATGGCTTTGTAGATCACCTAGTCCATTCATTTAATCCTTCAACTAACAAACTTTGATTAAACACCTGCTTTGCATCAAGGATGATACCCTTTACTGAAAATGAATGCCACATTTCCTGCCATCAAGAAGTTTGTAATATTTGGGCAAATGCACCCATATAAATAGAATGTAACCTCAGGTGGTAACTGATGTTCTGATTTCTGCAAGGACGGTAGTCCTGATTCACTGGATGCAGATCAGTCTAGCAGGGCCACAAAGTCTAATTTTCATTGCATGTGGTAGCCCTTCAGATATTTTTAAACAGATAGCATATTCCTTGAGCAACATTCCCAATCCTGTCAACAATTCTTTTTTTGAGCTTCAAGCCAGGCATAGTGGTACATATCTGTAATCTCAGCACTTAAGAGGCTGAATGAGGAGGATTGTCATGAGTTCAAGGCCAACCTAGACTACATAGTGAGTTCAAGGCTAACTTGAACTACAAAGCAAAATCCTGTCTCAAAAAAAAGGAATGTGGCTTCGAGTTCACTTCTCTGGCTGGTTGTTCCTCAGTGAACACGCTTTCACTTAGCTTATCAGTCTCTTACATGTGGCTGCCAGATGTGAACTTCTGAACTCCAAATATGATCTAAGAGTGCAATGTGGAGTTGAGCTTCCTATCACTGTCTTCATTCTAAGCATTATGCGTGTTACAATACAGGACAAGGAAACAATAACTTCCTTGCTACCTAACTGTTCTCTTGAGCTTGATCATAGTGCCATGCTTCTCTGATGCTTTCCTCCATTTCCCTCTTGTGTTCCGGCTTAGTTACTGACACCACCAATGCCATCGAGGATTTTGTGTTTGAGTTTGTGTATCTGCAGTCATCAGGCTCTCTAAAGAACCAGATGTCATGCCTGTCTTCAGGGAGCCCACATTCTTAGTGGTGAAATTTGGTTTTCCCCCAAAGAAATAATTAACAAAGAACCAAGACTCAATATAATCAAAGCAACAATCTTTTCCCTAGACCCCTCCTTGGGACTGCTTTTAATAGTGGTTGGTAGACTTCTGGGTATGATTGAAAACAGATCTCCCAGTTCAAATGCCAGTGTAGAACTGGCTTCAAGCCCAGGCTGTCATGGGCTTTGTCAAATGTTTGTCATTGCATTGACCTAGACAGTTGCAGACTGAAGAGCTTTGACTTCCATCATCTGCAGAGAAAGCTGGGGAACCTATAGGGACTGACACCTCACAGGCCATGGAACAGCTTTCCAGCACCTGGCACTTGCCCAGTGCCAATCTAGAGTGCACAGAGAGGAAAGTTCTTTCAGCTATCGGCATAAGTCTGCCTGTGCTGGAGCTTCAAGGAGACAACAGGTTTAATTTGCTTTGACAGTTCTTTCCCTCTGGGAGAAAATTTCCCCAACACCCCGCCCCCACCACATGCAGGAACTTTGCTTGCTTGTTTGCTTGCTTGTTTGTACCACAGAGAGTTTCTATGTCTTTTGCATGCATGTGTGTGTGTATTTATCCCCCAGTAACCCACATTTCCTTATTTGCTTTCATTAGACCAAGTTAGTGTGTTGTTTTATTTCACAAATGGAAGGCATATGTGATCCCTCCTTAAAACCAAAAGACCACCTCTGCTGTGTCCTGGGCCAGCTTCTTGACATGCACAACATAACTGTATTTGCTCTTCAGAAATACAGAGGGGGATGCTGTTATTAGTTCTATTTTATAGAAGAGGAGAAGACTCTCTTTCTTTGTTCAGTATTTCTGCCTCTCTGAAGAAGAGAGCATGCAAACCGGGTCATGCCAGCAGCCAAACATTGGAGAAGTTATTTTTTCTAAACTAAAGATAACCCAACTGGGGCTATTCTGGTTATCTTTCCCCATATGAAAGTTTCCTTTGTGGTTTCCTATCAAATGAGGTTTTGGCATTAAAAAAACCCCTGCAGGCTCCTATTAGTTTGGGCACATTACATTGCAAGACCTAGAAGAGATGCTAGATAGCAGAAAGGAAGGGTGAGTCCAGGTGTTAACCCTAGATTCGGAGCAACTTCTGTACCAGATGTGACCATCTTTCACCTTGACACAGTTCTGTGCTAACAGATGTGTTTCTGATAAAAGGCAGTGAGCAGACAAAATGAGCCCTTCCATGGGTGCCCCAAGACTTCTGTGGCTTCCTGAGTTTTATGTCTCCTCTGGGAGGGAACACTGCTGTCCTCTCTTCCTTCTGCATATGCTCCTATATATTTCCAACAATTGTGTGTTCGTTGTCCACAGGACAGCCCACTCCCAACATGGGTTCAGAGAATGAACCAAAGAAACACTTGAACTCTGCATTACAAAATTGATAAAAGAAAAACAAGTTATTGAAAATGAAATCTCCTACCAAAGCCCATTGCGCTAATAGAAAATCAACAGCAGGAGGGGTGGGGGAAGCTCCGGTTTCCCAACATACCATATACCCAGTTGTGAAAATCACTTATTCATAGGCGCTAAATGCTTAATTCCAATCCAAGCAGATCTAAAGGTACATCTTCTGCTAAATGGAAGCAGCTGCCTTGTGAACATGAGCAAAGCTAGGAGGGGTAAAGGGGATAGAAACTCACCAAACACTAATTGGGAACACGCAACGTATTTATGCAGTAAAGTTCACACTTCTTCCAAGCCAGTGAATGTCACTTCTCCCCTAGAGTTTAGCATAGAGATGTCTGGTCAGTGGAGACTCATTATCTGTGGATCTCATGAGGACCCCAAGTTGCTGAAATCCCTCTGAGTGATGGAAGTAAAACTATGTACATAAACATTTCATCAAAAGAAGATACTCTCCACATGTCTCCTTTCCCTTGCTTGTTGCCATTTTAAAATGATTTTGTGTCTCCTAAAACTTCTGCCTTCCCTGACACCAACAGCCCGCGGCGAGTTTTATAGCATGCAGGCTTCCATTCTGTCAGATTGAGCAACCAACACTATACTTAGTCACAGAAAATATGCTTTCCTCACTTTGTCACTGTGAAGGCTTTGGGGCAGATGATATGCAGGTTTGTATCTTGCAGACTTCATAAATCAGAATCTAGAAGGTATGTGACACTTGTCTGCAGTTGATCCTGTTAAAAATGCAACTGGTAATTTTAGAGATTTTATTAGGATATGTATTTTATACCATTGGGTTTGAGAAGGACTGAACCACAGACATTTAGATCTGGGAGGGATCTGGGGGTTCATGTAGTTGAATTCTTTTGGTAACAGCCAGAAACATTTACTGAGACCTTTCTGTGTATTAGATGCCAAAATAAACTTTAAAAAAAAGAACTAGGTTTCTGGGCTCAAGTTCACAGTCAACAAAGTTAACTAGATGGCAATTTAATAAGGGATTAGAAAAGAGTCCCAGCAGTAACTTAGCCTGTTAAAATTTCTTCCCTGAGGAGGTGGCATTTGAACTGGGTTTGGCAGAGGAATTGGAGTTGTTAGTTAGGATGTAGGAGGACTCAGGCACAGACAGACCCAGGGTGTGGCCAAGAGTCCACAGCTACCCAGCAGCAGAGCTAAACTGGACACCAGTCCTTCTGTCCTGTGCTCCTGCACACTGCAGTTGGGACCATCTCTCCCACTGCATAAGTGGGTCTGCAGCTTAAAAGTAAATAATCTTGCCATCAACTATTTTTTAAATGCTTACTCTTTTAAAAGAATATTCAGAATGAAGTGCCCAGAGTGGTTTTTATAAAAACAGTGTTTAAAAAGCCACTACCGATGGAAACACCCAAAGAATATATACCTTTCTAGACAAATGCAGCAGAGCCAGGCCCCACGCCATTGGCCCTAAAATAAGGCTGGTGTTGCACTTGTCCCCGGTGGCGTACCTATAGCCTGTGTGCCACAGCAGACACACAGAGCCCTCTCTGTTAGCATGCAAACCGGGTCACGCCAGCAGCCAAACATTGGAGAAGTTATTTTTTTTAAACTAAAACCTCAGTATTGAGCTTGCATTGCAGAGTTGGCACTTTGCAATTAGTAAGTGGGTTTGAGCATCACTGGGTGAGACCCACTTGGTCTTCACTGTGCCGCCCTAGAACCCTGTATGTGTTGGCAGAGAACCGTGAGTGCAATGCCTCACTCACAAAAGGAACCGCATATCTGGACTCTTTCTGAAAAAATTTTAAAATAGTGTCCAAGTTGGAACTGAAAGACACTGGCTAAAGGCCTTTTTCCAAATGCCACCTCCACCACCTCTGGCTCTATGCCATGTCAGACGTCCCCCCTCCAGGCAGCCCGCCCTCTGCTGGCTCCTTCAGCGGCCAATGAACTGCTCTACAGTGCTGGGCTGTGTTTCAGTCTTGACCCCCTTTTTACACAGTCGGATCTCCTGATTAACTAGACTCATGGACTTTTAAAAGAGGAAGCCATCCAGGGAATCATTTCAGCCATCATATCCATTTTACAGCGGAGGAAGGTGAGGCTCAGGAGGGGAAATTAGTCGCTTTAGATTCTACAAACACACACTAGAAGAATGGACCTCTTACCCCCAGCGAAATATTTCTCTCTCCCCTAAACTGCTACCCAGGTTCTCCCTGTTAGGCTGCACTTTTTTTTTTTAAACAGGAAAGGCTGGTCTTCTATGTCATAAATCTTTCATCAGAGGCCTCTCAGCATTGTTTGAATTTGCATCTCTTGAATGACCAGTGGTGCTGAACATTTTTTCATGTTTACTTGCTGTTTTGCTGTTTGTATTTCTTCATCTGAAAAGTGTGTATTAATCTCAAGTGCCATTTTTGGATTGGGTCTGTAAATTTGGGAGTCTAATTTATTTTTCCGTGTGTGTGTGTGTGTGTGTGTGTGTGTGAATGTATGTGCGTGTGTGTTTGAGACAGGGTTTTACTATGCAGTTCAGGCTGGCCTTGAACTCACTTTGTAGCCCAGGCTGGCCTTGAACCTGCAGCAATTCTCTTGCCTCATCAGTTCTTTTTGTGTTCTACATATTAGTCCTTTGTCTGGGGAACAACTGGCTAAAATTTTCCTATTCTGTGGGTTGTCTTTTCACTCTGTTGGCGATTTCTTATATGTGCATTTATGGTTGTAGCAGCCCAGTTTGTAATAGCTAAGTCTTGGAAACAACTCAAATGTCCATCAACTGATAAATGGGTATAGAAGGTGCATTTTTTAATATGATGAAGTACTACACAGACATAAAAAGGACAAATTTGAGGCATTTCTAGGTAAATGGATGCACCTTGAGACAGTACTCTTAGGTTAAATAAGTCAGACACATATGTGTAAAAATAATATTGTCTCTCTGGTGTGAGAAACTGAAAGTATAAATGAAGACCAAAATATTTAATGCATAGTGTGAAATAGCAAGAAATTATTCAAAAGGAAAGGACTGGACAGGGGAGGGGAGGGGGAAAGGAAGGAAGAGAAAAGAAAAACAGGAGGATAGAAGGATAAAATGGGGCCAAAGCTTTGTAAATAAGGAGGGGAAGCGAGGTTAAAAGGAGGGGAGGGGAATAGGAATAAAAGAGGAATCAAAATATATCGTGTAAAGGTATGGATTTTCTATGAAGGCGGCAATCATTATGTATATCTAAATTGTACCAATAAACCTGATTAAAAAAAAAAAAGCCAGAGGTCTCAGTGGGCTTCATGACTGAGAGTTGTGAGCTGAGGATTGCCTGACTCTGCCTCCCTGGCCAATCTTATCCTGTGCTTTCCAGTCTGAATCCACTGACTTACTCTGTGACTTTGAGGAAGTCACCATGCTCTCTTTCTCCAGGTCACAGTTCCTTCTCTAGTAAGAAGGGCAGAGTGGGCTCTTGAGGCCCTTCCAGCCTGAGAGTCTTAGAATTCCCTGCCCTTCATTAGCTCCTTTGCAGCCCTCAGAACTGGCCTCGCTGCCCAGAGCCCTGCCTTGTGTGTCGCCTGACCTTGGCCCTAAAGTAAATTCTTGTGGGGCCCAAACCAAGTGGCATGAACAGAGACTGGGCTTGAAATCCAAGGGCCTGGGTTCAAATCCTGCCTCCATGACTTAATAACCTGTGACTTTTAACAAGTCACAGCAATACACAAATACTGGTCAGATTCGGTGAGGGTGAGAGGAGACTTCTGTGCATAGTTTTCTTTGTCTTTTTTTCACATCCAAAATTATTGGGAAGTGAGCTGTTGCAAAGAAACAGAATTTCCAGATAGCAGGTACACTTATTAGAGCTACAAAAGATTACCTTGTTTTTATTATAATCTTTCTGAAATTGATTCTGAGTTTCCTTGATATTGACAATGGTATTAGGAGGAGTTAGAGAAAGTAGCATTCCTGTAATAAATTTTAAAAAGGCATGGGTTCTGGGAATCTAAAGGGGATGGGGGGAAATGTGTAAAACCTTTGAAAGAGTTTAGACCTTTCATCTTGGCCAGTGGAGGGTCACTGAAGGGGTTTTGAGCACAAGGGTGACAAGGACCAAGTTCATGTGACTCAGCCTGCTGAGTGGTGAGTAAATTGGGATGGAAAAGGCCAGCCACAGGCTGTTGCTCCTGCAATGAGGGATTGTGGCAACCTGGATGGACAGATGGCAAATCAGAGATGAGAAAAAGAGATTTGCAAATGCCCAGTAGCTTTGCATGAAAACAAATCAATGGAAAATATTGGCCCATTACAGGAAAAATTGAGAGAACTGAGAAGATGACAAAAATCACCCAGGAACCCACTTCCTGAAGATGACAACTCCTCCAAGGTTAAAAGTTTTTTCTCCCAGTGGTGTTTTAGCTGGAAACCTTCCAATGCATTTGTAGAGAGAAATTTAATTTATAAAATCTGGCTCAGGCACTCTCTGGAACACATCTCCTCATGTTGGTTGAGACATACTTCAGTGAGAGTAGATGCAACACAATTTTAAATCTGTTGGTTTCTTTCCATGACTGGGCTGGAATAGTCTTGGTACCCTTTCTCCATGGGATAACCTTGGACCTGAGGTCCTGCTTCACCTGAGAATGGATTCTAAGCTCTCTGTGAAGTGGAAAGGTTTCTCTTTTCAGCTCTCCCCCTCTTTTCTCTCGCAGAATCAGTGGATAACTGCCCCAGCAATTGCTATGGCAATGGTGACTGCATCTCGGGCACCTGTCACTGCTTCCTGGGCTTCCTGGGCCCTGACTGTGGCAGAGGTGAGCATACTCCTGGTTCATGATCAGGTTTCACTTCTCAGAGCAGGTGCAGAGAAGCCACCTCTGTGCCCAGAACAGTTCCTGTGGGTCATACTTCAGAAGCTGTCAAGGGAAATCTGCAGGTAGAGTCCAGAAGGAGGGATGTGTCCTCACTGCAGGTTAAGTGGCACAGGGTCCTTTTAAAAAGGTGCCTTTCCCTCTGACCTTGCCAAGTATCTTAGATGTTTCTCTTCATGCAAGTGTGATTTCTTTCTGGCCTGTGGACAGAAGGCCTTGGAAGGCTGACTGCCTTCTAGCAGCATGGGTAGCATCTTAGCTCAGATACCAGGGAGGGACTCAAGAGGCCAGGCTGTCCCTCTCACACATGACCCTAAATGCTCTGGCCTCTATAGCTGCTACTGAGATAGCTTACAAAGCTGCCCACCTGTTACCCTGTGCTCTCGGCCTTTGTTTCTATCCTGGAAGAATGACAGGGAAAATACCAAAGGAGATCACTAGTCCTGAGAATTTGGCACTGCCCTTGGGAAACAAAAATGGGCTCTTCTTTTAGTTTATTCATCATTTTATTCATTCAGCAACTGAAGACTTGGTCCTTTACTGGGACAGTGGTTATGTCACTGAGCAAGACCTAGGCCTGGGAATGCTCAGCATGTGCTGGGATGCATGAGCAAACAGCTGCAGAGCAGCACCATGATGATGCAGCACACAATGCCAAGGTCTAATGGGGCTGTCTTAGCCTGGAAGGGACAAGGATCAGATCAGGACAGCTCTCAGACGAGTGGCATTGGACCTTAGTGCTGAGGCCAGAGGAGCTATCTGTGAGTAGAAGACAGAGATGCTTTTGGAGGCTGAGGGAACAGTTTCCTGCAAGCACTATGCCATGATGCTGCTCTGGGGATTCTCTTATTTTAGCTAATGTGAAATAGACTCTGTTGGAGGCAGCAGAGCTGGCAGCTGTAGGAAGAACAGTGATTACCTGCTGAGTGCTTTAAAAGGGAAAGAAGCCAGGTGGGGGCCAGGGAAGGTGGTGTAGAGAGAGGTGAGTCATTCCTCCTAACAAGAATTACTGTATCATCCCATATGCACTTAAAGTGAAGAGTCATGTATAAAGCAGCCTTCTTGTATCTCAGTAAGACTGGCAAGTACTTACAGCACGATGCAATATAATTTATTTTTATATAGTGTCCTAGGGCTGATCAGAAAACCCTTTCCACTAAGAAGCAGAGTGGAAAGATAATACTTTAAAGAGCCTAGTTGGACTCAGCTCTTCTCTTAAGGGGGCAGTGGTAGGGGGGGTGGAGGCATGACAGAGATGGGAAGCTGAGACTTGCTGGGTTAAAAGCAACAGTAAGGGTGTTGCAGATGAGGCTGATGAAGTGAAAATGGAGTGCTGTTAGACAGAGGGTGCTGGAGAAGAGACTCAGGGCAGCAGGGGGCCTGGCTGCTGTCTTTTCCTGTGAGAATCAGACACAGGTAAAGGCTTCCTATCTTGGTTCATGGCAGGCACCAAACCACAGGGGCAGTAAGAAAAGACAGGGGAAAATGGTGCCCAGTGTTCTCTGCACTGAGCATCCTGCAATTCCAGATGTGTTTAAACAGCAGTGGAATAAAGGAGAAGCAGATGAACCTACGTGGGTGTTTTTGGCAAAGCACCCAGGCTGTTTGTTGAACCAGTCAGGCCAAGGGGAGGAAGGAAGAAAGGCAAATGGGGATGCTGGGTAATGATTCATACCAGGCTTCTGGTGTTGTCTCCACAGCCTCTTGTCCTGTGCTTTGCAGCGGGAATGGCCAGTACATGAAGGGCAGGTGCCTGTGCCACAGTGGCTGGAAAGGCGCTGAGTGCGATGTGCCCACCAACCAGTGCATTGATGTGGCCTGCAGCAACCATGGTACCTGTATCATGGGCACCTGCATCTGCAACCCTGGCTACAAGGGAGAGAGCTGTGAAGAAGGTAAGGCCTTCAGCTATAGCTGTCTTCTGAGACAGAGGCCAGCACACAATGCTATGAGCCAGGAAGCTCCCAGCTACCTACAACCCTGCCCCATACCAGCAGCCCGGTAGTGTTAATCCAAAAGAAAAGGACAGGCCTGGGGATACAGCTCAGTGATACAGCGCTTGCTTAGCATGTGTGAGGCCCTGGGTTCAATCCTTAGTATTACACACACACACACACACACACACACACAAGCTCACATGCATACCAACAGTTCAAAAGAAGAGGACTAAGACACCAGGGTACTGGTCCACGAGGGCATGAGAACTATCACCAGGCATTTATCATATCCAAGGCTTCTGTGCTGGAGGCCTCATACCATCTAATTTCCAACCCCATTAGGGAGGAGTCCAAGCCCCAGAACACAGAATGATTTGTCCAAACCTGGCTCGGCTGTTTTGGCTCCATAATCCACGTTCTTCCCCCTTTTCCCCCTTTAAGGGCATCTGCGCATTTTCTGTCTCTACTTCTGAAGTTGGAGCCTGCTATAGACCTCCATACTCTGCCTTCCTATGTTACACTCTGTGTGTGTGTGTACATGCATGTGTGAGTGTGTGGCTCTTCAGTGCTCTTGGACATGCCTCTCTCCTTCATAAAGTAAACATGTGGCTTAGTAGATCGAGGACAGGAAGTGACCTTCTGATTCAACCATGGGATCAGTTCTTTTATTTTAACCACTTGTGATCCATGAATATTTGTAATTCACAAGTGGAAAAGCTGAGGGCCAGGGAAGGTCATAGAGCAGAGCCAGGATTCAGCCCAGGTCTTGTCCCTGTCGTTCCATTGCCTTTCTGTCTCAACTGTGTGGGTTTCGGATGAAAGAGAAATGTCATGCACAAGCATACAGAGGACCTTTTAGGAGGACACTTTCTGGTCCAGGTACAGTGACACATTCCTGTAATCCCAGATGCTCAGAAGGCTGAGACAGAAGGATCACAAATGTAAAGCTAGGCTAGGTAACTTAATAAGACTCTGTCTCAAAATAAAATAAAATTAAAAAGGGCTGGGGATATAGTTCAGTGTTAGACTGCTTGCCTAGCATTTGTGAGCCTCTGAGTTCATTCCTCAATACTTTTTTAAAAATGGGCATATTTTAGAATCAGATATACATTTGAGTCATGGCTATGCCACTCACCAGCCTCAGTTCCCTCCCCTCTAAATGGAAATATCTTCCTCAGAGGGCCACTGTGAGGATAGAATTAAATGACCCATGTAAAACATGTAGCTCAGGGTCTGACACTTAGTAAACGCTCCATAAATGTGGCTCTTGTATTATTAGTGTTGTTCTGGGGACAACTGAAGCACGTTTCACCCCACTTACCTCATCCGAGGTCTTTTGACATGGATAGACCCTGTGGTTCAAAGCCGATGGATGACAACGTGCATTTGTTACTTCCTGTTCTCCTCCCTCTGTGCTCCTTCCTGTTCTCCTCCCTCAGTGGTCGGAAGCGACCCCAAGGAGAGCTGGTCTCCTAAACCTATGTGAAACTACACACAGAGCCTCCACGGAAAGCATCATTTTCTCTTAAAAGAGACAAAATGTTAACAGGCCATTTTCTAAGAGTAGGGAATGAGGAGGGATTAGTGTCTGAAAATCAGGGCCTCCCTGTGATGGGTTGGACCTCTTGGCTTTGATGGGGGTCACTGTGGGCTGTCTGCAGGCGAGGAGCTACAGCCCTGCCACAAAAGAACTTGGCTTTCTTATCCAGAGTACGGGATCTTCATCTGCTTTCCCTTTCATTTTGGTCACTGGAGGTCAAGACCCTGAGAAAGAAGGGAAAAAGAAGAGATTCCCATTGAAACAGCAGGCTGTCTCTCAGTGTGGGCCTGGAGGGAGCCAGAGGTGTCTGTCCCCAGACAAACCCACCCTGGACAGTGCCCCAGAGCTGTAGGATTATTTACAAAGAGAAAAAATGTTGTTTAGAAGTCTGATTTACATTATCTATTTGGAAAGAAATGTTTTCACTCCTGATTTCTTTTCTGAGGAGGGGTGTCTGGGACTGATTCCTTTTATTATTTTTCTTTCTCTGGTGAGGCCTCCTTGCATAGTCCTGTGTTTATAATAGGGTTTTCTTGGGGCCTTCCTCCCCGACCCCCGTCCTCCCTTGGCTCTGTGCTAACGTATTTCACTGTGTTTATAAAACATCAGCGAACAAGCTTACTTTTTTCTCTCTCTCTTCCTTCTTCTGAAGTTTATTGCCCCATATTTTTAAAGGCTTGAACTGAGCCAGCAAGCTGTTTGGAGGTGGTTGAAGGGAGGGGTGGAGGAGAAAAAATTTAGACTCTTTACCAAAAAAAGTGAGACACTGTGTGCTTGCTCCTGAAGGGTGTCTATTAGCTCATGTGGTCACTGAAGCGTGGACCATTTGAGGAAAGGGCTGCATTTGCAGCCTGGTCACACAGGCCTCATCATTCCATTAATGGACTTAGCTTAGACCAGGAATTCTTGGCTTAAATGGCTGTCTCGACAGAGGAAAAATATGTAACTGTTTGCACGCATTCTAAGAGGAAACTGAGTAAGACCTCCTCTATATCAAGTTAGACAACCTCCCTGAAAACTTCTACCCTGTCCTGTATCATGCATGTCCCACCCCAGGCCTGCCAGTTCCTCCTGAGTTCACATGGCTCTTGGTAAATAGCTAGAGTTCCTGAGGCCATCCCAGTGGGATGCAAGGGAGGAAAACAGCTCTGATCCCATTCCAGGGTTTCTACCACCCCAGGAGCCCAGTGTGGCATAGATAATGGCCCCAGGTTTAGGATCAGTGGACTGCAGGGACAAAGTCACCCACTGCAACCTCAACCAGTCCAGGCAAGATTACTGGAGATGCTATGTCCAGCTACACATTCGCTTTACCCTCAGAAAAGAAGATGAATTATTTGGAGTCAGCTCAACTCACCTCCAATCCTCCTGATCTTTGTTCTGTGCTTGGACCATCTACTTACTGAAAGCACAGGAATCACAAACAAGACAGTGACACTATGGACCTTTTGCTAAACTTGGCACCCTCCAGCCTGCCTGTTTGGGTGCAGATTTATAAGTTTGACCTCAACGTTGCCCTGGGCTTCTCAGGGACCACTCTGACTCCAAGCTGGATTCCAGGCACTCACTGAACAGGAAATACCTCTATAGGCCCCAGGGTAGGAATTGCTGAGTTGTTTCCTGTCAGATTGGAAAGCCCTCTGGATCTAGGGAATTATCATAGTAGCCTAATGAGCTGGAATAAGCCTTCTGAGGGCCTGAGATCTGAGGTAGGTCATGTGAATTTATCACTATTTTTGTTTTTATTATTTTAGTTACCAGGAACTCCAACAGGTCATGCTTTAACCATTACTTAATGGTAACCAGAGACTGCAAAACAAGTCTTTGCCTTCTTTTGGCTCTATTAGTTCTCCACATTGCCTTGTTTCTTTCCATGCTTTGTTTTGATTTCTGTTTAAGCCATTTCATGTGATTATATATGTGTAATGTAGGTATATACCTGTGCATGTATTTTTGAACCAGTAAGGTTGTAAGAGAAAATAGCAAGAGACCTAGAACAAAAAAGAGTAATCCAAATGTAAATTTCTCCACTGTACCATTGTGTTATCATGAGTGAGTCATTTAATCTCATTCTGCTTCACTTTTCTCATCCATAAAATGAGGGTCATAATAGTAATTATCTCATATATAGTGTTGTTAACATTCAATCAAATAATGTATATAAAAGGATTAAAGGCAAAATGTAGCATAGGGGAGTGACTAATACCAACTATTATGCTTATTACTGTTTTTACCAAATACTTGCTTCTAAACTGATGCCAGATCTTGTTTATTATTTAGGTGAAGTTGAACTCCTTTAGAAACCTGAAAAATCAGAGAACTCTCTTAATAAACTGGTCCTCAAGTTAAATGTCCCCAGAAGGTTGCCATTTATAAAGTCTCTACCTATTCATGTTAATAACTGTTATATAGCCAGACCAGGTTTCTCAGACTTATGTGCAAAAGTCAAATATACTTGATTATAAAATATAATTAATAAATTAAAAGAATGTCTGAGTTATAAAGGACCTCTACCCACAATTAGCCAAATCTTACTACTGTGCAGATGGATAAATAACCTCTTTGTAACTCTTCTCAGTTTATTGAGTCCTTTCAAATCCTCAGTGTCATTTGTTCTCATAGCAACCTGAGAGATGGAGATTTCTACATACCTGTTTTGTAGTTGAGAAGCCAAGAGCAGCATGTAATTTGACCAAGTACATTATGTTTCCTAACCCTAGAATCTAAGACCTTAGGGCTGAGATGCCAAGTTCTTTCCTCTGCAGCACAGGGCTTCCTCACGAACTCCTGTGGGTGGACCCTCATTGAGTGTTGTCAGCACTGTTTCTCTAACAGCTACATGTTGGGCCCTACAAGGACACCATGTCTTCTCTCAGGTACAAAATGAGTGGAATCCCCTTCCTTCCTAGAATGCAAGACAGACCTAAAAACTTTTTGGTAGAGGAGAGCATGAGCAGGGATCAGGCTTCTTTGCCAATTCTGTCTTTTCTCTGCTATCGTTCACACTTCTCATATGAACTGGAAGTTAATTAGCAGAAGTTAATTTTCAATAGTCTTTGACATCTATGATTCAGTGCTTTGTGGAAGGTTAACTGTCTTTGTTAATTTTGTGAGCCCTGTAACTAAAACTTTGATTTGAGAAATTCACCCCTGGTAGAAATATCACTGGCTTCAAAATCAGACAGATTTATGTTCAAATTACTCTCTGGATGTAAAGAATTGGAACCTTCATACACTATTGGTAGAAATGTAAAATAGTAGAGCTGCTTTGAAAAGCACTGTATTATTTCCTCAAAGAGTTAAAAATAGAATTACCCTATGGTCCAGTGATTCTTCTAGGCATACACTCAAATAAATTGAAACCAGGATCTTAAACAATATTTGCACACTCATGTTCATGGTAGCATTATTCACAGTAGCTGAAGGAGGGAAGCAACCCATGTGACCATGTGACAACCCGTATGATAAAATGTGGTATATACAGGCAATGGAACACTATTCAACCTTTAAAAGTAAGGGAATTCCAGCACGTGCCCTAACAATGGTGAACCTCAAGAATATTACGCTAATTAAATAAGTCAGTCACAGAAAGGCGAATACTGCTTGATTCCACTTATATGAGGTATTTGGGGGTAGTTAGCTTCTTAAAGACCCTTTCGCTTGACTGAGAGCCACAGCCTCTTAGCTGCCTCACATGAGAAGAAGTCATGCAAAGTCAGGACATGTAAGGTTGCATAGTCATTGAAATGTTTGCCCAAACAAAAGTGATATTATGTTCATATCAATCATAAGAATTTGGAGATGATGACATTTAATGGAATTTAATTGCAAAGTAAATTCTTATTTAAATTAAGGATTGAATTTTGTTTAAATTAAGGATTTTAGTCTCCTGTTTATATAAATAAATGTGCATTATGAAGTAATAACAAAAAACTTGTTCTGTGAAGGTTTATTGAGTGCCTTTTATGTATGGGGCAGTGCTCTACGTGGTGGGGGACAGAAATGAACATGTCAGGTCTTGTCCTCTATTATCATCCTCTATTATGGACATAGTAGGCACTTGGTGCTCTGCTGAGGCAGGATGCATGTTTGTACACCGTCCACCTCAAAAGCCAAGAACTAGGGATTTATTTCCACATTTTACATGGGAGGAAACAGGTCTCAGAGAGGCAAACAGCCAGTCATTGGTTGAGTGATGGCCCACAATGGCCATTGGCTAAAGCACTGTTCATTACCTCACTAAGTGGCATCTCCACTGGCAGTCAGCATCTTCCTCACAGAAAGTTAGCTTACAGAAGCCTTGTATTGCTGGCCAGATGCTAACCTGCTTTCTCCTTTTTCCTTGTCACAGTGGACTGTATGGACCCCACATGTTCGGGCCGGGGTGTTTGTGTGAGAGGCGAGTGCCACTGCTCTGTAGGATGGGGAGGCACCAACTGCGAGACACCAAGGGCTACATGCTTGGACCAGTGTTCAGGCCATGGAACCTTTCTCCCAGACACCGGGCTCTGTAGCTGTGACCCAAGCTGGACTGGACATGACTGTTCTATTGGTAAATGAGGGGAAAAAGGGGCACTCACAGGGTGGGTGGAAAATGGAGGCTTCCACTGTAATATGCTACCCATTAGGTCATAGTGGCACAGCTCTGCTCTCAGTGGCCTACAGATGGATCCTCCATGTCTCCAAATACTTTTCTTCTTCCCTGGATGCTAGTCTACTATGGCTTTCTTCTTGGAGGGGAAGAGAACTCAAAAATTACATTTTCATTTGACTTCTTGCATAATGGTGGTCTTGAATTCACAACAGGACCCCTCATTAACATTAATAATGGCTCTTGTAAGTATGGATGTGTTTTACTGAACTCTGTCACAGTAGAATGGTTACCCCTGGGGGCAAGGCAATGAACAAAGTGCCTAGCTAAGAGCTGCAGAGGTAAGAGGTAAAAGGAGATTCTTGTCCCAGGTATAGATTGCACTCTTTGATTTCATCCATTTCTAGAATGAAGTCTGAGCTCAGTGCCATTTTTAGAGTTCTCTGTGATCTGGTGCCACCTGCCTCTCTGGCCAGAGGCTCTTCTAGATTGTAGGATTCATGGAGGTAGCAAACATGTCTACTACCTATGACTCCAGCCCCAGGATTCAACATAGGTTTGACCCACCATAGCTGCTTAGTAAATACTAGTGAATGAATGAATACATGATTGAATGTGTTCTTGATTGTGCTATCTGGTTCTGCACAGGATCTATATGTAGAAGTTCAAAGGATGCTACTATTGGCATCCTTCATAGTCATGTTATGATTCATAAACCCTCTTGAGGGTAAAACAAGAACATAAATGATCACCTACCACAATATTGGTATATAATAGTTTATGTTCACATTTAATATCTCATTTAGCTACACCAAGCCCTGTGAGAAAGGAATTCTTGTCTTTCCTGTTTCACCTATTTATATAAAACTTCAACTAAAGTGTTCAACTAATGAACACTTATTAGATACTCTTCCAATCAGAGAGCACAAAGTCCCTGCCTTTGTACAGTTTGCTTTCTGGGAAAGGGAGAGGGGAGACCATAAACAAGAAAAATGAAAACAAATAAACTTGATAAAGAAACTCAGGCTCCAAGAATTTTAAAGAATCCAAAGCAAGAAAATGATGGAATCCCCAACTCTACTTTTTTATCCTAAATCATTGTCCTCACTATCTCATGTTGTTATAACAAAGTGAAGCTCAAATTAGCTCATTATGTAGTGTATTAACAGTTCTGGTTGTAATCAGGAACAGTGATGGAGATCTTTGGCAAAAACATGAAATCCACGCAGCATTCCTGTGGTTGGAGTGCTTGGTATTACCTTTCTCCATTGAATGGGGGATTGACATTCACTGAGCAGTCTAAATTGGACTTTTATCCTTGTTTGCAAAACTCATGTAAAGACATGGTTGTGAGCACAGATGTGCAGAGTCTCAGGAATAATTCTTTTATATAGCTCTGTTTATAGCAATATAATAAATGGTCCTCTTAAAGTTACGCTGGCTTGCATTGTTCATTATGTGGCCACAAAGCTAATTTATGATGGGTCTGTAACTGTGCATTGCACTGTTAATCCTTGATGAAATTCCATAGCCTTGGAGGAGGCCACTATAACTGTGTAAGATTTCTAAGTATTCTCTAGGATGTCCTGTAGAAAAGAGATGGGAGAATATTTGAATAAGTTTATTGATCTTGTCTTGCTGTATCCTGTATCACCACTCCCATAACTGATATAAAAGATGTATATGAATGCATGTGGGGAAACAAGAGAACCTTGTGCCAGAAATAAGCCCTGAGTCAGAGAGACTCCAGTCTCTTTAAGATGCCAGTGCAGCTTCCATATTTCTCACAAGCTTCCAATTGATGACAATTTTATTTCTAAGATCAAGAACAAGAATCAAATGAAAAGCAAAAGTTAGAAGTTCACCAGTTCAAAAGCTGCCCTGCTACTCACTAGTTATAATTTGGGGCAAGTTATTTTGCTTATCTATGCCAGAGAGAAAGGGGAGAAGTGAGAGAAAGAGAGAAAGAGAGAGAGGAGATGGGAGAGGCAGAGGGGAGAGGGAAAGGGGAGAGGAGATAGAGACAGACAGACACATAGAGATAGATAACGATACCACCTGCCTTCAGGGGTTATTGTGAGAATTATTCAAGGCTGCAGAAGAGAGCTTACATGCTATTTGGCCCATGATATGGCCTTAATAAATGTTACCTATTGTTATGATATTGATTAAAGCAGCAATTGGTGAAAGTGTTTGATATTAACAAAGACTAGTGATAAAGGCAAGATGAGGTGCCCTTTCAGAAATATGGATTGTGGTCTTTAAATGTCTAGCCTGTAACTGATTAAATGGTGCCATGATTGCCATAAAGCCGGGAATTTAAAATGGCTTCAAAGTCCCCCTTCACAACAGTAATAGCGAATTGTGTGTGTTGAGGTCCTATGGCATACTGAGAGTTGTGTTCACAGAGAAACACATCCCACAGCTGTGTGAGGTAAGAAGGGCAGGTATGGTGTCATAGCAGTCTGGTGATGAGGCTTGGGGCACTGTGACTTGCCTCAGTCATGCTGGTGAGTGAGGAAGTGGGCTCAGAGCCCAGCCCAGAGCTCCAGGTCTATCCTGCATCCCATCGCTCCGGGCCACCTCCCCTTAGGCCACTCCCTCTCCTTACCTGTCATTTCCCCATGGAAGCCATCAGTTGGAAAATGAAAGTGTTTCAGTGTTCTCTCTCCTCTCATCCTGTCTGTATAGGCATCACCTGCCTGGGTTCAACCTTAGTTCTGCCCCGTGCTGTCTGTGTGACAGTGACAGGAAGCTTAACTTTCCTTGACATTAGTTTCCTTATCTGAAGAATGCGGGTAATAGTGCCTATCTCAGCAGGTTTTATGACTGTTAAATTATATCAGTTTTGTAGAGTGTCTGTCACAGAACAGTGACAGACAGAATAGTGTCTGTCAGAGCTTAATCATTTGAAATCTTTCTGCCACCTCCTCTCTGAGGGCTCTTTCTTTGAGTAGAAGCTGTTTAGGAATGATTGAGTTTTTCCAGTGAAGCCAAGCACGACCTCATTGTCTGCACTGCGTATGTGTCCTGAGAGTCGGGGGACAGGGCAGTGGTACAGGCTCCAGGGTCTGTTTCAGAAGTCTTGCCCCCCCATCACTTGAATGGCATCACAAATGACTTCACATGTAACTTCACCTCTTCGACCCTCAGTGTACCCCTAGATGAAGCACCTTATGGAACTGTTGTGAGGATTAGGTGAGGAAAAGTAGGTAAAGTGGTCATCCAGTGTCTGGCACAGCTGAACAAGCGGGAGCTCCCTCCCTGTTATGCACGCTCTTTGCTTCTTAGAGCGCAAGGCTGGCACAGGCACTGCCCAGGGCCTTCTGCAGGGGCTGCAGCCAGCAGACACATCCTAAGTAGTCGTTGCACTGTCAGCCTTGACAGTGGGCTGGCAGGTTGGCAGAGATGGGCCCGACTGTCTGCCGCCTCCTAGGAAGGAGGACTGTCTCTTCCCTGATATGCGTGTCTTGATGTTCGGCACCAAGAGCGGGATGTAATGAAGGCAGCTTAAATCAACAAGCCCTGCACTCAGCAACCAGCTCTGTAATGAAATGTGAGCTGACAAGTTCCTCCGCACTTCGGTGAGGTGTGCAGAAACAGCTAAGTCAGATTTTATACAAGTGTTTACTTGGGTTCTTGGTTCCCAGCATCTTGGCTTCCAGTCTTATCTCAGAAACTCCTCCTGAAATTCAGCCCCATCCAACTCCTTCCTGAAAAGCCACCCAAGATAAGGGAACAAATTTCCATGGCTAATAAGAGTACAGGTTCTGGGTCTGTCCCTTCACCCCCAACACACTTCAGTCCTCAGCTCTGGGCCTAGTGGGGTGTCACTTCCTAAATCATTTGAGATGATGATAATGATGAAGATGGTGGTGGCGATATTGATGGTTGCAGCAGTGATGATGAATAAAAGGAGGTGGCAATTGCTACAGCTGTTATTATAAAAAGAGGAAAGAGTTGGAGAGGGGATGGCTTGCCCAAAGCAAGTTAGCCTACCAGCAATGGACTTCAAATTAGCTCAGAGCTGTCTCTTTCCAAATCCTCAGCTAGGGGCCCCAATGTGCCCTTTCAGGACATCCTTCCAATAACCTCTCCTCTTCCACTAGAGTGTGCTTCTTAAATTATTCACCACTTCCCAATAGTGCCACAGGCTAGGGACCAAGGCTTAAACACGTAACTTTTGAGGGGCCTTCAAGATCTAAACTGTAGCCCGATATACTGTGATAACTGAGAAATGTATTGCCCTTGTATCTCTCCCATACCACAATGAGCTCCGCTTAGTCAGACTGTAGTGTTCCTAGCACAGGGCCAAGCACATGTTAGGACAGGTTCTTGACTCGCCAGTGAAGGGTCAAAGTAAGGACAAGAAAGGCCACTGGGAGCACAGCAGGGAGGGCTGCAGCTGAAGCCTCTGCCCAGAAGGCCCAGCATACCACCAGACAATTGCCATCTCTCACGACTGGCTTCTTCCTGCCTGCTGGCCATTCCCCTCCCTTTTACCCTCATACAATATGCCGAACTAAAAGCAAATCTCTGGCTCCTTCTCTGTCATTTTCCAGACCTTGCTCATGCTAGTTTCATACTCACTGCCAGCCACCGGTCCCTTCTTGGACAAGCACTGGCACCACTTCACAGTCTTCCCCGTGGAGCACCATGATGGGTGGGATCCTCCTCAGCTTTCACAGAAAGTAGGCATGCTCAGCAGCTGAGCAACATGACTCCCCCGGCCTTCCCTGACTGCCTTAGCTGGCTCCAAGCTGGAATTTAACATCTCTGGCAGGGTCCTTAGAAATGGGAATACCTGCCTTTCTTTCAGAACCTGATGGCTTCTAAAGAAGGCTTTAGCCTCCATGATATTTTCCAGGATACCATCTCAAAGGCAAGCCCTTAAGCTCCTCATTTACCCTCCATTGGTTCCTTTTGGGGGGTTTTCTTCCCACCCTCTCCCCATAGCCTGTGTTCGCAGCCTCATAAATCCATTCCTCATTCCCCACTGCTCTGAGCTCTCTTCAGGTTTGTCTTCCATAAATTGACTTTTATTTGAGAGGAGCCTCTCACTATGTTTTATTCCTTTGGGTTGCTGGCTCACAGAATCAGTACATGGCAGAGATTCTGCCTGTAAAATGCTCATGCTGGTGGTTTATGATTCTTATCATTTGATCGCACTTGAGTTTCGTGGAATAACAGGTGGAGATGTTTTAGAAATTGAGCAGTGTGGGCTTGGAGGTAGCATGTGCAGCCAGTAAGAATCACATGGGATTTGGAATAGGCCCAAGCTAGATTGTCAAGACTCAGCTTATCTGGAGAGTGCAGCTAATGATACCTGCCTTGCAGGGTTGTTTTCCAAATTAGTATTAATATGTATGCATAAAATGCCTAGCATGATGGCTGGCATTCAGTAAGCACTTAAATGAAGTATGAGTATATATTTTTAGAATGCATGATTAGATCTAGATGAGCCACACAGTCCTTAGACTAACAAATTTAAGTTTGAGGACAGTTTATGTAGTGAAAATTTACAGCCAGAGGCCTGGATCTGAATGGATGTTAAACAATTTGTTTTTTCTCTCTCAGGGGCTAGAATCTTAGTTTCTGAGTTTCTCTACCATTTCCTTCCCCTTGGAGTTTGACTCTTAGGTCAAGATACATTAATGTGCTGGCACATTTAGTGCAAAATAGTGAGGTCAGTGATTCAAACCACAAGGGCCACATTGCAATTGGGCCAGCTTCCTCATAGGATGGTAATTTTCCTGCACTCCATTCTAGGCGGGACCCCAAGTCCCACAGAAGTAGCACCCAGGGCAGCTCCAGACCTGCCACCCACCCTGAGCAGCACACATTTTATTCCATCCACTCACTGAGCCTTTCTAGCCTTTCCTGTGTGCCGGGCACTGTTCCAGGCACTGAGGCTCAGAGACCCCCTGCAGTCTGCTCAGACAGCAAAGCATGCAGCCTGATTAGAGCTCTGATTACTGCGTGCCCAGGAGGGCAAGGCAGCACCAGCACAGAAGCAGTGAATCTGGCCAAGAAAGGCTGGGAAAGGAGTGTGACCAGGTCTTCACCAAGGAGGCTCCCAGGTGCTGAGGAGGGGAGGGACTTGCAGGCAAAGGGAACAGCAGATGCAAAAGCAGACCTGTGCTAGAATGTGAGCTCTTGGTAAAGTCTTACCTCAGTCTGACTAGAGGGTAGGAACCCCAAGGGGGTGGCAGGAAATAAAACCTGAATAGAGCAGGGTTCATGTCACAGTGCCCACTTAACATCTGACCAAAAACCTTGTGTTAAAAAGCTTCTTCAAGCCGGGTGTGGTGGCTCATGCCTGTAATCCCAGCACTCGGGAGGCTGAGGCAGGAGGATTGTTGTGAGTTTGAGACCAGCCTGGGCTACAAAGTGAGCTCAAGGCCAGCCTGAACTGTCTCAAAAAGACAAAAAAATAAAAAGTTTCTTCATGATGGGCCAGGGATTTAGTTCAGTGGCATAAGTGCCTGTCTGATAAGTGCTAGGTCATGAGTTCGATTTCCGGTACAAAAAAAACCAGTTACTCCATGAACAGTGACTGTTTCCCTTTCAGACTCTACTTGAGGGTTCTCCCGTTGGTCCTCTCTGCTCAACCTGGCCTTTGTTCTGCTTTAACATACAGAGACTCACAAAATTCAAACTGAGATGCTTTAACAGTTACTCTCCTCTACTGAAAAGGAAGAAAAATCAAAAGCATAAGTAATGATTGGATAGGGAGCTTAAAAGCTGTGTTATTAAGTCATAATTGACAGCAAAATGAACCAGATCCTTACAAATAAAAAAAAAAACTAAAAGTAGCAACAGGGTTAAAAATTAAGGCTCCAGACTCCAAACATAGCAGTTGCATTAGTGCTAAATTTTGAAAATGGTAATTCAATTTTATTTACAAGGCAAAATATAATTACATTTAAATTTGAGGGAACAGAATTTAATTCTTATTAATGACAGAAAGACTGAGTGAGATGCTTTAATGCCAGAGAAATTGTCTTATGCTCATGGGTGGGAGAGAAAATTAGATTCAGCGTTGAGCATTCTCCCCTGTTACAAGTCTCATTTGTGTAGCCGGAATTGTTCCCTCTCTGAGAAGCATTACCTTCTCAGCCCAGAAAGCACAGCAGTGACATCCAATTAAAGATCAAAAGGAAGTGTACGGCTGGGCTATTTCTGTATAGGTATGTTACAGGACAGGAAACTCAAGGTTAGAATTTCACCTGAGGAATAATATCCATTGAGACTTGACATTTCCTATACCCCCTCCCAACAGCAAGTGACAGCCTAGAAATCAAAGTTCAGAATCATAAATATCCGAGAGATTGACACCAGCGCAGCAAGTGAAGGGGAGCACTGGGGGGAGGAAGGGAAGGGCCCCCAGGTGCCTGTGAAGCAGCGCGCTGTTTGAGACACAAAGAGATGGTCAGTTTTTAACATTTAATCCAAGACTGGAAAATTGGGACCAGACAGGCATGCTGCTAAGTACTGCCAGAGTTAAAGGTTGATAAACCAGGAGCTGGCAGCTTTGTAATTTAGTAGAATTTCCCCCGACAGCCTGCAAGGTTTTCTATCAGAATTAGAGCTCTTCAGTATGCAAATACAAGCCCTCCTGAAATTGGGCTTCAAAATCAGGTTTCTATTTGGATGCTCAGGCTGATACCTTGTACAAAATCTCTAGTGGTCTTCCTGAATCAAACTGCTGTGATGGTAACTTGTAATTTTACAAAATAACTCTTCTTTGAATAGAAATTTACATTGTACAGAGTTCCTTCATGTATGTGTCTCATGATTTATTCAAACAACAAATACATAAGCCTCTGACATTGCAGATGATATTGTTTCCAGGAAACCAAGGTCCAGAGAATTTGGTGACTTGCCCAAAGACAAGGTTTTAAATCCAAGTATCTCTGAGTTAAGAGCTCATACCTGTAGCTTGCACAAGTATGAAACTGGCCATTAACAATTGAAACTGGTGATGAATCAGGTATCAAGTTTATAAAATACTATCTCGCTGGGGACTTCACTCAGTGGCATAAGCACCTGCCTGGCAAGCACGAGGTTATGAGTTCAATCCCCAGTACCAGAAAAAAAGAATCTTATAAAGTACTATTTCCTATAGTAACGCTGCCACAAACCATGTGGGTTGTGTCACGACCATGGTATCACTGACAGTACTTTAAGAGTTTAAGAAGAGCAATTGATTTCAGCTTGAGTGATCCTGGTGGCCCCTTGGAAGATGGAGGGTTTGAGGTGCTGATGGAGGTTGGCTATGAGCAGGCAGACACAGGAGGAGAAAGCATGCACCCATAGCAGCCATTGTAGAAGTCATAGATTTGGAACATGTACAAACATGGGACAGATTAAGCAGTTTCAGTAGTACAAAGTGGTTTAATCTTAGAGTATTTTTGACAGTAGAGAGAGGCAGAGTCAGAAGAGGCGAGGGAGGCCAGCAGGCCTTATCATGTGAATGGCCTTGAAAGGGTTTGGATGTCATCTGGGAACTCACTAGAAGTTTTAAACAGAAATTTGACATGGTTGGCATGGTTAGAAAGCTTAATATAGCACAGGCTTGCAGTTTAAGGTGCCTGGGGGAAATTCAAGTAGAAGAGTCCAGGAAAAAGATCAATAGATGCACTCATGGCTGGGTGGAGAAATGAGACCTTTACCAATGGATATCAGGGGCAGAGGTCTTTAGGAAGAGGATTAACATCATCATCTCTTCAACTCACTCCTGTTGGTGAGATTTTGATTGGGTTCCAACCCTGGCCAAGAATATGCATCCCAGTCATGTTCTTTGGCTTCTTTGCTCATCAGCCTTTTCCTGGGTTGTTATCCTGCACAGTCAGCCCCTATTTGGAGACCTCCTTCAAGCTAGGTTTCAAGTCCTCTAATCAGGAAGCCAGAGGCCCTCCAGTTAAGATGGATAGCAGTGACTCACTGCTTCCTGCCATAGGTGCTTTATAAAGGCTAGAAACTCTAGTCCTGGGGGAATAGGATGGTGCTCTGCTCTGCACCAACATACTAGAATTCACTTTTCTGCTTGGTTTGAAAGCTCTCTAAGCTCCTTGAATGGGGTGAAAGGCCATGCGTTTTCCAAGGCTCATTAGCTCTCTTCCATCTCAATCTGTGGAACAGAGACATGACTTGGAGTAGCTCTGGCCCTTGGGCGATAGGGAGGGAAGTTGAAAAGCACAGGTTTGAGTTTGGCCTCAGTTTCTAGAGGAGACTAATTACTGTAAAGAAGTCAGACATTCCTTTCCTGTGCCTTCTTCCCCTTCTGGCTTCATCCTGAAACCTTTGCTGAGGCTAAAAATCATGTGCCCAATTTACGGGGCAGAGGGTGGCAGGCATCATAATCAGAGATGCTAGTTTGTTTAAAATATGGAAAGATGTCACTCGAGGGAGAGACAATTAACCATAATCAGCCCTCTGTGTGCTGGGCGCTGTGGTTGGCTTCATGTGCATTTACATGCATAGGTAGATTTCAGTTCCTTGCAGATAGGAATAATTTCATAGGATCTTTGTATCCCCAGACTCCAGGGAAGTCTGGTATATAACATGTGTACAATATATTTCTAAGTTCTGGTAGGTGGATATCATTATCACCATCTCATAAATGACACAGATCAGGCTCTCACGTGGGCAGTGTTTATTTGGCATATGTAGGAAGTAGCAGAGCAGTCTCTCAAACCCAGCTTGCCTGACACAAATCTTGCATAGTTCCACAGTGTGGTCTGGACACACCACTGGCAACACATGGGTACAGTCAGAAAAAAACGGCTTCCTGTGTAAGACTCACTGGGAAATGCAGAGGTTAATCTGTGATGGCAGACTCCTCAAGGTCTGGGAAAGAATTATTCACACGGAAGTGTGAACAAGGAAGGCAGGAGAAAATGAAATCCCTCCAGCTGAAGTAAGGGGAGGGGATTGAAGGAGGCAGCATCATTTGTGCCAGAACTGAAAGCACATTTGGATTTAAACATGTGAGGATGGCAAAGGGGCCCCTAGACCAGTGACGGTGAACCTTTTAGAACTTTCAGTGACACAAACAGCCTGCTGCAGCCTGCATGCCATAGGTTCACCACCACTGCGCTAGACCATGGAACCAGCATGAACAGAAGCACTGAGAAGGGGCCAGAGAGTGCCTCGTTGCCTAGCTGGCCCCTGCCATGCCTATTTTCTCCAAAAAAGTTAGCAAGATCTAGCCCAGATACTGACATGCATATCATTGGATGACACAAGGGACTTCCTCTGTCCGAGCCCCTGTTTTCCTATGTATGAAATGTCTAGGGAACATCTGAGGTGGCTTCCACATAGTTCTCATAATCCTGTCCCTGGGTCCTACGTCCACTTGAAGGAAATTTGGCCAGAACCAGCCACTTCCTATCCAAAATCAGCTGTCTCCTGGCTTGCCCTTTACCAGTTTCCACTGTTTCCGTGGCCTTGACCTCCAACTTCTCTTTCTTTATCACTCTCAGCTCTTTGTCTCTGTGTGTTTCTTCCACACCCACCTTGCAAAACCCAATATGTCTCAAACCATTCACCATCTCTGATCTCACAGACAGGCTTCTGAGCTTAACTAAATCAAATCACATCAGGCTTGTGTCTTAAGCTTCTTCTGAGCCCGTCCAGATGCAGTTGGCCATTTAAATGTCTATGTCTATCCACCAGCACCCTGCTCAGCAGAGATTCCTGCCTCCTACCTCACTGGGAATACTGAGGCCATTGTTTAAGGCCTTCTCTTCTATTCCAAGTTGGTTTCCTACATGGCCTGTATATGACATGTCTCTCTGCCTATATCCCTCCCTCCAGGCAATAAGCTGCCCTAACCCTGTCCTTCCACTTATGCTTTGCATTTAGTCCTCAGTTATTCCCTTCATCTCCCCATACTTTCAAACTCTCCCTTCTCCTTTCTCTTTCCAGCATTTAAACATGATACAATAGCTGTATAATGAATTAACTCTATAGAAGATGTACCTGATGTTGGACATAGAGTTCATTAAACCTGCACATAAGCTTGGAACATTAGTTTCTGTACCCTGTCTTGTAGATGAAAAAGCTGAGATGCAAAGAGATGAAGTGCTTTGCCCAGGATACACTGTTGGATGGATGTTTGACTAGTTAGATGGCCTGATGACTGGATAACTGGTTAGATGATGAAGCTGGATGCAAGGCAGAGGTGGGCTGATGGGTGAACAAACAGATAAACAGAAACAAAAGGAGAAGTACTTACTCCAAAAGGAAATGGGGGTAGGATGAAGAAGGAAACTCAGACTGATTTCAGAGACTAGTCTACTGGGGCAATAATCAGATTACATTGCAAGTTTTGCCTACACCTGATCCCACAATGAACAGACCAAAATGCTGTGTTAAACTTAGTCACCTCTCATTTTAGCTAAGTACCTTTGAACAAGTCACTTCATTTCTCCAGGCTGTTTCCTAAGCTACAATATGGGAGTGTAAGTGTTATTGCTGGACTGCTGTGAGGCTTTAATGAGGTAGTATTTGTGTGCTACCAACACCAGTTCTAGAGCACTATAACTATTTAATTTTCTCCTTCCTTTTGTCTCAGAGGCTCACAAGTTTGACTTGGCTTTAAGTCCTCCAGAATTTTGGAGAACTAGTGATGAAACAGAATATCCTATCAGGAATATTGTAAGTTCTTAAACTCACTCTTAAAATTTCTTAAGGTCACTCTCCAAACCTCAGATCCTAAACAACATAGAAAGTTTGCTTATTATTCCTATTGATGCTAAATGCAGGCTTATGAAAAGGCTTCCCCAGAGGTCAGAGGTCTGTTTCCAAATCCCTGAAATTCTGAAACTCTTCCCTCTGTTCCTTGCTCAGCATGAAAGCATGCAAATCCTTCAGTGAGGTTCAGCCTATTCCCTACTAGTGTCAGTTTTTAACATTTTTCCAAGTAGAAGAAATTTTATGGAAAAATTATGCATAAGTCTCTCCTTTAAAGGAAAGACACAGCTTCACCTACCAGCTATTTTAATGAACAAGATCGTAAAGTAAGTCCAGACAAATTAAAACATAGCTGTGATGGGTCCCAGATTTCACCTGAGTTTGTGTGGGGATTAGCATTTAATGAGAGGAGCCTGGGGCAGCTTCTCCCTAATGGATTCACTTTTTGGCATGATTACCAATAGCCAAACCTTATGTATTTTGCTTCTATCCTTTCCACCTTTTCTTCATGCGCTTGTCTCCTTCCACATCATAGACAACAGGTACAGCTGGGCATTGGCATGGAGGAAGATGTGTCTGAGGTGTAAGGACTAAGACTTTTTACAGTTACAGAATTCACACTCAGAGATTGGAAAAGTGGAAAAGTACAACGCTTAGATGCAAAAGAGGCTAAACCTCTATGCAAATATATTTGACAAAATAACCTTTGTGCAATATGGCTCTCAGATGGAGTTCAGCCAACTGACGTATACCTCTCCCATGGAGCTATTTTAAAATTCATCTGTTCTTTCAACAAATATTTATTGAAAGCTGTGCTGTACCATGTCATTTCCAGTGCCTGTGCCAGGAAATCAAGATGAATAAAACTAGACCCTGCTATAAGGCAGGCTTGCAGTCTACAGTAAGATGATGTGTATACAGCAAGGCAGGAAAGAGGTAAAATGGGCAACCAGAAGTCCCTGAATTTGATTTCCTGAAAGAAGAGCTAATGTGTTTTTGGGCCTGGCAAGTTCATTGCCAAGGTCCGCACATGCAAGCAAGAACTTTATCAGCTTGGAATAAGAATTTTTAGAACAATTGGAGATTGTCACCTGGTTTCAAGAAGAACGCCAATCTACAAATACAAATGGCTTCTACCAAGGGTTCATTAGTCTATGGTGATGGTGGCTATTAGGTGACCAGTGCAGGAGCTTTCTACCTAATTCCCAGACTTCTACTAGAAAGATTAAATATTTTGCTCTTCTGGGACTGCTCCTCTGCTAGGTGACTTGGAGCTGTGCTGATATTGTACATCCTAGGTGCAACACAGTCATATACATAAAATGATGTACATGGAGCTTTTTGTATATATTTCCTCCCTGAATTATCACCATCTACCCTGTAGTAGAGAATCATTATCACCCTTCTCATTTCAGAAGTGAAGAATTATGGTTCAGAGATTAATTTTTCCAAATATTCACAGTGGGAAATTGGGAAGTCAGATCTAAAGCTAAGTGCCTGTGTGTTCCATAATGCCTCAATACATTCCTTCCAAAGCCCAGCCTTCCAATATTAAGTCAGCAAGTTCTGATTTTTGTTTCATAAAAGTCAACTAGCATTTATCAATGTTTTCTTGTTTCGAGCATGTTGCAAAAGTCAGAATTCACATCTGACCTTCTGGCATCAGTCTAGTGCACTCACCACTGCATTTCATTCCCCTACTTTTTTTAAAGAAAAGTGGGAATGTGAAAGTTATTATATTCTGTCTACATACCTGGCATTATGCTAGAATCTTTACTTCTGCTCATGCCAACTCATTCACTTACCTTAATAGGTTTAGATTATGCCCTTTCACCATGACAGAATGCAAACTCCTCAAGGTCAGGGCAGAAATGTGTTTGTTATTGTCACCATTTGGATCCTCAGTGCACATAGTGAGCACCCAGAAAGTCAACCACAGGAGAGTAATTCCTACAACCCTCTAAAGTGGTTGATGCCATCCAGAGTTTACAGAAAAGGAAACCTGAGGCTAGAGAGAAGTCACAACCTAAATTTCACAAACGGGACTCTCTGTTATGTAAAAAGCAAATGAGCTGTCAAAGCACATTCTGTAGCATCATCCTGTTTGGTTTTCACCAACCACTCTGTGAAACTAGGTCTGCCTTAATGTCAAAGCAGAATCCAAGAAGGAAAAATAAAGCAGTTCCTTTTATTTCAAGGACAAAAGTAAGAAATCAAAGTATTTGTGGGGGAAAAAGCAATAGGGACTACAACCTGAGGCCAAATGATAAAGTAGCATCTCAGGTTTCTGTTCCCATCTTTCATCCTAATCCTTAGTGGGTCACTTCCACTCAAACAGACCCCTCTGCCAAGGAGAACCTGAGTGCTCACATATTGAGTTACCATCAGTTAGCACCCCATAAATATCAAGGTCACCCAGGTCAGGGCAAAATATTTAATCTTCCATTAAAATGTGTAAGAGTTCACAAACCAGCTTGTAAAGGGCCAATAGAGAGCTGCCCAGCCACTAGCCAGCTTTAGCTTGTGCTATGAGAGCATTGCAGTGTAAGCTGGCAAGGAAACGCAGTGTTTTAGATAGTCAGATCACAGTCTTCTATTGCAAAAAATGAGACCAAATGTCTGGGAAACTCTATCTGGAAGATTCCATTTTTTCTCACATATATCCAGGTTCTGGCTTGGATGTGAGAAAGGAGAAACAGCAGGACCAGCAATAGGTAGGAAAGAACTGCCAGAAGGAAAGTTTCCATGAGTTATGTAAGTGATCTTTGCTTTTTCCTCAGGCTCAGTTTTCCTGTCTGCAAAATACCTATCTTGCATAAATATATTAATACAACAATACCTATCTTGCTAGATTCATTATTCTGAGGATTGCCAAACACAAAATGCCCATATGCCCTTGTAGAGTATCCTTATATTATTTGGGTTTTCAGTATCTTCACCTCTAAGAAGGATAATAGCCAGATGTTCTTATAACATTGTTGTGATAGTTAAGTGAAAAAATTGTATATGAAGTGTGCTTTGTAAACTTCAAAACCTGGTGTGTTAGTTAAGCCAGAAATGGGCTTCCCACACATTACCTCATTTATTGTAACACCAAACCTGTGAGATTATTGAAATGGAACTTTTTGTCCCCATATTGCAGAAATGGGAAACAAAGCTCAATGGATTGTTTAATATGCAACTTGCAGATTTTTCAGTAATGAATGGCAAAGCCATGAGTAGACCCCAAGTCTGTCTGATCCTAAAACCCATGATTTTAATCCATCACACATAAACCCAATGATACAGGCATGACTAATGGCTTCAAATTATTTGGATAATCTTTAGAATGTCAGTATCAGTTTACATGGTATTTGGAATATAATCTCTTGGGGTACCGAGACTTTATTTTACTGACCTTTGTATTTCTAGCTCCAGGCACAATCTGTAGCATGTAGTAGGCATGTGTGGAAGATTCTTCAAAGGAAAAATGAATCAGTATGTATTTGTTGATACCTATGCTATAGATATCACTAGCACTAAGTACCCTCTGAAGTGGGTGCTGTCACTATCCTCATCTTATGGAGGAGAAAAATGAAGCTCAGAGCAGTTGAGTAGGTCACATAGCTGGCAGAACTGAGATTTGGAATCACATCTGATTCCAAGTCTTTCTCCCATCTGTCCACACTGCCTCCCAGGTTGGCTAATAAATGAATGAGTAAAATCTGCCTTCTGTATCCATGGGGTCCACATCTGTGGTTTAAAACAACAGCAGATTGAAAATACTCAAATTTTTCCATCTGTGCTAAAAATATACAAACTTTCTCCTTATCACTATTTCTAAATAATAATACATTATAGCATCTATTTACATAGCATAAATAGGTATGGTAAACAATCTAGAGATTATTTAAAGTACACGGGAGGGTATATATAGGTTAATTATATATACTTTGCCATTTGATGTAAGTGACTTGAGCATCCATGGATTTTGGTATTTGAAGTGGATCCTTCAACCAATCGCCCCTGGATGCTGTGGGACAAGGGACAATTATACCTGCTCACTAAGACCTGAAGCCCCACAGGTGAATGCAGGACAAAGCCTGCCACTTCTACCTTTGGCCCCTTATGAATTCCATGTATGCTGCTGTCCCCAAACCCTGCCCATTGGCCCCAGAAGCCTGGGATTTTCCTGGCTTACACCTCAGTGAATAGAATTGCTATGTGCTATTTATTTTCACACCAGTCAACCAACACCTGGAAAAAAGAGCTGAATGAACCCAAACAAACACTAACCTTCAGGGGCTGGGGATTTAGCTCAGTGGCATAAGTGCCTGCCTGGCAAGCATGAGGTTGTAAATTCAATCCCCGATACCGAAAAAAAAAAAAGCAAGCACTAACCTTCTAAGCTGGTCTTCTCTCCCTGAGCTCTGAGGGAAGTGTGGTCTAAGCTCAAGCCCAGCCTCCAGAGTCACCAGGAGGTCACAGAAGAGGTGGTAGTTTCAGATAGGACCGAAGCAGGCCTGGGCCCTGGAAATTGACATTCTATTTCTTTAGGAAAGCCTAAGGCACTTCTGAAAGGAGTTTGAACATCCCCTTGGAGGGTTGCTGGATGCAGCACCTCTTAGCTCCATAACTCCACCCTCACGTAGGACATTTCATACAGACAGGTCAGGAGGGAGGAGGAAAGACATAGGCCTGGCTGAGCAGCATGTGCATGAAGTGCTTTTCATCCCCTCTCACCTGTTGCCATGGACACACCCTGGTTCAATATTATCAAACAAGCCTTATTCAGAGAGTACATTCTATGCCAGCCTTTATGCTGGTTCCTGGGATAGGGGTGATCAAAGAAAGGAGCCCAGGCCTCAGAATGTTCCTGGCCTGACAGTGAGAAAAGAACAGAAGCAGAAAAGCACTGTAGCATGCAATTATGGGATGGGGACGAGCAAAAGAATAATCACAAGGTGAATCCCAGTAGACTTCTCAGAGCAGGTAGGACATGTGAGCCAAATCCCAGTAACAGAGTATGTATAACATGGGGGATAGGTGTATCATAAAATCCCATAGTCCTAGGGCCTGAAGGGACCTTACAAACCATCAGGTTCCTCCTTAAACAGATGAAGAAACTGATAGAAAGAGGTAGTGACCTTTCCTTCCTAGCAATTCAGTGGCTGAGCAGGTATGAACCACACAACCCTCTTTGGACATCCCAATCTAAAGCTCAGTGTCCGGAGCTCAATTTTAGGAACATTTTTTAGAGTTACTCATCTTCCCCATGGCCTCTTGTGTTGTCTACTTCAATGAGTGCTCAGTATAGCTCACCAGGTAAGCAGAGAGCTGCTGTGAAGCAGTGTTATGGTGCTCACCCTCTTTAAGGGCCAGGGACTGTGGCTCAGGAAAGTCAGAACACCTGCCTGTGGTCACACAGATCAGAAGCTTCTGCCCCTGGCATAGAATCATGCCCCTGCCTCAGGCCAGAGCTGTCTACCTATCTGTCAGCAGCACCTTCTCTTGTGGGCAGCTTAGAAAACTGAGGTCAGACTGCAGACAGGAAATACTGTACCTTCCCTCTGAGGTGATGTGCTTGGCAGGGTGACTGGCGACTCTTATTATTATTTTTAATTTGCAAACATTTTATGCATTGTCTTTTGGGTTGGTAAGGAAAGTCTGGGCCTCTCATATCTACTTTTCTTTTTTCAAAAATAGCAGCTTCTAGACCAGCACTGCCACTTGGAAGGGGGTAATGGGCAAAGGCAGTTTAACACAGGTACTAGTTAAATTAGTTTGAAAGAAATCTAAAGCATTAGGCTTTTCACATGAATTGGAAGGCTGTTGGCCACGAGGCTTGAGTCAAGCCTGGGTCTCCATCGGAGCCCTGGCAGAGACCATATGTAGACACAGTTGCTCAGCCTCTTTCCTGAAGAGCACTTGCATTTTGGAACCTTCACATCCTCTGCCTGCAGTAAGCACAAAGCCATTGCTGGCCTGGAGCCCATAGGACTTGTGAATCAGGCCCTGTATGTTCTGTAGTCTCACAGACGGGCCTTTGTGAAGGACTGGGCAGCTACACTGTGGCTGTGAAGTGCACCCTGCCATCACCACTACTGGCTGTTTGCTTTGGATCTGAAAGCCCATTGAGATGGTAACTTGGAGTTGAGGGAGGAAACAGCACTTTGGAGGACAGAGAATAAACTCAGCAAAAGCACAGAATAAATTGCAAGCTTTGGACCACAGCTCAGTATGTCCAGGGTACAAGGGTCAAGCAGTCCCCCACACCTCAACATTAGAGTCAAAGCTCTAGTTCCATGCAGGCCCCACGCTATTCGTGCACCCCAGCCAGACTCACAGCCCTTGATTTGGCAACAGGGACTCATCCTCACTTTGTTTTCACACATAACCGATTTTTAATTAAATTTGACTTTTTCTCACATCTGTTGGGAAGGCCAGTCGCCTTTGGACGCAGCAAATACAGAAGCAGAGAAAGGCTGGCAAGGGGGAAAAGTAAATAGAGCAGAGTCCTTCAACCTCTCCCATTATGATGGCGAAATGGGCTCCAAGCAGGCTTCTGCCCAGAGAATTGTTCTTGTTTGAGGGTCATTGTCCGTGGAGATTAGTCTCCTAAGCTGCCGGAATCCCAGCCACTCACAGAAGCCTGGGTAGATAGCCAAGTGTGCCCTTTGCTCCTGACAAGAACTTGCTCAAATCTTGTGTTTTTCTCTCTTTCCCGCCCCGCCCCCCACCCCGTGCCTGTCCCTACCTCCTTCCCCTGCCACAGAGATCTGCGCAGCCGACTGTGGCGGCCATGGTGTCTGCGTTGGGGGCACCTGTCGCTGCGAGGATGGCTGGATGGGGGCGGCGTGTGACCAGCGAGCCTGCCACCCGCGCTGCGCCGAGCATGGGACCTGCCGCGACGGCAAGTGCGAGTGCAGCGTGGGCTGGAACGGCGAGCACTGCACCATTGGTATGGCGGCCACAGGCCGGGTCCCTTGTCTAGTCTGCAGGAGTTCCACGTCTGTTGGGCCCTTCAAGACCCTACTGGACCCCCATCGCATGTGGGAAGGGGCCAAAAGTCCTTTCATCTGGTGACATTATGAATGGCTTATCCTAGACATCAATTGGATTTAAACTGATTTGCAATTTAGCATTTTCTACCTTATTCCTCCCAATCTGCATTTCCCAGACCCTAGTTAGGTGGTTGCAGGCCCTGCTCTTTTGCCTTACCCGGACTAAGTGTAGTACAGCTCTGCTCAGAAATGAGCCTGATGACTGCCACAGGCAAGTCCCATCACCTCTCTCAGCCTCTGTTGCCTCATATAAGATGGAACGAATAAAGCATGCAGCGTGCTTAGCAGAGGCTGGCCCGAGTGGAGTGCTCAGTCCACCTGGCCGTTAGCAACTGTATTGATCATTTCAACTGAGGCTCAGCCCTGGCCCTCCTCACCCACTGACCTAGGATGCTGGAACCCCAGGAAAGCTCTCCACAGGGCCTGGCCACATCTGCATTCTGCCTACCCCTGCACTCTGCTTCCGTTCCTTCAGCATTTGTCTCCTTTCTCCTCACATGGGGGTCCTCCACACAGGCCCCTGCTGAAGCAGTGCTGTTGGCAGCTTTAAAAACAAGCTGATCACTTCATTCCCTGTCTCTCTGCTTTTCCTGATGGTTTTGTTGATTTTAAACACAGCCAGACGTTTTGCTTGGTTTATTATCCTGGAATGAACACTCACCGAAAGCTCTTTATTGAATCAACTGGTTTGTAGGTGTGTGTTTTAACTTCTTCCCTTGGTGTTTTTTTTTTTTTTTTTCAAGGAAGGGTCTGTAATCAGATGGTGAGCACATGGCTTTAGAAGGCAGGCTTCCAGGTGCGCCTCTCCACGGCTCAGAAAGTGACCTCTTAGCTCTTACAGAAACTGGAAGACAATCCCCTAAGCCTTCGAAGAACAAAAGAATTTTAAGCAAATAGAGCTACCTCTTATCTTTTTGTCACTTTTTTCAGCTTTCCTTCTTTTCCCCCTGAAATAGCACTGTATAAATGGCCATTGAATACCTTACATTTTTAATAACAATGGCTTCTACTTTTTAATTCATTGTGTACCAAGTGCTGTGCTAAAAAAAGCTAAAACCACTTTATTCTACTCCTAGCAGAGTGAAGAGGTATGGGTCACTTTCTCCTTTACAGAAACCTAGGATTAAACATCATATAACTTAAAGAGGTACAGCAGAGATTGCAGCCTAATTTTCCTCCTCCTCAGCTGTTTGCTCTGCAGTCTTCACACAACAAAGCCCAAATTTCCACTAAGGCTCCTGTCTCTCCCCTAGGCTGCGCTTTTTTCTGAGTTCTT
Source organism: Hydrochoerus hydrochaeris (assembly GCA_004027455.1). Classification (NCBI taxonomy): domain Eukaryota; kingdom Metazoa; phylum Chordata; class Mammalia; order Rodentia; family Hydrochaeridae; genus Hydrochoerus; species Hydrochoerus hydrochaeris. Next base: position 319,845 of record PVLA01000595.1, read on the forward strand.
CCCCTAAGCTGTGCAGCCCCTCTCCTGATAAAGCCCCCCCTTAGTGAAGGGTGAGTGTCCTCTCTACTCCTCCACAGCAGAATGTACCTCTTATTTCACTATGTACTGCTTGATGGCTTCAGTATTTCAATGTCATCCTAGTTTATCATTGTCCTGGAAACTCCTTACCAAGAACTGGTCCTCCCTTGTCATCCCAGGGGCCCTCTTTAAACTGTGCTTTCCCCTCTTCTTCACTTTTGTGCATGACTGAGGATGGGCTGACCTCTCAGTCGCTCAGCTCAGAAGATGCCCCATGGCCACTAACAGCACAGTCTGTTTTCACTCCCGCTTGCTCACAGATTCCACAGCTTGTCTTGTCAAGTGCCAAAAAGTTTATATCAACTTGTATGGAATAAAACATCTCATCTGAGTCAAATGACTAGGGATTAGTCATAGATAATTCATGGTAGGGTTTATGGGAAGTCTGGGCTACATCTAATAACTTGGAAATATTTATCAACTTGGTTTTAAGGAGGTCCCATTTATTTTAATCCCAGGAAGACAGACCGTTCTATCTCCCTACTCACCCTGTTGTCCATCTTGAAGAAACTTTCCTCCTTGGAGTTCAGAGATGGTTTTTCCCCTGCAGATAGGAAATGCATCAAGGTAAATGTGCACAATAAAAAAGGAAGGCTGACAGTCCTAAATACCAGAAAAATGTTATAGGACATCGAAGACGTACTGGACTAGTTACAGTGGTTCAGATGAAAGGACTTTGGCTCAGAATTCTATTACCTTTCATTGTCTGGTGAGCATTTCCTTTGTCCTTGTCTGATCTCCCTGCATGGCACCCTTCTTTCTGTGGCTCTCTACTGTGGCCAGCTGCATCCCCATAAGAAACCAAAAACCTCAGCTGAAGGAACATTTCAATACCCCTGTAGAATAGAGGAGGAGGGGGAATGAAAATTAAAGAAACAATGGTGGAAGTCTTCCCTTTTCTTGTTGAAATGGCAATGAGAAGAAATCCTTTTTTAATCTTTAATGATAACAAGGAGTATTTTCTTATGTTTCCAGGGAAATTCGCTCCCTGTGAGGGTCATTTAGGAAAAGAAAATAACTGCTGATGTGAAAAATTAGAAATTTGAATTGTTAAACGTTTTTCTTGTTATAGGATTTCATTTTTACACAGTGGGTCATTACCAGCCAGCTACATCTTACACTGCAGTCTATCCATTTCCCACACCAGAGGCGGGGTATCCATGACACCAACTCAGAGACCTCCGTGTAGTGGAAACAAAAGAGAGGAGGCTCTGTTTCTTTGCACACTGAGAACGCCTCGATTACCTTATAGGAAGAATGAGGAGTTCAGAGAAAAAGAGGAATCTAGGCTTCTTATGGCCAAGACCCTAGTGGAAGAAAGAAACTTTTTACCCCAGTGACGCTTCTCAGAGAAGATAATTATGGTAGGAATTAAATATCTTTCTTTACCTGCCTCCTTTATCTTTCATGGAAGCAGCTTGATTTTTCTCAGAAGAGGTTAGTTTTCAAAAGAAGGGAGAATTTGAGAGTGGCATCCCCTTAATGACAGTATTTTTTTTTCAGATGGCAAAAACACTTCAGTCTGAAAAGTAATACCTTTTGTTAGGAACGGCTGTCTCTTTGCATCTGAAAGAAAGGTCTATAGTGAAAGTGCTGTGGGAAGGACATATGACTGCTTAAGTCTAATTTTCTCTCCCTGTGCCTCACAGAATAGGGTGGCTGAAGGAGGTCCCCAAGAGTAAGAAATTTTAGCACTCTCCTCTCTTGCCCAAAAACCTGTACACCCATCAGCCAGATTCATTCACTTAGCAATATCTCATGAAGGGAAAAGGAATTCTTCATTTTTGTCTTTGCTTCCCTGACACTAACAGTCCTACTTCCATACATGGAACCCACTTTTCCTAGTCTAGCAATTAAGGGAAGATAAATTGATTTGGATCTATATCTTAAGTGTAAGGTCAACCCAGACTTCAAAAGCCTATTTTTGGATTTTTTTTTTCTAGAAATTTTATGGATTCCTTACATTCAGGGCTTGCCTCTGATTTCCATAGCAAAATCTAAAATTCACAGTTAAATTTAAGAAGGTGTTTAATTTTTTCTATTTCTTCCAAAACTTCACTAACATTTTGGATCAATTCCGCATTGATTATGATTATTTTATTCACCTCAATGCCCCTCATTTATGAGGGCTCAAAACATGTGTGTGTGATGCTAGCTTCTGATTGCATTTATAAAATTCCAACCTTGACCCCAAAGCTGTGATTGTTAAAAATGCCAGATATACAGAACTATTTACTCAACTTCAGGAAAGCTGTCCAATCATATAAATCCTGATTCTTAAACAAAAGCCTCCTCTGGGAGTAAAGATCAAAATAATACTCTGATGGTACAATTACTGGAATGAGCAAAACCAGACCCCATGAAGAAGGGAATTTATAAAGCAAGCCGCAGAATCTTTTGGAGTATTTTGTCCATTTTTGAATGCTAGTGCTCAGGGGGTTTTTGTAATCAAACATTTCTTCACCAAGAGCTCACAAGTCTCCCATGAGATACTAGCACTTTTGTGATAACCCTGATTCTCCCTCTTCAAAAGCTGAAATCCAACAGGACAAATGGTGACAAGGAAAGAGAGAAGACTTACAGGGATCTGCCTCAAACTGTCAGAGCATGGGTTGATTGCTGATGACATCAAGAGGGTTCAGCACACATGTGACAGGGGTAGGAAAATGGAAGAAGCTATTACAATTTGTAGGCTTCTTTCAGGGTGGGTCTCACTGGCCGCTTATTCAACAATCCTTCATTCAAAGAGAGAAGAGCAGGAATGTATTCAGGATATTAACAAGAGCATCTCTTCTATAGTCCAGGTGACTGTAACCTCCACATGTACCACCTTCTATATTGATCCCTGTTTCGTCTGGCCTATTGTGGACCAGTGATGCACCTACCAAAGTTAAACTTAAGGGAAAGCATGGAAAGCTTCTTGCTGTGTTCTTCATAACCTTGATAGGGACCCTGGAGCTTCTGAGAGTTTCTAAGAGAAACCCTTGGAAGCCTTTGTTCATGCAGGCGAGTCACTGGAGGAAGGTCTCATATTGATGATCATAGAAATACCAGAGACTTAAGAACTCCCGGAGCAACCTCGTGCCAAAAGCTCAGCGTCTATATTGTAAACTCCTCTGCACCAATACTGTCTCCCGATTTTCACGTGAATGACACAAAGATGGTATGAATTTAGGAAATATTTGTGCAATGGCAAAGAAATAAATACGACCATGAGCAAAGTCAACTGTCCTGCTGTCACCCTCATCCTGGAGTCCTGAGAAGAAAAATGCATAAATTTTGTGAAGATGCAAGAATTTTGTGAAGTCTTCTGAATCTGACTTCCATAATGCAAACTTATGGCTTTGCATCATCTTTTCTTAAAAGTTGGTACTTCAAAGCCACAAATTTTAAAATGGTCATATTTAAGAGTGTATGTGTCAAGAGTTTCAAGCAGTAATGGCAACACCAGTATAGGCTTCTGCATATGCCTTTTCATAAATAAATGCCACTGGACTTCAAAGACCCAGTTGTCACTTCCATTTTCAATAGCCAGAGATAAGGAAGCTCTTTTCCATTTTCAGACATCTCTTGGACCCGGTATTGACTGGCTGTTATCAGTTTTTGGATTCATAATGTAGCTTGAGGTCTCTTTGTAGCACAGGAATCCCTTTTGATTTGCAGTGTCAGGATTTGAAGTCCTTACTTATCGCCTCAAAACTCACACTGTTGATTTATCCGGAGCCTGCCTCAGTCACTTCTGCTGGCCTCTGTTGCTACCTGTGGACTAGAGAAATGAGTTAGCATTTTTAAAGGTATTAAAAACATATTTGCATTTAATAGAGATCATTATTACTACATAATTTTTAAAAATGAAATAACATGCAAAGAGAACACAAGCCCTGGAGTCAACCCTGGCTTTCAAGAGATTATCCTATAGAGCGGATTTAATCTTTACTAATCATCAAAGCCATGAGACCATCATCAAGTTTAGAGACAATCAAAGATGCTTTCTCTTCAGAGAACTCCTTCAATATGAGTGCTGATCATTCTACCTCTTCCATTACTAGGCTCAGAATTATTGTACAAATTTATAACTAGGGCCTTCCAAAAGACTCTAAAGATTTGAAAGCTAAAAAAACCACCCAAGCCAGGAAATCCCATGTATTCCTGCTCTTTGATGGCAAAGCTCTGACATCCTAGGAGATAAAATCTAAGAAATCTTAAACCATTTTGCAAAATTAAATGAATGCACTTATCTAAGGCTAATGTATTAGATAAACTAAGAATTAAGGAAGTCTCACCCTTAGCCAGAGATGTTTCCTAGGCTGTTTTCATGTGGGCATCTCTGTGTCTCATTTTTTTCATACAGGCAGTCGCTGTGTTTGGCCTTCCACAGCTTTGTTTATTCACTCCTGCTTACTAAGCCACTCTCCTTCACATTATTTTATTTCCTGCTATCCTGTGAACTCCATGGCTCTGTAAGAAAGAAGGGATGCATGCAGGCCCTGTTAAACCTCTTGCCATTCTCCTTGTAGCTCTGCGGCCTTCAGGAGCATATTTCACCTTGAAGCACCAACCACATGGACACCTGAATTAAAAGTAGAGTTTCCTACCCACCAGTCTTTTAAAGCAAATATACATGAACAGCAATAGTATCTGTCTATCCAGAGGACTTAAAAAACAAAGTCCATTTTTCAAAAGAATGTTGTTATTGTTGATAGACTCTTAAGGCTTTCAGGTCAGACCACATTATTACAGCCCAGTGATGTCTTGTGAACTTTTGATTTGAAATCAAATTGAGGATGGGTGCAGCCTAGCTGAAGGCCCCCAGCACCTGAGAAGAGAGCCATCTGTATAGCTTTTGTGGGACCACGCAAGAGGATAGGAGTAAAGAGACAGGCAAGAAGGAACTCCTCAAAGCAGCCTCATGGGTAAGGTGCAGAGGCCAGCTCTGCTCTGAACATAGACAGACACAGCCATATATGCCCACTCAATTTATACCAGAACAATGTTTAATACTTACCCTCATAAATACGCAAAACCTTAGTTTACCAAATAATTCAAGGCTTGAACATAGCCCCTGCATTGGAAAGCAAAGTGTATGTTGTTCGTCTTTTGAACTAACAAGCACTGAGAATTGGTCAGGTTTTCTTTACTTTTTCTTATTTTTTCACAATTACATCCATTGACCTGTGCTTCACATTCTATGTAAGATGCACAGCGGAGGGTTGCATCTTCCATAAAGCACCAAACATTCTGCATTCAAGTTTGTGTGAGCCCACGTGTACATGAAAAATTCAAGAATGGCAAATAGACAAGCTAGTGATATATTTGACCAAAGACTCAGCCCACTGCCCTAGTGCATATCAGAGATTATTCAGATTTTGCATATTTCTAAATCCCAACCTCTTGGGAACACCTCCACCCAGAGTTTGTTCTTACTGCAGCTGCTTTCCCTTGTGGAAGGCTGGATGCTGCTCTGGGTGGACACAGGGACAAGTTCTAGTTTTCCATAAACTTGGATGAACCTGATCGACAGAGCGGGAGTGTGGCCAGCCTCTCATCCTTTCTCCTGTTTCCTTTACCCATCTGTCTTCCTGTCTCTATGATCACATTCCCAACCCCGGGATCCCAGAATGAACTGATGTTCTTTTGACCTTTCTAGGAGAATCTGCTTGCTCTCCTCCCTTCTCTCCCATGTCATCTCGTCTTTGTTTTTATTCTCCCCTCATGGCAAAGGCCTTGGTCCCGAACATGGGGCACATCTCCGTGTCTCCTGAGCACCTGACATGGTTGTATGGCAGGCAGTACTGCACTTACTTGCTCCTACCTTAAATGTCCTGTCTTTTATCTCCCAAGCTCACTATCTGGATAGGGTAGTTAAAGGTATGGTCTTCCTTCCTCTATTTTCCAGTTGTCTTTGTGTGTGTGTCTGTGTATGAACATAAAAGAAAAAATATGTATATAAAAATGTGTATATATATATATACACCCCATAGCATGATGATGTCCAGATGCTGCCACAGCCCCAGCCTTGTCACAGTATTCACTGCCCAGCTCGGGTGGGTTTTTGGTCACTTGGTGGTTGATATACCTGGAGTGTCATTCTGTCACTCAGACCCATTTGTGACATTAGCATTGTGCTATTGTCCTTCCCTGCCCACACACATCCTTCACCCTTTCCACTCCATCTTTTGTCACTCTGCGTGTTCCCTGTGGCCCTCGGTCCATCACAAGTAAGATGCTGGGTACCAGACTGGGTGCCCGGAGGGAGGAAGAGACCCAAGAGCAAGCTGAGAAACCTTAAGGGAAGTGACACCCTGTTGCTGTCGCATCCACTCACCCAACAGCCACACACGGAAGCACCCACCGTGCTAGGCACAGGTGACAGGCTCTGCAGACAAGGGGAAACAGACTCTAGATGGGCTGTTTGTTTGTTGTTTGTTTTCCTTTTCAGAGAAAGCCTGGCTTTGGTAAGTTCTATCTATGAAGAGTGTTTTGTTTTGTTTTGTTTTTGTTTTTTGTTCTGGGAATCAAACTCACGACCTTGTGCTTGCCAGGCTCTTAAGAGTATTTCTTAAAGACAAAGTACTTCATGATATTTCAAACAGTTACATGATTAGGTGATTCCCAATTTCCAAACAGGACTCCTTACTCCATGAATAAGTCTCAGAATGATCAGATATATGTGCTTTTAAAGGATTCCCTGAGAAATATCATGTCACTTATTTTTTTCATTCCCAAACCCTAACATCGATGACATGTGACATAAAACATTTGCTCTCTGGTTAGGGATGCATACTCTGTAGCCAGACCAGCAGAGTTTGAGCCCTAGCTTTCACACTTGATAAAATGAGTGTCGTTCAGTGAGTCATTTCACTTCAGAGGTTTTAATCTACAGCAGGACCAACCTCATAGGATTAGCACGAGGATTATGTGAAATAATGAATGTTAAGAACTTTCCACATAAATAAGAATGATGCTCCATAAATTTGAGTCACACTAGTTTATCATTATATTCTTATTCTTGTCCTTAATTTGGAGACTTTATTTGTGATATTAATTTCTGAAATTGCAATGGAAAATGTTGAATTAGATTGTAATAAGAGAGAACAACTGGCATTGAAAAACTTACGGAAAAGCCTTTAGAGAATGATAACTGGCTACGTGCTTTTCAGCTGGGACAGCTTTGCCAGCTACCACAGTCGAGTTGCTAGGACCCGTCAGAAGTCTGAGAACCAAGGTTCCTTGCATTTCACACGCTAGCCCTCAACCTAAAATTCAGTCATTTAAGCAGGGAAGAGTATTACCTCAGAGCCTTTGTAAAACAAGTATTTCACACCTTGTCATCAGGAATCTTCAGGATAGACTAAATTTAATAATGGAATTTTTTTCTGACAATATGAAGACTTTTATATCCATGAATTTTAAATGAATTCTGTGCATGCTTTTTTAAGAAAACAAATTTGATTTTCAAAAGAAATGGAAGTTGACCGGCTACTCCTGGGTCACATTTCTGGGAAGTGATTGAGCCAGGTGTTTGAGTTTTCCAGTCCAATGCACAGTTCCAAAATTCCTGTTTTTGTTTTTTTGTTTTTGGGTTTTGTTTGTTTGTTTGTTTTGAAGTAGGGTCTCACTAAATTGCCTAGAGTGGCTTCAACATTGTGACTCTCCTACCTCAGCTTCCCACGTGACTGGGATTACAGGCATGAGCCATCACACCTGGCCCAACGTTCTAATTTCTATTACCATACATCATCAAGGGTATCCCATAATTCCCAATATATTTTTCCTCCAAATCACATCTTCCAAATTGGCACCCTTACTAAGAAATGGCCCATATCCTTTTCTAAATAAAAATTCTGATCTGTAGTTTAGAAAATACTGGAACTGCAGTTGGCTTCGGTCAGCAAGGTATAATTTGCTTTAAAAGGCAAATGTTCCTTGGCTAAATCCAAGTCTTATCCAAGCCTTCCTCTGACTGTTGTTCTGGATTAGCGTACTAATTTTAAAAACAAATTTAGAGTCTGCACCACACAAGCTCAGAACTTGGAGGAGAGCTTGTATTTTGCAGCCCACAGAAAAGTCAGCGTTTGTTGTCTTTCCGGTTTTATTGGTTGAGATAAAGTTTAAAAAAAAAAAACTATTTACACAAGTATGTTGAACCCCTGAAGTGCCAGAAAACATGGATACAACACAACAGAAATGACTCCTGCTCTTGGAGTGCCTGCAGTTTGGCAAGGAAGACACTAAAATAATTTTAACCACGTTTCATGATGGGGATGATAAGGGAAGTCCAGGAAATATTAGGAAGGTTAGAAAGAGGCTTTCAGATTGTGAAATTTAACATAGGTTGTGACAGAACCAGTGAAGGTTTTTTAAAGCCAATGACATAGATTTGTGATTTGGAAGAATATATGACTTTATTTTGAAAGAAAAATTGATTGGGAATACTGAGGACCAAAAGGCCAGTTAGGAGACTATCGCAGTCATCTAAGCAAGAAGAAATGGTGACCTTGTATAGAGAAATAAGCACAGAGATGAAAAAGTTCAGAGAGATAGAAAGGAAAACACAGAAAGGGAGCCATTTGATATATGATAGATGTACAGCAACAGCCTCTTGCTACTTAACTGAAAAATAAATAACTTCGAGGATTCTGAAAGCCTTCTGGTCACACCTGATGCCAGCTGCAAGGAGGCATCTTCATAGGTGAAGCAGAACTTGAAGATAAGGCAGTCCCTTGTCATTTAAAGGGTACCACTTCTTCTGAAAAGCTTAGCCCTGCTCTAAACCCTAAAACTACATTATTTTGGCTCCAGCAAATGCCTGGTGTGAGCCCTTCCAGAAGGGATTGTTAATGTCACTTGGGTCTCTGAATTATTGATGAGTTCCAGGGTTTGTAGAATTAATGAGCTTCCAGCATGGGGAAGAATGGGCATACTGCTTTAAGAAAGTCAGCAAGTCACCCTGGAGGAGGCTTCTTTGAGCTGCCTCATGGGGGTGTGATTATTCCAGAAGCAAACTGCTGGATGAGGTTGAACCTCAATCCATGCACAGGTGCCTCTGAAACCAATGGGACAGTGCAGGTCCTCAGGGTGTAGTCTAGTCCATTTGAAGAAACTGACTATGTAAAGCATCCCCGTGGCTCCATAGTGGGAGCTTCCTTCCATAGGAACACATGCCTCCCCAGGCAGCCTCTGAGCAGCACAGAATGTTTGCCCATGATGGCAAAGCTTTTAGAGCTTTCAGTGATAACAAATAGCCCACTGTAGCACTCGTGCCATAGTTTCAGCACCACTGCAAGAGGAGCTCCCAAGAGCAGGCTCCCAAAACAGGTGTCATGGACTAGAATACATCTTACCAGGCTTGGCAAGGGGGAGGAGTTGCTACAGTCAAACTGGAAAATGGTCTCATAATCAAAACAGCAGATTAAAGAACATACTGACATTAAGTGTGACTTTCTAAGGTAAGAATGATCACAGAAGGTTTATTGTTGTTGTTATTGTTTTCTGAGGATGTCTTAGAAGTAGCATTTCACAAAGTTCACTGTAAATATTGTTTAAGATTCTAAGACCCTAGTTTAAACCTCTCTGGAGCAAAGTAGCCAATAAGTAAGCAGAATATAAAAATCTTGAGGCCTGAAGATACATCCCATCTCCTCATTTCCTCTAGTTAACAGGAGCTTTGGCATCTAGTGGATGTTCAGTAAAGTTTCTTGAGTTTAAGAACAAAATCATTGAATCTTGATGTTTTGACCCTCTCTACTAGGTCCATTGTGCTAAAAGGACATAATAGATTATCTCATCCAAATTCTCGTGTTATGGATAGGAAGTTGAGGCCAAAAGAAGAAAAGTAACTTCCCAAATCCTGCCAATTCTGGCAGGAGATACAAGAACCTAGTTCTCTTTATCTGTCGATCCATTTCAACAAGTGTATATTGAGTGCCTATTAGGCAGTGCACTGGATTCACCCCTAACTTGCCTATCTGGAGTTTACATTCCAAGGATGGAGTTAGACCATTATATTAATTGCGAAATTGATCGCTTCATTATGCTTAGCATAATTGCTGTCAGAAGGACAGCATGCTAGAAGCATGAAATAATGGCCCAACTGGGACTCGTAGCCAGGCCCCTCTGCCGCCCATGACACTGCACCCCAGGACTATGTCATTGGGTTTTCTCCTCTTCTTATTAAGGTTTATACTCATGAGGACCATAGATTCTGACCCAAATATTGACAAAATCTGTACTGTTACATAAAGGATTATTTTCTGGTTTATGAATTTCTTAGTGAAATTATACAAAGTTAAAACATCTAATAATAACAGCTGCTTACTCTGGGTTCCTGCTTTGCTACATTATGGGCATCTATTATTCTAGTCAGTCGTCAACTGCTGTTTAATTACATATGCTATCCATTTCACAGAGGGGAAAACTGAAGCTTAGAGTTAACTTGCCAGTTATCACATCAGTAGGAAATAAAGTAGAGTTTGAATGAGGCTCATCCCATTCCAAAGTCCCCACTACTATAACATGTGGCTTTTATTCTTAAAAATAATGAAATGCTGTGACATTGGTGCTGCCCCGAGTTTTTTAAAAACTTATTTTAGAAATAATCAATAAAAGTGCCTTGCCCAGCGGCCAGTCATACTAGACCCCAAGAATATGGCAGCTGTCATTATCACCACTATCCTGAAACATCGCAACCAAAAGTTGTCAAAATACAGCCCACAGACCACATCAAGCCCATCGCCTATTTTTATAAATAAACTTGTATTGAAATAGGGCAATGTTTATGCATCTACAACTTGTGTGTGGCTGCTTTCAAGCTGCAATAGCAGAATTGAGTAATTGCAACAGCATCCCTGTAGCTCACCAGCCTGAGCTATTTACAGAACAAGTTTGCTGACCCTGATCAAGACAGCTCCCTCAGTTTTCTAGTTTGCCTAGCATGTCTTTCTGTGAGCTCTACCTCAGGTTAAGATAACAACTTAGAATATTAAATGCCTTCTGTCCTAAAGAGAAGATATTGGTAAGGAGAAAATTCCCGTATTGTGTTCTAGCTGTATGGTGGGCTTTGTGCACCATGCAGACCTCATCTTATTTAACCCTCTCAATAACCCCATAGTATGAAAAGACTGGGTCTCAAAGAAATTTCATATTGAGCCTGTGTCACATAGCCATTGAGTGCCACACCCAGCCATTGACATGGCTCCCAAACTTGGGCTCCTACAAGACTTTTTAATCTTTTAAGAGGCTACATCTTAAAGAAAAACAAAATAGTCTACTACCACTCTTAAAAATGCCTCCAAAACTAATTCAAAATATAAATGAGATATAATCAAAGGCAATTCCCGGCCAGATGGGTAAAAATTTAAGTGAAATGTATTGGGGAATGTTTTTTGGTGTGGTCTATGCTGATTGCCAAGTCAGAATGCCTGGGTAGTCACCTTCATACTGTGCTTGGGACCCACTTTTATAACTTCTCCATCACTTTTGGAGGTGGCTAAGCTGGTGGCTTCCCACCCTTCCCAATAATGCTTGCTGTGCCAGGGCCATGTATTCTGTATTTCCTCCTAAAGCTCCACAGGGCTCCCTCCTAGATTAGCGTATATGCTCAAAAAATGTTCCTCCCTTTGAATGGAAAGCTCAGTGGCCAGATGAATTGATTGGTTGCTGTGTGACCGCCTCACGTGGAAATGAATATGTTCTGTTCTTTTCCGCTGGAGTAACAACTATCAAAACTCCTGAAACATTATAAAGTTGTTAGGTTCTGATTGTTTATCCATTCAGTGAGTATATGCCTTGGGCCAGGCCTGATGTCCACAGCCATTTCCACATTTGTTGTCCTATGTAACAGTAATGAGTCAATTTTCCCTTATTTTGTGATAGAAAATTCAATTTGCTATTATGCTACTTATAATACTAAAATGAATTAAGCTTTCTAACTGACAGAGCTTTCATGTTCATTCGTTTCCCTGAGACCATGCAAGGGCATAGGAAAGGGATAGCCCCTTGGAGAAGGAAGTGGCCAGTGTTGTTAAAATTAGGACTTGAATAAAAACCAAATGGCAGAATGAGGCTGAAATGACCTATGAAACTTCACATACTCTAGGGCATAGATTTCTGAGCCACAAACACAGAAGTGTTTGAAAAGATGATGATCAAAACCATGTATATCTATCTGAATAGTAATAGAAACTCTCCACCTCAAAGCAGAACCAATGCAGAGTCTAAGTATGCCTGGCCCTACTTGATTGGGTCATCCATAGCTACTTAGATGGGCGTAACTGTGGTAAGTTCCCACTGTGTCCTTATCCCTTAGCAATGAGTTTTTTGCTTACACAAATGTGTCTTTTGATAGGCTGCATGCTCCTCAAGAATAAGTACCAGGTCTTATTCACCTCTGTGCCTCTAATTCTGGGCCAGAGAAGTGCTTAGTAAGTGACAGGCAGGCAGAGGGATGAGCGGAGCAGCCTGCCTGTAGCAGCATTTACACACTTAGGCTGCATGACTCTGTCTCACGACAGCCATTGGAGCTCCTCTGGGTACAGAGCCCTCTTCAAAGTGTAGTGTAAACATGATGGCAAGAAAAAGCCCTCTTCTTCAAAGACAAGTCAGCTGTTTAGGAGAAAGTAGGACAAAATAAATGAAAGCCCTGAGGTCAACTAAAATTGACCTAGCAAAAAGAGTTGAAAAAAAATAACATCGTTTGGAGCAAGGACCAGAAGTGCTGAGGGCCAGAAGGAGTAAGTAAAAAGATGTTTCTTTTGTTCCAGACAGCCACCAGGAAAAGAGGGAGCACAGGTGAGTGACCAAGGAACAAAGACTAGGAAAAAGTTCCCCAGGCCAGATTCTAGCAGCCCTCATCCACTGACAGCAGCTCCAGAATCATGATCATCGGTGAAAGTTAGTGATGTAGATGCACAAGGCAAAGGCTTCGTACCTACCCCTGCCCTATCTGACAGCAACCAGAGCAAATCCCATCTGCTTTCTTCTCCGCCTCCCGGGGCTGTGTGGCATGGGCGCGCTGACAGATACAAGAGCACTGCATAAGCTGGCAGGTGGAGTGTGACTGCGTGTGAAGGCAATTGGCCCCGGGGAGCTAGACCTTGACCTTGTATCCTTTGTCTTGCAGAGGGTTGCCCTGGGTTGTGCAATGGTAACGGCAAATGTACTTTGGATCTGAATGGGTGGCAGTGTGTCTGCCACCTGGGCTGGAGAGGAGCTGGCTGTGACACTTCGATGGAAACGGCCTGTGGAGACAGCAAAGACAATGATGGAGGTAAGATTCTGGTACCATGGGCCTGGGCATCTCCAAGAATGGGAGACCCGGAATGGAGGGTGAGCAATTACTGTGTTAACAGGCCATCAACATCAGCTGTCCAGTTGGGGTTCTACAGGGCAAACAGTAGTATGCCCACATGGCCTAGGGAGTACATACTATTTCCTTTTGTATCCACTTAAATTAACTAATGTAAATAAAGTTAATTATCATCCAGCAGCTGGTATAAATAAGACGGAGAGAAGAGTTTTCAAATAATTCCACATATGAATGAGTTGCCTGGGAAAGGTATTGGTTCCCCTTGTTGGGCATAGATAAAAGCTCATCCTGTGCTGTATGACAGAACCCATCGTGATGGGGACACTGGATGCTTCTCCACTGGAAGCTCAGTTACCTTGATTAAGGTCCTTTTTCTTCTTATTCTGGTGACAGCTGTTCCCAAGCATACTATAGGACACCTTTGTCTCTACATTCTCTGTCCCTGTAGGTTTGTAATAGTATTTGCCTTTGCTTTGGATTTTTTCAAGTGCTAGATATTCAAAACTCAACAGAGGAGCTAGTCTGTAGAATAAAGAGACCTGGGTTCTAATTTGCCTCTGATATTGACTCTCTGTGCACCCTTAGGCAAGCTATTTGATGTCTCTGCAGTTCACTCTCCATATTTATAAAATGGGGTAATTGGACCATAAGGAACGTTCCAGGCTTATATGAGTCATAGAATTAGCCTTCATGTTTCTGTTGTATAAACTGGCATAAATACAGCTGCAGTGTGTTCTACTTTTCCACCTGGAGGATGCCTGATTTCATCAATTTCAGGGGGGTTATTAGGAGAATAAAAAGATGGAGATATTAAAAAATCAAAACAGTTTGTTCTTTTTTTAATGATGGCCTAACAATTGACCTAGTCCATACATATTTATGCATGATTTCCAGTATACGGCATGAAGTAGAACATTAGCAAGGAAAAACTCAGCATCCCAACCTTTGGAAACTTTCTACCTAGAAAGGTTTCTAAAATCTCAAAGCTCCGTAAGGAAAAGCCGACAGTGTGACCTTGCTTCGAGTTATCTCCAGCAGCCTAGAAAAGGCCATTTTGGACCACTGGTCCTTGTTCAAGCTATCTTGCAGTCCTCTTGCATGCTACCTAAGCTCAAGAGGTAGTGGCAGCCAGGCCAGGTGCAAAAAGCATAGGTCTAAAGGAGTAGCTGTCAGTAGGTATTTGTGGGTCCTGGTAGATAACAGGGACAGTTGATGCGTATTCTTTTTCTGAAATCTTGCAGTGTGGAAATGTCTCTTAATCAATCTGAAACTTGCAGAGTTCATTAATCCTTGGTTTTGTGCTGCATAAATATCCAGAGTTTCTATTATGGGACTAGGCTTTATGCCAGGCCGAGAGATGAGCAAGTTGTGTCCCTGCACTCCAGGAACTCTAATGTGGGAGAAAGACCCAAAGGCAAGTGTTAATGCCTATAGTAAGTACTTTTGCAGGGTTATATGTTGGTTGCTGTGGGAGTCGGAAAACTTTCATCGGAAAGGTGATATTGAATGGGAAGAAATTTCCCACAAAGGAACAGGCTTTCCATTTTGAGAGATCATCACAGGGAAAGGCAGGGCAAAGCAAGGAAGGGTACCAGATTCATTCTTTTGGGTCAGATAGAAAGCAATCATGTTTGCTCTTCATAGGAAAGAGTTGTCAGCCTATATTATCCGCATGGTTTCCTCAGCATTCCCTTTTACTCTGCCTGTGTGGGCACATTTCCAATGATAGACAGTAATATTCATGGAATAGAAGAGAAAGGGAGAGGAGAAGCCATCCCCTTCTCAAGCATCCAGGATCTTGGCCAAAGCCTCCAAACAGCTGTTGAACATCTGGGCAGCAAAAGAACTGAATGTCTTTGACAAATGTGGAGAAAGAGCACACTCCCTCATCACACATGCAAAAACAGTTTACGAAGCAGGGTTCTTTTATTTTGTCCATAAAATGCAATATCAGTATAACCTCTGTTTGCCATACTTCAGAGCCAGCCCTCCCAACCTTAGAACTCGTGTTTATGTGAAGCCTGAGCACACAGTAGCCCAAAGCCTCACTGCTTCAGTGGGAGAAAGAACCTGTCCTAGGAAATAGGATTGATCCAGTCCCAAGAGAATGGAGCTTCCTCCAGCTGCTCTAAGAGATGAGCCAGCACAAAGGGAAAAGAACAATCACAAAATCCCCAGCTGTGGGAGACTATATCTCTTGCATTTTTTTGAGTATGTTGTGGACCAAAATGAGCTTGTACGTATTTTTAGCAAAGCTATACAAAAGCACTGTAATGTAAGTTCATTCACTCACTTGACAAATATTTGGTCTTCTCTACCACATTGGGCCCTGTCCTGGTCACAAGGGCTTCAGAGATAAATAAGACATGGACCCTGCCTTTGCAAAGTTCATAATCTAAAGGGAGAGAGAAACAGCCAGTAATTAGAATAATGGGGGGTTATTGCTTTGATAAAAGAAGATCCACTCATTCAACTGATGCTTTAAGGTGCCTAGGTGCCCTACCATGGGCCAGCACAATTGCAAATACAATCATATGGGGAGGACAGATCGTCAATTGGCCTTGGTTTCTCAACTGTGAAACGAGGAAATGCCTCACTTCAGGGCCCTCTCTGTTCATTGGCTCTCCAACCACAGTGGGGTGGGACACAAAGTTACTCAGGGTTCCTGCTTTGCAAGGTTGCACAGATGAAATAACCTAATGCCAAAGTCAGCAAGGCTCATCTCCACCGGCCTCTTTGTCTCCACTGGGCCTTCTCTAAGCACATCCGACATGAGAGAAGGGAGAAATAGGGCAGGTTCTGTGCAGAGCACTGTGCTGGGCTGTTTTTAGTTTAGTCCGGCACATACGTGTTGGGCTCCTGCTGTCACCTGGGCTCTGTGCTCCTTTTGATGGGATCTAAAGATTCATGAGCATGGCCTAGTCTCTCCCTCAGGAAGCGCACAGTCTTTTGCAAGCAGCTGTCATCCAAAAGACTAAATATAATGGAAGCAGAATTAAATAAGTACCTTTATTTCAATCCTAACAGGGGATGCAGCATAATCCCAGATAAATAACTCAGGGTAGAGGGAAACAGTGTTACAGTCACACTGAGTGGTTGTTTGTGGTTGAAATGACTCGGGAGCATGGAAAAGGAATTAGCAGAGTTAAATAACAGGACTGCAGGGAACATCAGAGAAACCAATTTCAGCTCCTTCCTTCCGCTCCCTTCATGTTGTGGACAGAGAAACTGGAGCCCAGAGAGTTATGACATCACACACTCTATAGTCACACCAGCTCAGCTCACATTAGAACCCAGAATCAAGCCATTGCACAGGACCTTGGGCACCCAGAGCACTGCACCCTCTCTTGGTGACATTTGCTCTTATTGCACATGCTGTGAGCCCTTCCTCAAACCAGAAAAGCAGTGCCACAGAGCCTACCAGAGTGTGATAATAACCCGAATGTCATTTCGGTCTGCAAGGCAGTTGTGCGTCTACTCAGCAACACTGAGGAACTGGCGTTCTTATTCCTGTATTATTTCCTTCTGGTGTGGTCCCAAATGTTTAGCTGGCCAGTGTGGAATCTACCAGAGCCTGCAAGGTCCAGCCACACTATGCAGTTTTTCCTCTGCCCAGACTTCAGACACGTGGCTCCATCCTATGCCACCACCACCTTTCAGACTGAGGACTTTCATGTCCTCTTTTACTCAACTTGCTAGGCTGAAAACAGCCCTTTTCAAATTAAACTTGAGCATCAAGTTTCATGAAGAATGCTGTTGCAGAGTTTTTATAATAGGAGACAAAAATTACACAATATGGCTGAACTGGGAGTAGCTTTATTGGCTTTTGCTTTTCATATATGGTGGTCGTCTAGATTTTAAAACAGCAAGCAGAGCTGGCGTGTGACTTGGTAACTGCTATAGCTCCTGATCCTTGGTCAGGCCGCTCCACCTCTAGCCTGCCTCCTGATGTGCCCTCTTAGTGTGAAACTCTCTGTGTGCCCAATTTGCCTAACTTGTGTGCTGTATCCATATCCAGTGCGAAATCCTTTATAAGCCGTCGCATGCACCTTCTTATTTGATCCCCACTGACCCTCTCATGAGATTGTTCACTTCATACCCATTTCAGAGATAGTAAAACTGTGTCCTACATATGCTGTGACTGTAAAATGATGATAATAATGAACACCTTGTCAGGTTGCTGTGATGATTATAGGGTATGTAAATTACCTAAGAAGCAACATAATACAAAGATTAGAAGTACAACATCTGTACTCAGGTTCTATGGATTCAGTTCCTGACTTTCTGACTTGCTGACTGTGTGACCTGTGTCGCTCGGCTTCTCTTAAGACTTGGTTCCATCACCTGCACACTTCAGTTCTCCTTCTGATCCTTTGCACCTGTAAACATAGAAGTATGATTTAGTATAAGCAATGCAATTTATATATAAATAGCTATTTTTTTCAAACTGTGACATTCCAAATTGTGAAAGAAAAAATCCAAATACACATGAAGGAAAATAGTAGCCATAATTTAAAGAATGCATGCGACAAACTTGCAGGCAGAGATTCACATGCAGAGACGCTGAATCTCAGGGAACTCAAATGATTTACCCAAAGCCACACAGTGAATCAGTGGGAGAGCTAGGAATAGCTGGAATTTGTGTTTAAAAAAGAAGATGCCAGAATAAAAACTCCACTGGAATTTAAACAGCCAGACCTCTTTTGATAAAGAGTCTTTAAGCAGCTTCAAGGTGCAATAATCTCTTCAGATGCGCTTGGCCCCATGAAAAACAGTCATGGGTGGCAATACATACAGTTGATGGATGCGACCTAGAAGGAGAAATTTCAGGAAAACTGAGAACAAAGCTCTCTGTCCTCGCTCCTCCTCCCCGTCTCCCATTGCAGAAATGAAGAGTTCACATAAAGCCACAGAATTTGGTCGCCCTTCAGATTATCTCTGAACCACACTTCTCGTGATAAGAGACAAGAGAAAAATTGACCTTTAAAAATCTTGTGTTCCGAGGAAGAGATAAAGATTTTGCCAGCCTTTTGAAAGAAGGCACAGAATGTATTATAGCAAATGACAAAAACTTCTCCCAGATGTGTACAGAAAGGGGAGGCACCTTCCACCCTCCTTCCCCAGGGCCTTCCCGATGCCGCTCACAGCCTATGGTAAGGCTGTGGGCAGACTGCAAACAACAGTGAGATGAGTTTGGCTGATGGACTGTTAAGTCAGGGGAACAGGTAAGCCTGCAGAGACTGATGGGCTTGTTATACCCTACCACGCGACTATCAGTTTAAGGAGTCATGCAAACAACCACAGAGCAGTGTTTACTAGCTGCTTATCCTGAGTTATACTTCTAGTCTCCATCTAAGCACTCTCCCTTGCAGAACGTATCCCACCCCCGGCCTGAGCTGAGCTTCTTTCTCAGGGTGTCCACAGCCCCATGTGCTTCCTGCTTTCCTAGCACTCAGTTGTCTCTATCTGACCCACGACACTGGATTCTGTTGGGGTGAGACTGTTTTATTGCTGTGTACCCAGTGGCTAGATGTGAAATGGGTGGCTCTGCTGGCCACAGAATAGATATCAAGTGAACATTGATAGGCTCATCCCCTGGGTTTTCTTGCCAAGAAAAGGAATGAGTTCTTCTTGCAAGGAATGGCTTCCATACCTCTAACCCTCAATAGGCCCTGCCAAACTGATGGAGCGGTTTGCTGCAGGAGCCTCACCTAATCATTTACACATTTGCTTTTATTCAGCAAGCATGGTGCTTACTATGTGCAAGGTGACATTGTAGCTCAGGCATCTGAAAATATGTGCCCAAGTCTCCATGGCTAGAGAGTAACAGAGCCATTGGAGGATTTGGGTTTCTGGGTTTCTATCCCTGGATTTCTATCTCCCAAGCTTACCAACCCCTAGTTTTCCAGGTCAGCTCTGGGGAAGACACTGAGGAGGAATGGGAGACTGACATAATATGACTTCTCCTGCAGTCAGGGTACATAGATGCAAATGTGAGCAGAATCTGGTGCTCTGTGCTCCAGCGGCCATTCATGTCTAGGCTGTGAATTCAAGGGTCTGGAGTGTGTGAACCATTTTGGAAGGTTTCATGCAATGGCTCAGAGACCTGAACCCATGTTATTGATTTGGGGGGTGGGGGGTATTTTAATCTCTACTCTGCCTTTTCCAGACTATTCCCGTCTCCTTCTCCTTTTCCTTTGTTTATCCTCCCTTCCCCATCAGAGGCCACTCCTGAGCATGGCTCTGCTACTCCATGCCTACTGTCCAGGGCACTATGTGGCTTTTTTGACACTTTCTTTTCCCCGTCTTCACTGACCACATTAAGGAATTGGGAGGAAAGGGGCTTCAGAACCTCAAAGAAAAAGGAAGTTTCTGCAAAATAAAAACAATTTTTCTCAAAAGTTTTACTGAAAACTGGAAAGAAATAGAGGAAAATCCTCCCTATTTTTATGATTTTTTTTTCCTGCTGTGATAAGCTCTTGTCTTCTAATAAGAAAGGCAAATCCATGTAACAAACAATACATGTGTCATCCAGTGTAGTGTACTATACAATTAAGTAACATAAGGTGCTTGGAAAATGTAAATGTTTCTAAATAGGCCAAATCAGGTAGTCCCCAAAACTATATATTGATATGTTTCCTGTCTTCCCCAGGCTTTGCTTTTCTGCCCCCTTTTCCTTTCAATACAAATCTTCTTAAATTCATCATCTATGCCTAAAAAAATTAAATCATGAAAGATCCTCCCTCACCATGGAGCAGCCATATGCAGTTTCAGGCTACCATATGCTGCAAGTGAAAACATAAAGAGGTTTTACATGAAAACTGGTCTCTTAAAATGCAGCCTTTGAAAAGAGTTTTATGGCCCTACTCATGTTTTTAATATATCTCATTTAAATATGATTGTTTTTATTGGTAGAAATGTGCCCACATTCACTACTCAGCAAATATTTGTCAAATGTGTGATTAGGAAACAGCAACACAGCAAAATGTAAGCAGACAGAATTCCTAGCCTGGCATCAGTCACTCTCACCGGCAGAGCACACAGTGAAAAATCCCCTGCCCAGAGTGTCTTACAAGAGTACAGTTGGCATGATAGCTCCATTTCTTAGAGCCCCAACCTGTGAGTCCCCTGTGATCCTCACTCCGCTGGTTTATCTCTAAGGCGCTGGGACATGTGCACAGAGAGGGGTCAGGATCAGGACTAGTGGCGTTGTTGCCAGGATATGAGCTTAAGGGGTGCACTGGGAGCTCCTAATAACCGTCACTTGCCAAGTCCTTGCTTAGGTTCTCCTTATCATGCTGAGTACTAATGCTAATCTTCACAGCATCTCTATGAAGTTTGATGATTCACGAGCTCAACAATATGAAGTTTGATTACAGATTGGTGAACTGAAGCTCAGAGCTTTTGTTGGCACTTTTTCTCCCAAGATAATGTCTGACTGGATCATCACAAAGAACTGCTGCCACAAGGTCCAACAATTTGTTTTTAAAACTCAGCCAAGAAGGAAAAAGGAGACAGGGGAGCCCTGGATCCCAGAAGCGTGACAAAACAGAGCAATGGGTGCAGAACCTGGGGCACCTTCACAGTGGGGCACTGCAACTGAAGCCCAAGTGGAAAGCTGGTCCAAGAAAGCTGGGACCCCAGAGGCTAGGACTGAGAAATGAGCTGTTCAACTAGAGAGAGGACACCAAGGTGTCTTTTTGCTCTCGCTCTTGGGAGTGAGGACAGGGAGACAATTATGAGAGGCGGAACCCATGCCACAAACTTACTGAAATCCAAACTTGAATTCCAGAGTGGCACTAGAATGCAAAGCTGAAAAATTTACCTGGAAAGCAGTCCAGGTCAGTGGTAGCCTGGGATGGCAGGCAAAGCAACCAGGAACTAGATGCCCATAGCAGGCTGCCTAGAGCTCACTGTCAGAATTGCAGAACACACAGAAAATCACTGATCATGCACTGGATGAAACCAGCAATAATGACACACAAGAAGGTTGCCACAACTCCCAAGAATTTAACAGTCTGAGAGGGACTGTAGTTTTTATGTGACTGAAGAGATAAAGATAATGCATAAAATCAAAAGAATGGAACAAGATGCTATCAAGAAAGAAACAGGAAAATTCCACAAAGTTCCAAAGAGACAACTGAGAAATTTTAAAGTGTGGCAATTCAAATTAATGGCTCAAAGGACAAATTAAACAGCAGGCCAGACACAAATGAAGGGAAAATAAGTAAAGTAGAATATATATCTGAGGAAATAAATCATGACGGAATACAAATAAAAAGGTAAGAATTAAGAAAGAGGTTGAGAGGCATCAAGGGTAAGACAAGCGCCTTTATACATTTAATAGTGTTCCTGGAGAAATGACTAGAAAAAGGGAGAGATGGACATTCTGAGAGTTTACAACAGAATTTTCCAGGGCTCATCAGAGACACGAGGCCTACTTAAAGGGCCTGTGGTATGGCATATCACCCACTGTGTGGAGCGTGCATACATGCTAGGTCCAGGCTTAGAGACGGATTGTCAAAAAGCTCTCAGAATTGTCCCAAGATACCTAA
The DNA here is from genome assembly GCA_004027455.1 of Hydrochoerus hydrochaeris. Taxonomy (NCBI): domain Eukaryota; kingdom Metazoa; phylum Chordata; class Mammalia; order Rodentia; family Hydrochaeridae; genus Hydrochoerus; species Hydrochoerus hydrochaeris. The sequence goes on from PVLA01000595.1 coordinate 341,784, forward strand.
GGGAAGCTTTGTATTTCATGCCTGGCTGCAGGGGCAGAATGATGAGTCTAAGGAATTAACTGTCTTTCTCTGTCCCTCATTATGAACATATGAAGAAACACGTTTGGAGAAGTTAAGCAACCAACTTGTATGGTTCATGTGGAAATTGGAGTATGAGTCCAGGCAGTTTGACTGGAGAGAGATCCCTGAAGCACTATGCATTCTGCCACTGATCACAGAGGGAAAGGCTCCTTCCAGCTGTGTCTTCTGATTCTGATCCTTGATCAGTGGAGCAGCCCTAGCCTGAATCCATCATTTATTCATTTTTCAGACTTCTGTGGAGGGAAGTCCTTGTTCTGTCCCATTCTGGGTCCTGGGATACTGGAAGAAGTCAGCAGTAGATCTCCATGACCCCATTGTCTGGAGAATAAAACAATCAGAATTCTAGTATGGGGAAAGTAGTGCTCAGGTAGAAAGTGTTGCTCAGAGACCACAGGAGGGTTGTATTTCAGTAGGATTCATAAATCTATGTTCTCCATTTAAGAAACATTTCCTAAGAGTCTCTCCAGAGTGGCTCAAAGAAGATTCCATAGCCTAAAGGCTAAGGTGGCTTCTTCCCTGACTATCTGTGTGACCTTCAAGTTACATTATCACCTTGAGCCTGTGATTCCTTCTCTAAATGAGGATAATGATCACAGCCACCTCGTAGGGCTGGGAGAACTCAGCCAGATGCACCTTGCCAAGTGTTTAGCACAATACCTGGCCCTTAACCCTTGCCATGAGTTATCATCAGTTTAATGTAGATGTGACTAATACCCATCCCACCCCCATTCCTGGCTTCCCTTTCCCAGGGTTTGAGAGCACCAATCCATCCTCAGCAGGACCCAGTTCTGCCCAGATGCCACAAAGCAGAGTATTTGTATAGAGGGGAAAGACTGGCTTCCAGAGACTGCGCTGGTGGTAAACAAGAGCAGGCAAGAGCTAATAAAATTTCAAATTAGCCATGACTTTTCACGGCCCTTCAATTGTGCTAGCTGATTTAATGGTCAACGTCCCTGCTCACTGGGATTGAATAATGGAGCATTTCTGTAGAGTTATGGAAGCAGCAGCTGAATCTGTCGTGCTAACATCAATAGCAGAATGCAAATAACCCTCTGCTTGGGCTGTAATTATGTTTAAGCAACGTCTGTCAGGGGCAGAGTCAGGATGTATGATGGGGCCAGCAACTGCAGCAGAGGACAGGTGCTTTTCTAGGCAGGTGTGTCTGGGGCTGTAACAGAGCTACAGTTAAGATCCAGACAATGCTGGGGTGAAGGAGGCCTTGTTCCACATCTCAGCATAAATCTGACGGTTATGCTCAAGATGAATGGCCCTTCGTTGGTAAGCCACATTCTAAGTTCAGGATCTGGAAAGGAAACTACCCCTTTGTAAGCATTTACTGGGTGTCAGCTGCTATGTTTCAGATACTGCTGGATTTGGGGACATAGTACTGTACAGATATTCCTCCTTTAACGACCTACATGTTTAATGATTATTTGGACTTATGACCTTATGTTTAAAACCTTTGGTGGTTCCCACAGACCTGAGGGTGAAACATAAACTCGCTAGCCAGCCCTAAAAGCCCATACAGTCTGCTCCTGCCATCCCACATTCTCTTCTCAGGTCATTCCCCCTCGCCTTCTAAACATTAGCATCTGGATTTAGCAGTTCAGGTGTTCAAGTGGCCCTCATCTCTTAGCTTCATATATACCATCCCTGTCATGTCTTTAGAAAAAGCAAAAAATTAAATACTGCACACTCTGTCTCTCCTATGAGGCTGGGATCAGACCTTCTTGGTACACAGCAAGGCTTTGGATTATATGAACACATATAATCCAATACATTATGTGAAAACACATATAATCCAAAATATTATGTGAAAACACATAATGTTTTCAGTGAGTGGAAAATGAAGAAATAGATGAAAGTATTGTGTATGAAAATGGCTAATAGAACATAGCCGTATAAAGCACATGCTCTGTTTTCCCCGCAGACGGCTTGGTGGACTGCATGGACCCCGACTGCTGCCTCCAGCCCCTCTGTCATGTCAACTCATTGTGCCTGGGCTCCCCTGACCCTCTGGATATCATCCAAGAGACAAAGACCCCCGTGTCCCAGCAGAACCTGCACTCCTTCTACGACCGCATCAAGTTCCTTGTGGGCAAGGACAGCACACACATCATCCCCGGGGAGAACCCCTTCGATGGAGGGTGAGTCCATGGGGGCCATGCTCTGAGGGAGAACTGAGTCTTCTCCAGGGCCATGCTTGGGTGGGAGGAGGCCAGAAGGTTGAACCTTAAAAGATTCTCGTGGAATGTCAGGGGAGGCAGAGCAGAGGCCTCCAGGAGCCACTTTATAAAACTGCTGTCCAAGGCACTCAGAATTTTTATGAGCAAAGTTGTGCTGTTCCCAGTGGGTGATAGATGGGGAGAGTGAAAAATCAAAGGGCCAAAGGGAATCTTGGATCAATACCCACTTTGCAGTCAGCTCTTCCTGATCCTTTGGTCTTCTGACAAACTGAAGGGCTTTGGCACTGTTCATCCTCAGAGCTGACATCCAGAAGACTGCTGTCGGGGAGTGGCAGGGTATCTGCTGTGTCCCAGCCCATGTTCCCACACAGTCTTTCTTTTTCCAGTTGTGTCATTGGTGGGAGTTTCTTACTGAGGTCCGCTCTATGTCAGGTACATTGCTAGGATCACAGAGATGAGGACAGTCTTTGCCATTTTGAACCTCATGGTCCACTAGGGGACTTAAAGGGAAGCAGAGGTATATTTATTGTGTGCTTTGGTAGAATCACATGCCCAGAGACTTTAGGGCAAAGGAGGAACTCCTAGGTGGGGCAAGACCAAGCCTTAGGAACCAACTCACAAAGATGAATAAAGTTGTGTGTGCTGGGGACTGTTCAGGGAGAGTGAAAAGCTGGTGCAAAGACCCCTGAGGCAGATAGGGCACAGACACTAGCAAAAAAGATAGCCTTCTGCCCTTTGCTCCCTGTGTCAGGACAGTGAACCACAATAAGGTATCCAAGAGCAGGGACTTAGAGTCATTTCTTTTGACTGCCTTCCTACACAGTGATGCTGCCTATATGCAAAGCTTTCGCTAAAATTCAGCATAGCGAATTCAGCCGGCAGACTGTGTGCTTTCTACACTGAAGACTTTTGTCCCTGCTCTAAAGGGAGTGATGAGGGGGTCTCCTGCTTGGATGCCTCAGTAGATGGTAGCACTGTCACCAGGATGGATCTGATAGCAGGAGCAGGAGTGGGAACAAGGTGACGACCTCCACCCTGAATAGGAGAAGGACGAGGCAGGGACATTTCACAATAAGATACCCTAGATGAGGTGTCTACAGTTTTAAGAAATCCTGGCACTTGCCTACACAGAAATTAAGGCCTAAAGTTCTTGAGCTGGGAAACCATCAATGACAAGCACTGGCTGAATCCGTGGATACCCAGATGCTTGTTTCCATAGGCACATGCGAGGGAAGCGAGCAGAGACTGAAGAGGGTGCCAGGAGAGCCTCCTGGAAGGCAGCTCCTGTCCTCCCAGCTATAACTGGGGACAACAGCAGGTCTCTGTTTGGTCTCTGTACTGCAGCTGGTGGAGCCAGGATGTAGACTCACAGGAGTGTTGGCCCTCAGAGCTCACATGTGTCCCGCTGCCCTAGCCTGTCCTTGTAAGGAGCATAGGGGTGGCATTTAGATAGTCTCCTCGCTAGCAGTGAAGTGCACACCCTTCTCACTGTCCCAAGACTATAGAGACCCTGGCAGGGAGAGTGGCTGTTCCACATTCACAAGGCCAGTCGAGCTGTGGAGCCGGGAGCAGAAAGAGTGAGGAAAAGCCAATTCATTTATCTTGGCCAGAACTGCTGCTTTTGTCTCTGGGTAGGAAGCTTCCTGCTATTTTATTCAATTGTGTGATTTTGTATGTATGCTTGTGGGCCTTCCCTTGGCATAAGTTCTTTTAATCAACTAGAGATAAAAATAATATTCCTACCAAGGAGAATGTTACTTGCTCAGCCTTTCATTACTGGGCCCATATGGCATCTGATGGGGGTGGTGGCTTGTTGGCTGCCTGTGGCTGTTCTGCTCAGGGGGTGCTTTTCCATGCCAGCTTGCTCCATGACAGTGGGACACATCCTCTCCGTGTCCTCCTGACCACTTACTGAACCTGCTGCTTGAGTGCCACAAGTCACTGAGGGACCTACAGAGGGATCTTAGCACTGTGGCTCCAGCTGATGTGATCTTGCCTCAAGGAAGCCATGCTGGGAAAACAGGCTCAGTAAGAGGTAGCAAAGAGACCATGGAGTCAGGCCCGCATGGGCTTCTGGTCCTGCCTGTGGCACCCTTGGGAAAGTGGCTCTGGGCCTATAAATGTCTACCAATGCCCCACAGCTGAGCCCTTCAGGAGGCTTACTATTTTTAACCCTTGGTAATTGTTCAACATATAAATAGTCTTGAAGAATGAAGAAATGAAGGAAGGGATGGAAGCAGAGACGAAATGAGAGAGGGAGGATGGGTGAATACATTATCTATTTTATTTAATTTTATGTTGAGGATTTAGAGTCCAAAGAGTTTAAATCACCGCTGAAAACCACACTCCAGATGAGAAGCAGAAGCAAAAGTCAGCCCCTAGATAGGTTTTTATATATTTGTCACCTTCCATTAAATTACATACACTTCGCAAGCAGGGACCATTCATCTCTCCAAACCTGTAATACTTCAGGCAGGGCCTGAAACACAGTACTTGTTCTGCAAATGAATAGATAATGGAAGTTCCTGAATTTTTACTATAAAAATTCGGTTGACTAATATTTACCAGAATCATTGCATCACTGCTTCTTGCTGATCTAGATTCCAAAAAGCAGACGCCTGTCACTGAGAATGCCCAAACAGTGTCTGGAGTGGAGTACACGCAGGTGACTCGTCACAGACACACGAGAAGTGGGATACCCTTCCTGTTAGACCAACTACACAGTATTCTGATCCAGGCCAATGGGCAGCATTCACATGGGATAAAGGGAAATCAGTTGCCATGTCTGAGGCATGGCTTCTTTTCTCTCGCATATGGAAGTGTGCTCTCATGAGGGCTCAGAGTTTCAGTCCTGGCCATGTCTCCCACTAGCTGAGTGTAATCCTGGGGAAATGATTCAACCTTTGTGCCTTCAGGTATGAACTGGTAATAATAGTAACCATTTCATAAAAGCTATAGGAAGGGCTAACTAAAATGAAGTACCTAAAACAGGGCTGGGTCCATAGCAAGTGATTAGTTAATGGGGCTTTTACAGTGCCACTATATCTTGGTGACAATAGTTCAAGCTTCTGAATCAGACAGACCTTGATCCAAAGGCTGCTGCATCTTTCTGGCTGTGTCACCACAGGAAACTTTCTTAACCTGACAAAGCTTCATCTCATCTCAAAGATTGGGATAATAAGGGCTTTGTCATGAGTTGCAATGAGAATCAAATGGAGGTGGGGGTAGGGTAGTTACATAAAGTTTCCACCTAGTACCTGCCATGCAGAAATATGTTTAGTAATTACATGGTGGTGGTGGTGGTAATATGGGAAAGCACTTCCAGCTCTACTTCTTTCACTGGAAGACAAACTTGGGAATCACCTGTGCTCCAGGGAAGTCCAGCAGCCATTCAGAGAGGAGCTGGGATTAGACTGTTGAATCACTGTGTGAGGAAGGGAATCGGCCACATTCTCGCCAGCCGGCTGTCAGCCATGATCCTTGTTAGAGAGCAATCCTGTGGCACTTTTCCAGAGAGCAGGAATTCTAATGGGCAGGCAGTGCCTGAGTGTAGCAATAACAAGGCCTGTGCCGGATGGACAAAGCCCCATATCCTGCAACCCACATGCTGTGCCACAAGTTGAATGGTTTGTCTAGGGTTTCATTGAACAGCCTCCAAGACACAGGCTGCCATCCAGAGACCCAGCAGCTCTACTGAGACTGGCAGGAAAAGCAGGCCAATGAGGGCTAGCTCCTTCATTCTGCAAATAGCTAGTTGTGAGTGTCAGGCCCAGGAAGTCTGAAGGGTGAGGAGTTCAAGGCCAGGACTTAAAACTGGATTAGACTCCCATCTCTGGGGCAGGCATGCTGAGAGGCCAAGGCTTTCCTTACAGGTGCCCCTGTGCCTGGGGCAGGAAGCAGGAGACTCTCCAAAGGGACACATAATACCAGGAGGTTCACAGGGAGGGTGCTTCTGTGCAGTACCCCAGCTGGTACCAGAGGCAGCAGAGCAGGGACCATCTAAGAGAGAGATGGGCAGCAGTTTGCCAGGATATGAAGGCCCAGCCAAGTTCACTGACCTGGCTGGGCTTTGCTGAAGACCCCACAGAGCTGAATCAGGACTATTTCCAGGTGGACTGAGACATTTTGGAAGTCCACCTTCAGGAACCCTGATTCCCCTAAGTCCCAGGTCAAGTTTAATGCCCAGCCCAGAGCACAAGTTTTGACAGGTTTGGTGAAGATGGTAGCTCTGTCTGACATTCTCCCACTACTGACCTTGTCACCACATAAAGTGATGGAGTTGTGAATGATCTAAGCTGATCCAAAGTAGGAGGGACATGGCAGGCAGGGATACCACCATCACCAGATGAGGTGGCTTGAAAACCATCTTTCTCTCATGGCCTGGGTGCCTGGGCCATCTGCCCAGTAGAACACCTGTCCCTCACCGGGAGTCATAAGCAGAGGGGTACCTGCTCTAGGACTTGCGTGGGAGAGGAGAGGCCTCCGAGGTCTAAGGAGGAAGAAGGATGTCCAGTTGGGTTATCCATACCAAAGGGACAGACAGTCAGACACTGACTGAGGGGCTTGGGATTAAATGTCTGGGAAAGGGAAGGACACCTGAGCCTTCTGGAAAAACATTCAAGGAAGAGCTGTTTCCCACTGTTGGCTGTTCTCCTGGAAATGACTAGCCAAGTTGAAAGGCTGAACATGGTCAGATGCCACCCCAGTGCACAGTTGCAGTTTACCAGGGCTGGACAACATAGACAGCCTTAAGAAAGGAACCCTCACGTCCTCTCTGTGGAAGCCCAAGTCACTTGAATATAGGTTTGAGGACACTGTATTGGTCTGAGAAATAACGTGATATTGATGCTGGACTCCTGTAAGCCTAATAGGCTGTCAGCTCACTCAGGCAAGCAGATGGATGCAGACAGGGGATCATTGAATCTCAGCTGAGAGGAGACCCTGAGCCCAAAGGGGAAAGATTCACAGAGTCAGGTGGACATTGAAACAAGGAAAGAGAAAAGGATGGTATCCTGTAGAAAGGTTTGGATCTCAAGAGGAAAAGCTGAAGGGCTCAGAGAGGGACACCATTGCCAAATCACACAAGCTCAGTTTGGTCCATACTCACCAACACCTGCTCCGCACTAGGCAAGGGAAAAGAAGGCCTGGTCTCATCGCCATTATTTTAGGGCTCTTTGAGGGTCTATGGCTCATCACTGAACCCCAATACTTAGCAGCGGGGCTTGCCCAGCGTGTGTTACAGTGAGTGATAGAATAAATCAGGGAGTCATCCTGCCCCCTGCTGACTGCCTGAAGAGAAGGAGAGACACAGTGATCCGAGAGCTCACAGGTGGGGCCAGGGCTCCCACGGCTTCGTGTCCTCCTATCACAGCTGCTTCTCTCCCCAACACAGCATGGCCCAAGGTAGCCAGCAGTAGACACTGCTGATTGAAAATGAGTGAATAAATGAAGGAAAGAAGACTTCTGGAAAGCAGTGGCCTTGGGCCTGAGGCAGAGATTTCAGTGAGGAATGTTGGCCATTAGAACATGATTTATTAAACTATGGGTCATGACAACCTGCTAATATACCATAAAATCAATCTAGTGGGTCAAAGCTATTCTTTTTTAAAAGTAAATTTAAACTGAATGGGGTAGAATGGAATGAAAAATATCAGCAACACTATAAAAGAGTATATGCGTCATTAAACCTTTTTCAAGTGTGTGCATGTGTGAGTGCACGGTGTGTGTGTACAGTGCAAGCTGCATTGCTTACTGTAGAATTCGCTAACACTGGACTTAAAAATACCTTCTAGATTGAGAAACCAGCATGAGCAACAGCAGGACTTTCCAGGATAATTAGACATTGGAGAGAATTTTAACGGGGCAGGGGGATAATTATGGTGATGCTATTTTCTAAAATAAAAGTCAAGAGTCACGCTCTAACGTTTGAAATCAAGATGACCTTAGGAAGTCTGAGGTGCATGATTATGGCAAGCAAAGGGAGAAGGAAGAACATAGGAGAGCTGAGGCCAGAAAGGTGGGGTAGGGGCTGGAGTTTAGAAAGACCTGGCTCTCATTTGTCCACAAACTGGGTTAGAGCATCATAGCTCAGTGAGGACTCAGAATCAGCCCTATCCAGAAGTGAAGTAGCCTTGATTCCCAAGGCTCGAAATTCCTTCATACCCTTCTCAAGAGGAAAAAATAATGAAAAAGAGGGAGAAATGATCAGATATACAACGTAATTTTTTACTGGCCCACCGCAGAGCTAAAGCCACATACAAATGTCAGTGGCATAGCAGTTCCAGTAGAGCATTTGCTCCTTGTTCTAGACCCCACCCACCTCCATCCCAGGCCCTAGACAGCCCTCTGAGACCCTCTGAGAGACCAAGCAGAGGAGATCATCTAATGGACTTCAAATAAACACCGACTTCCTGACAGCTGGCCACTGAGTGAATTTATTATTGAGTTACACTCCTGCATTTTCAGAACAAGCTGAGCTGACAAAGCTATCCCATCAGTTTAAAAAAAAAAAAAAAGAAAGAAAGAAAGAAAGAAAGAAAGAAAGAAAGAAAGAAAGAAAGACAGTGATAAATTACCTGATGGAAGATGGGAGAAGGTAAAGATCCTACTTCCTCCAAAATGTCAGCCATTATATATTATTCATGTTGGTTTTTTAAAAATCCCTCCCCACATTGAAATGAATGTTTATGATGATAAAGCAACTAGTGAATTCAATTGAGGATGCAGGCAGCGACTTCTCACATCATCCTGATGAGCAGCTAACAACTCCTCCTCTGCCACTTGATCATCCTTTTATTGATTTCAAAAACAAATTACAATCTGTGTTTGCTTTGTAGCTTAAACTTATTCCCTGCTGCCCGTCACAGGAAGCATTAGCAGAGGATGCTGTGGTAACACAGGAACAACCAAGAGATTAGAGAAAGGACCTGGATCCAGTCCTTGGGCAAGGGGGACAAGTGACATTGGGCAAGGGGTGCTCAGTTACTCCCCTGTTATGAGGGTTACTAATTCCTAATCAGCTGGGTATTTTCAGAGATTAAATGAGATACAATATGCAGAAACCCAGTGGCTGGTACACAGAACACATTTAGCAGAAAACCTAGCCAAAGACATGCTCTGTATCAGGCATCATTTGAAATGTTTTGTGCATTTTAAAAGTACAAATACTTCTAATCACCCCCTGATCATAAGGACTAGATTTATCACCTTTGTTTTAGAGTTGTGAAAACTGAGGCCCAGAAAAGCTGAATCATCTGGCCAAGGTTATAATGTCGAATGTGGCAGAGCCCAGCATTAAACACTGTGCTTCACTGGCAACAACTTAATGTGCTCTCTGCTCCCTGCTGAGTCTTGCATGTTTCTAGCTCAGCATCTGAAGTTCAGAAATCTACACAATATGCTGTCACTATGCCCTTCTTCCCTAGCTGCCCCTGACCTTCTCTCAAATACCACACAGTGCAGCACCCACGGCGTGCAGTAAGGCTGGGTACTGATGAGCATTGGCCTCAGAGTCAGGGGGCCGAGACATGGAGCCCAGACCCACCATCTGCTAACTGTATAATCTTGGGCCTCTTAATCTCTCTGTGCCTCGTTCTCCTCCTCTGTCATGTGAGCATCACAATCTATCTCTCATGGGGATTTTATGAGAATTAAATAAGACACACAGGTGTCTTAGACGTAAGCATTTACTGTCAGCAGCCACCATCACTCATAACGGTAGTGTTTGCATTAGCATGAGCTGTGGGATAAGTGTTCACATTGGTTTGGGGATCACTAGAACCGGGAGAAAAATGAGAATCTTGGCCAGAAGCATCACAATACTGACATACTGACAAGTGTCCTAGCACCTGGTTTTGGCAGAGGTGAATGGGCTCTTGACATCAACAGATGCTTTGTGGTGAGAGAGGAATCTTCCCTGCCTCTGCAGGTCAGCAGCTGAGCCTGCAATCCTTGAGAACCTAGAGTCCTAAGTCACAAAATACAATCCCAGTGTTTATAAGTCAGAGGCTTTCTGTATTTACATCCACTACTGATAAATTTCAAGCAATAAGAAGTTACAGTATTTGGAAAGCCATGCCCCACATGCTAAAGTTGTGCTCAGTGGAGAAGGTAGGTCAGGACATACAGTGCTTCAGAGTGAGTCCCAAAGAAGAACTCTGTGACAGGAACAGGTGGGACCTCTAAGGGGAACTTGGAAGAGGCCAGAGATCCCACCCCACCTGCCTGTCCTCCTCCTCCCCACATAGTGCAGGCTTGTGGCTCTAACCTGTAGGCCTCTGGCTGGGCCCAATCCCCATCAGAGGAGAGGATCTCAGAGCAAGCCCAGCCAGCCACTCAGCCTCATAGCCTTCCTACCGCTTTTCTGTCTGGTCCACAACTTGCCAGCTCTGCCGAGCAGATTTCTGCATTGCTCTTGAGTCTCAGCTCATTTTCTATGCCTGCATTCCTGATATAAGTACCTGGTACTGCTACCACTCAAGCCTTGCCTCCCCTTGCCTGGCTTCCACATTTGCCTCATCTGGATCTGAAGCTCCACTCCTGCAATGCTTAGGGACATAGGAATTACTAAGTGGTGACACAAAGGGCATCCACACCCAGATGCCCTGGAGTCCCTTTTCCATACCTGTCACCCATCAGATCCTCTTCTTTTGTCCCTTGAGTTACTGTTTCCCATAAATGCCACCTATACACTGCTGTACAACTCACATGAGGCATGCTAAGTAGGACTTTCGAGAGCAGCATCTCCCCACCATCTGGCTTGCAAGTGGGTCTAATCTTGCTGTATTCTATTCTCCCTTTCCTGGTGAAGCAGGCCCTGTCCTGTGTCCTGACAGGAAGGCAGGACACACAGTCACAGAATGAACTTGTCCGCTGAGAGATTGTATCTGAAATTACATTAGAGCTGCCCCGTGTTTCTGTGCCAGCACAAACCACCTCCTGATGGTCCTCAGAGAAGTTAGACCTCTGGCTACACCACATAAGAACAGCCTCTCAGACATGCACCAGTCTCACGTCCCTAGGAACAGTGACAGTGTTTCCCAGACGAGCATGTCCCCAGACTTGGCCAGGCAGGAATCTTGTACTCTCTAGCCCCCCTCACTCCATTTTGGTTCTCCCTCACCCAGCCAGTGGTCTCACTTCTCTACAAACAAGTGAGCAAATATTATAAACAGTCAAGGATGCTATTCTTATATATACACCTTCACCAGCCAGCAGAAAATATTCCAGAAGATTCTTATAGGAAGAGACTCAAAGCAGTAGCATTCAGCAGTGAGGTTGTCCCCTACATAGGGAGTTGCAGCTGCAGGTTGGAAGCTCATGCTTCCTCAGTGCCTGCAGGATCTTTGCAGCCTCATTAAGTTAGGAGGCCACAGAGCAGTGGCTTCTGGGATCTCCAAGAGCTAGGGCCCAAGATTTCTGAGGACACTAGAAGTTGCTGAGCCATCTCATCATTGAGTGGCCTCAGTAGGAAACACTGCCCCATCCCATAGAACAGTCATATTCTCCTGTATGAATGAAGAGCTTAGATGCAGTTCGTCTGAAGAATGTTCCAACTCAAAGATTAAATCCTACTACCTATACAAAAGGGTCTAGGTTTCCTCTTCCTTCTCCAGACTCAAAACGATCTGTGGGGACCGCATTATTGTAATGAATTAGAGTCCTTCCCTCTCGTGTATAATTTACATTGCCCACAAGACATATGGAAGCTTCTGGTAGAGTCTGAACTGAGCCAGTTCCTAATGGAAAATGGGCACTTGGGCAGAATCTGGGTGCTCTGACTCAACTTGGGATGTGTTTGTTACTCTCACATTACAAGAACTTCCTAGGTAGAACCTAAGAGATGGCAGGTGCCAGACCCTGAAGAGCTTCATGTGCCCAGCAAGACAGTTTGAATTCTGTCTGTAGCTAGGAAACCAAGTTACTAATGATAGAGTAAAAAAATTAATGTGTTTTTTTAATGGGTAAAGTTTGGAAAGCAGCATCTTAGATTACAAGGTGCCTCAAGGGAAGATCTGATGCAACTCCTACCACCTAATAATACAGGAATATTAAAATATAATGATGATATCAAGTTTTATTGGTTTTGGTCTAAGACCATTGAAAGACACTCATGGAGTAAACAAAGGAAGAAATTTGATATAAGCTATGAAGAATGAAACACAACAAGACGTTTGCTTCTGAATACAACAATATGTATCTTTTAGAGTTCATTTTTCATATAAGAAGTTTACACCACCTCTACCATTTTAAATGGTGCAGTGAGGTGATCTCAAGGTGGTCTATGGATGCAGGAAGAAAAACATTAGGCTTTCTATTTATATTTACCTTTATTTTAAAAATAAGAAAGCAAGAATGTTTTATTCCTATAGAATATGGCTTTTCATAAATTTGCTCCATTGGTCCCTATGTTACTTGGTTATATGTCTAGACCAGCAAGAAGGAACAGGCCCAGTACACCCACACTGGTTAATTATTGAGTGTGTTGGCACAGGTGTGTGGGCGTGGGTGTGTGTCTGTTCTTAACCAAATCTACTCATAAAAAAGTCAAGTCACTTAAGATTTTTGCAATGTAACAACAAAAGGAAGCGAATAGTGACAGTACAATTACAAGCCAGCATGAAAATGGCAGAGCAGATGGGTCTCCTGCTCTGGGGACAGCCTTCCTCAGCATCAATCTGAGGTTCAACATACTAATGATCACTCATGTCATAGATAAAAAAAGTTAGCCAACAGATTCAAAATTACCAAGAAAACTATTTGAAATATGAATTTTTATCTATTAAGCCTTGTAGTAAGTGATGCTATGCTTTCCAATATCAATTGATGTTAGCACATATAAACAATTTATAAGTAAATATGCCAAAGGAGGCTGCTTAAACATGTTTGCAGAAAGAACATGCAATCGAGTAAGCTTTAAGAGCCCTGCCCTGTTGATTTTAACTCTAATTTTTGAGGCATCTAAGAAAAATTGAGGGTCACAGTTAAATATGTTAGATAGTAAGTAAGTTGGGAAGGACAGTGTCTCTCGCAGATTGTCGTGGATAAAAATTAGGTCCTGCGTTGAATTTTGGCTTGCTGGCATCTCTCTGAAAGAATGGGCAAGTCTAGTCCATATCTGCACTTTATTCTCGCACCTGCACCATGAGAAGTTTGAAAGAGATGACTGGGAAGGTCTCTTTACACTAACATTTCATGATTGGGACACTCCCCAACAAAATTATATGCATGAAAGACATCAGGCTGGAAAAGCTGGCTTGGGAAACTAAGGCAGAACATGGGATAGAAAACTAGAAAGAACATTTTATGGCTCAGACTGTGTGATCAGGCTGGACAGATGATCTTAAAAGCTGCAGTGGACAGTGTCAGGCTATCACGGGAATCACACCCCCACCAAGTGGTGGTAATTTGACAGACTGTCAAGTGAGGCTTCCCATCCAGGCCCAGGTAATGTTCTTACAAGATTTGGATAAATTATGGTAGCTGCTGCGAAGATCCCATTCAGGCAGCAGGAGTTTGCAGGCAGCAGTTTAAGAGTTTGTGCAAGCCAAGCATATAAATCCATTTAGAGTATACAATATAATGCAAAAGAGTGGCTTACATAACCAGTAACATCTCAGAGCACTAAATACTCTAAAACGAAGAAAGCCTACAGTCATTTGCTAGTCCCCAAGTGATTTTTTTCCAGTCTCCTGAATACCAACTTAATTAGTGCATTACTTTAAAAAAGAAAGAAAAGAAAGCTGCATTTCCCCTTTATCTCCTTGTACAGTATACATTGAATAATGCATAACTTAATCTCTAGCATTCTTTGTCTTTTTTTAAAGTTTTCAAACAAGAAGTGCAGGCAGAAGCCAAGTGAGCCCTCCAGAGGAAGCGCTCCTGGCCTTGGGAGCCATTTGGGCTAAACCGTATGGAAAGACCCAGTCCTTGCAGCCCTAGGCAACTAACCATGTCCCTGGCAAGGTCAAAGTTCTCTAACATCACTCTCACCTTAAGTAACAGAGGCACATCATCTTTTTCTTTATTCAGAAAATAGGAGTTTACACTATGCCTTGCCTTCAAATTCCAGGGCAAGCACCTCATTTTGGAGGAGGTTTTCCTTTGCCTGCTCACAAGCAATCATCAACTGGGTCCAATGCTGGGAATACAAGATTGAGGAAGATGCCTTTGGTCTTGCCTTCAAGATCATGATGTGCTAAAGAAAAAAGATCATCCCAGTTGTATGACAGCACCCACAGTTTATGTAGCAGTGGCTCAGAGGGGGCAAAAGTGGTGGACAGTGCTGGGTAAATGCACTGGAGAGGGGAAAAGCAGTTTTTGGGTGAACAGGAGAGGTGAAAGTATCCAGCTAGGAGAACATTTCTGAGACACATGCAAGCTTTGTACGTGCTTCATTAAGATTCTGAAGCCACTTGTAGTGAGGCTACTTAAGCTGGCTTGTGTAGCACCAGATTAAAACAATTATAAATTTTTAAACAGATGTTGAACTCTGCTTTATGCCCTGTTGGAAAAAATTTTAGCACTCTTGACAGATGAAAGGATGGAGGGAAGTTTGGAGGTCAGATGACTCTCGAAAGTCACCCTGTTAGTGACCAGAGACAGAATTAAGGACTACAACCCTCTGCCCAGAGATAGTTCTATCCCTTCTCCCAGAATGACAGAGGAGGTTGGGTTTTCCTTTGTTTGGTCCCGCTTGGTGGTGGTTTGTCTCTCCAACATGTTCCCCTCTTGATCCCAAATCTGGCCACTGTCCTCAGGATGCTATCAGACAAATCTCTTTCTCTGCCATCAGCAAGGGCACCTTGCTGAGCGTATAGTTGGAGTGATGCCAGTATGTTTGTCACCTCCCTGGCCTGGTGAGCATTCCCTCCTGGCAGAGTTCGCCCAGCCTAATTGCTTGTTTTGTATCCCAGCTGCCTGACATATGCCAAACCCATGTGTTGACTCCCTGATTCGAAGACAGCTACACCAGGGCATTTCAAATTGGCTTTTGTGAGCTCTAGCAAGAGTAATTGGAGACTGTGAATTGTGCTTTTTTTTTTTTTTTTTTGCACCTAAAGTTATGCCTGGCTCATAGTAGGTGCCCTGATTTCTTTTTATTAAAGTGCATTTCAGTGGGTTTAGGTACATGACATAGTAGAAACAGGATTTGAAAGTGAGAAGTGCTAGCTTTGAGTGTCAGCTCAGCCAATTGAGCTCCTTTCTGGGTGACACTGAGCAAGTCTTTTCTCTCTGATTTTAGTTTTTGATCATTATTCACTTACCAGTCATGGAGCAGTATCCCATGCTTACCCTTTCCCCTGAAGATGAGGTCCCAGTCCTCCTCTAGCTCATGTGTAAGCACTTTGTAAATGTGGATGTTAAAATCATATGACAATCACAATAATAGAGAGACACTGGTAAAATGTAGAGGAACCCAGAGGAGAAGGTGATTAATTGTGCCAGGAAGGCTTGGTGACAGCTTTACTGAGGTGATGACAATGTAGAAAGGACTCTAAGATGCAGAGAAAACAATACCTCAAAATTCCATTATACCAAAACAATAATCCAGGGAAATAAAATGCATCAAATATAGGACTGGTGATAAGAGGACCATCTGAGCTAGCTGGAAAGCCAAGTTGATGACAATGATTTGAACCCCACATCGGTGGTTTCTCACCAGTATTGTCTTTCTTTATGGAGTTTCACACTCAAAGCAGCAACTGTAGCTTAGCCACATCCCCAACACCAAGCATATACTTGACCCTTTGTGTGGGGACAGTTGTTTGAGGGAGCCAGGTCATACCAGCTCACAAAAATAGATTATTAAGTGTTTATAAATTCTAGAAGTTGATTGCTAAATACAGCCACTATTAAAAATTAAACTATATAAAATTAAATAAATTACTTTAAAACCTTATAAATACTCAAAACTTACCACTTCCTACATATTTTTCTATATTTTATAATTTGCTTTTAAAGTGTCAGGATTGTTGAAGCTCAGTGATAGAAATACTATACAGTAGCATCGTCATGCCTCCTCCCAATTCTGTTTGGTTGCCTCTTGTTGGTAACTTAAGTTCCATCAGAAGTATTCATACCACAACAATGAGCAAGTGCTCCAAATTCTAGCAGGTTCTGTAAAAGTCTGTTAGACACTAGTGCACCACTGCTGGTGTCCAACTGAAAATGCAGAGGAAGAAAGCAAGCATTGAGAATCCTAACACTCTCACCTTTGCAAACCACCCTAAACAGAAAATGTGTGACAAGACATTTCAGAGGCCTCCACAGAGATAACTTCCCCATCTCATTTGTTCTAGGAAAGGCTTCATGTTAAACTGGATTTTCTTAACAACTGAAAATTATGATAAAATAGAAGGTAGATAGAAGTGTTTCTCTGGAAGACTTGATTTCTGAGCCAAATGCCTGATTTGGAATGAGAACTCTCTAGCCTGGAGGAGTACAGGGAGTCAACTTAATATTCTCCAAAATCCAGATGCAATTCACGGGAGCCTGGGGTAATATTATATCTGCTGACTTGCCAAATCAGAGGTTATATGATAGCCAAATGGTGCTGATTTAAAGTTCACCGATTATCAGGAAATCCTTGAAGAGAGATAAATCAGAGAAGGCTGGCCTGCATGTGCATGAGGGGCAGCAGCCAGTGCAACTCCCAGAAGGAAACCATCCCCAGAGGACTGGTTATCGTCTAGGCAGACTCCAAAGGTGTACATGTCGGGAGAAGGCTGGACAGTAGCCAGCATCAAGAGATGAGATCTGTTAGTAATTCTGTGGAAGGACAAAATTCCAGCAATAAGAAATTCAATTGTCCTCCATTAAAGAAAACATCTCTCAGTACCAGTTGAATACAATTGATGGAATAAATCTTTCTCATTAGCGGAGAGATAATTTCACATAAATATATTGGGAGACCTTCAGAGTGGGACTAAAAGTCTTTGCTGAGCCCTGTCTGCTTTACTTGTTTCCATGTAATTGCATTTAGACCAAGGGCCTCGGAAGGAAACCACTGACTGAATTAACATTAACCAGATTGTGTGGAGAGAGGTGGAGCGGGGTGGGGTAGGAGCACGTGTTTGCTGTATTGTGGGTAGTTGTTCTTGCCTTCAGAAAGGACAAGCTGACAC
The DNA here is from genome assembly GCA_004027455.1 of Hydrochoerus hydrochaeris. Classification (NCBI taxonomy): domain Eukaryota; kingdom Metazoa; phylum Chordata; class Mammalia; order Rodentia; family Hydrochaeridae; genus Hydrochoerus; species Hydrochoerus hydrochaeris. Next base: position 359,176 of record PVLA01000595.1, read on the forward strand.
TAGTGAGATCAGCTGCTTACAAGCCTGGTGTTAATTGCTTTTCTCATCAGACAAAGGCAAGTTTATCACTCTAGGAAGGTAGACATGTGGGTACCTAATAAAGCAAGGACTGAGTTTGCAATCTTTTTTTTTATGAATGCCCCTGAGCCTCATCAGCAGCTTTTCTCTAGAACAGGAAAAAAAAGTCCAAAACCAGGTGAGCGGAGAAAGTTATATGAAAAATGGCACCTGCATTTTTGTCTCAGATTTTTCTTGTCACTGAGGACTGTATCCCCACCATCTTTATGTGGACAGCAGCCAGCACTGGAATTCCCACCTATTGGCCGTAGTAGACAGACTGGTCTAGCACTGGTCCCAAAACTGTAAGTTCAAAGTCAAGTGTGGTTCAACTACCACTTTCCTACATGGCTTTGGGCCAATAATGGAAACTTCCAGGTCCCTCCAGTAAAAACGAGAGGGTCTTCTACAGAGATTAAAGCTCCACAGAGCTGCCTTCAGAGCACTCCAGGATGGATAAAGCCTTTACCCCTGCTACATCTAGAGAAGATCTTTTGGCTTGTTTTCCACTCTGGGGTCCTCATAAAATGTCATCTTTAAAAGTATTCTGTTTCTGAAATATGTGAAAAACCATTATTCTAGGCGATCCATAGTTGTCATATTTGTTTGCGTGATCCCCACACTGTGTTTTTAACTGTGATCTAGCATTTATCAGGCATAGTCTAGGCAATGTGGAGAGAATGAAACCTTGGTCCTGCCCTCAGAGGGATGGTCTAGTGGAGAGAAGAGGTTATAGTTTTGGAAGAGATCAAGGTGTTTGGGTCAGAGTTTGAGGGGGCATCATGAAAGACTTCAGTAAAGAGGTGTCTTTTGAAGTGGGTCTTTCAGGGTGAAAATGTTGGGGCATGATAATATTTGAGGCAGGTCGAAGAACACTGCAGACTCAGGACCACTAAGCAACGTTCACCTGGCAAGTTTGGGAAAATGGTATCCTGGGATGCTGGCATCTGCCCTTCTGTCTCTAATGCCAAATAAGAGGAAGTAGGGGGAAAGATAGGGGGTACTTCCTTATTCACTTCTAATGATTCAGTTAGTGACTATAATTGCTGCTGCCACCTATGGAGCCTTCTTTGTGCCAGGGTGAAAAAACAAGAAGTTCAAAAAACCATCATGTATTCTGCGCAATTCAGAGAGCTAGGAAACAGCAGAACTGAACTGGAGCCTGGGGCACCTGACTCCAATGCATCACTATAATGTATCACCCTCAAGGATCAGTTTTTCCTTACAGCTTCGTGTGGTATCCTCAGAAAAATAACCACTGAGTGAGCTGCTCAAAAACACTTCCCCAGGACATTCCTTTCAAAGATACTTTTATGCCTTAAATTGAGATGATATTTTTTGTTTGTTATGGTACTGCAAATTGAACCCAGAGCCTTCACACTGAGTACATCCTCACCCCTAGTTCTTCATTTGGTTTTTGTTTTGTTTTGTTTTTTTAGATTTTGAGAGAAGGTCTCACTAAATTGCACAGGTTAAGCTTGAACTTACAACCCTCCTTCCTCAGTCTGCCACAGATCTGGGATCGCAGGCATGAACCACCACCTACAGCTTGAGGTGACATTTTTAAACAGCTATTGCTCATCTGGAGTGAGAAACATGAGTCCCTAGGTACAATATGTGCCTGAGTGACAAGGCTTCTGTCTTCTACGCTAGGGTTCTCTGCTGACCAGAGCTCTGACCATGAATGGTACATTATGTTATTCTCTCTTCTCCTCTTCTCTTCTCACAGGCACGCATGTGTCATTCGTGGTCAAGTGATGACATCAGATGGGACCCCTCTGGTTGGTGTGAACATCAGTTTCGTCAATAATCCCCTCTTTGGATACACAGTCAGCAGGCAAGATGGCAGGTATGGGCCAGAAAGAATGAAGTTTCTTGAGATCTTGGGATCTTGCCTTAGCTGCTGCTGCTGAACTGACAATGCGGAAAGAAGATGGCATTTCAATCCAGAAGGCCTGAATTCAAATGCCAGCTCTGTGGTTTAGTTATATGACCTTGTCTGACTCTGGCCTACATCCATTTGGCTATAGATTATGCCAAATCTCTTCTCATTTGGATTTCAGAGATAGTATAGGGTACTTTATCCAAGTTACCCTGCCCCATGACTAATAGGAAACACTGTCATACAGACTGGTTGCTGCAACCTGGATGGCTCCAGAAATCTCAGCTGTTCCTGTTGTGTAGTTTCTATTCTGAAACTGCATAGGTTGCAGGCGTTTGGGTAATAACAGAATTCTGAACTTCTCATTCTTCTGAGAATCATCGGTAAAGTGAAGTACGGTGGTGACTTGGCTCGCAAACTACATTCTCTCCAAGATTCTAGTCATGAACTGAATTAGATAAGAACTTAATCAAGTTTCCCCAAAAGGTCATCTAATTCGGTTTACAGCCAGAATCTTGGAAATAATTGTTTGTGAACCAAGGTACCCACTGTACACTACCACTAAGCTATATCCCCAGCCCATGATAGGTGTGTAATAAATCTTAGTTCCCTGTGCCACTTGGATTCATTGCTGGCACACGGTGAGTATATAGTGAATATCAGTTGTTTGGTAAAATTATAAATTATCAAATAATGAAGAGATAGTGACAGGACAGACAGTGAAAGTATTTGGAGAAAAAGGAAGGAATAGAAAGGAAGTAGAATATTTAGGCTGTTGGTGCTGACAAGCCCTCTATTTTTAATAAAATCAGGTAGTGGCAGTCCATCTGGCTAAGCATGGGTCCATAAGGTTGATTTTTTTCACTCTGTGTTGGAAATTATGCTCCAGGCTGATTGATTTTAGCACCTCTTTAATCCAATATCAGATGTGAACATGTCCTGGCTAGGGTGATAATGAAGTAGAAGCTCATCTGTTTGTAGACATGTGTGCCTTCTAGACCGGGTTGGCAAGCTCAGCAAGGGGAGCCCTAGGCTCTGGGTGAATGGGAAGGATCCAGCTGAATGAGACTGATAGCTCTGCCCCAAGAGTAAACTGGCCAGACCAGGCCACTGCTCCCTGCCCTGCACACATTCTGCCCCAGGAGGTACCTCAGTGAAGATCCCTACTAGAGCACAAGAGAATCTCCTCTGTCAAACTGTCTTCCCCATTTGTGGCTGCCTGGTTTATGCAAATGGAGGCATGGACATCCTAAGCAATAGGTGTTCCCACTACATTATTACCTGCTGGGAAGCAGTTCTCAGATAGAGACTGTTAGGACTGCTCTCGTTGTGAAACTTGCCAGCCATTCATGTGTGATGGCTTATTCTCTTCTGAGTTTGATTAGAATAGGTCTATAAAACACACCAGAGCCTGGGGTAAGTGTGGCCTCCCTTGGGAAAAGCTCACTTTCTTGTACTTCTAGCCCTTGCTTGATTCTTCTCATTTGTGCCAGTCCTGCAGTCTCAACTGCATGAAGGCAGGGAGGTCCCTGGGAGAGATATTTTCTCTGTCTGCCTCCAAAGTTATGGCAGAATAGCCAAAACAGCTGTTGCATAGAGCTTGTGTTTCAACTCATTTCTTATCAATGCACTGTACAGTTCACATTTTCTTCTCAAAGTAGACACTGTAAACAAGGGAAAGGAAAGTTGTCTCTCATTTCCATGCTGTCTGAAACTCCATTTATTATATGTAGACAGGAAGCATTTTGACTCTCCATCTACCCTTCCTTAACCTTTCTCTTTTCCCTCTCTATGCTAGGAGAAGACATAAGGCTAGAGATATAGTCTGAGACAGAAATGTAAGCAATTGCATTGTGAACCCTGGGACTCTGTCAAACTGGTCTGTGTAACCCTTGCTTTCCAGATAGACACCACCCACCCCAGCTCCCCAGTTCCTGCACACACAGACACACACTCATGAAGTCTAACAGGAGCTATAAACAAAAACAGTAACAGAGAAGTTAGCCAAAGAGCTCATTAAAAAGTCAGAAAACAGAAGTCATGAAGAAAGGCTAAAAAAATAACAGACAAGAGTAACAGTTCAGGCTCACTGAATTGAAAAATGGGTTTATACAGAGCATGACCCCCAGGGAATGTGTGGGGCCCTTTGCTTTTCCCATCCATCGCCCACCCATCTAATTACTAACCTTGCCAAGTGATGATGATTGTCAGCTTCGTTTTACAGATGAGGACATTGAGGCTTGGAAAGGCGATGTAGGTCACCTACAGAGTTAAGTAGCTATGCATCTACCAGCTCTAAGATGTTTGGGCTTCCTCTGAGAACCCAGTCTTCCCTTTGGGGTCAGATTTAAATTTGCATCCACAACAAGGTTTCCCCACCAGATGAACAGGCCTGGCCCTGGTCCATTGCTCTCAATTCTTGGCAAGACTAGCTGTCCCCACCCTGCTCACGCCTTGAGAGTGTGTCTTTTCATGTTTGCCTTCCCTCCCTTCCCACACTCAGCCTCTAATACAGGGAGCTTGTGAGTCTGGCCAAAATTCTGTTTGATAGTTTAAAATGTTCTGTCAAAGCACAGATGCTATTAGTTCTGTGACAGAAAAGTGGTTCTCTGTGTGTTTTCCCAAAACCATGGACATTCTTCTTAACTCTTGATCCAAAATAAACACCTGCCCTGGTGTTTCCCTTCATTGAAGGATGGTGGTGCCTGGCTTCTTCTTCCTAACTGGCACAGGAAAGGCTGAGTTGATGGTCAGGCTTATTTGGGCAAGAAGTCCCTAAAGAAAATAGAAAAGTCATTTTTAGAGCTAATGCACCTAAACCTGGAGAGAACCATCTAATAAGATCAGGAATTGGCACCAGGATAGGACAGTTGGATATAAAGTCCTTGTAGCCTCTAAGGAAAGTAAGAACAAGCTGGAGCAGTGGGCCTAGTCTCCCAGAGTAGACTCACCAGGGCGAAAGTGAGATCCTGCACTGGGGTCACTAAAACCGGTTATACAGGAGAATGCTGCATGGGCTTGCAGCAGCAGGCAGACTAACAAAGGACCTTGAATATTCTACAGAAGGTAAGTTCAAAAATAGTTGGCAGTGTCACTCATGCATTCATTCTATCAATTCCTAACCATCAAGCACTCGGCTTGGCCCTGGATTGGCAGAGGAATAAATGTGCCCAGCTTAAGAGCTAAATGAGCAGTTACAGGGTAATATGATATGGGCTCCAAAAAAGGAATGAACATGCCGCATGGGAGCTGGGATGGGGACTGGAATCCTGGCTGGAGAAGGCTGTGTGGAGGAAATGATGTTTGAACTGGAAAAAGAAGAAAGAAAACAAGGACAGCTGTTAGACATGTACCCTATAAGAAACAGCTAAAAGGACTTTGTCCAAAGAGACACTACAGCCAGGGGTTGGCAGATGCATAGAGCCATGGCTTCTAGATATTAAAGAAATGATGTAGAGCAGAAGAAAGACCAGTCTGCAATCATTTCAGCAGATACAGCCAGGCCCAATGGATAAGGAACTTATTTATAAAGAGGGATATTCAGGTACAATTCCCAAATTAAAAAAAAAAAATCTTTACAACCATAACTAGCCAAAGATGGGCCAGTGTTCCTGTGGATACAGCACAAATGTCACTGGAAGTGAGCAAATAGGAGCTACAGTGCCCTTGATGGTGATTCTATGGAAAGGGCTAGGGCATCATATTGAGAGAAGGGTTATGTCAAATGACCAACAGGTTCCTCTCCAATGGTTCAGCTATTACTTTATTTTATGCAACTGTCTTAATGGTGGAAAGTACAAAAAATTGTAGTCTGAGTCTTGTTGCATGCTAAATATGGGACCTAAGACACAGCCAACTGCTCTACTTGGCTAAGCAGACCTGGCCTGCAGGATTAGTGGGTGTCCTTAGTTTACCTAGGGGTTTCCTTTCCCTTTGTCCATAACCTGAGCTCTGAGCATGTGGCTTCAGAACCACAGAGCAGATTCCCTTGAGAGCTGGGAACCATCAGAAACACTGAGATATGCAAATGTGGACTCATTTACCTTGGATTTTCAACAATAAAGTGTCTGTGCCCAGATTTAGAAGGGCAAGTGCCTTGCTAATTTTGTCCTCAGGTGATGGGAGTTTATGAGAGTTCAGACACTAGAACCAAGCAAGATACCAGAATTTTTCTGGCTGGGTCTTGTTTGGGTACAGTATATTTTGGGTGTAGTATGACCCATGTATCTAAAAAAGTGTATCTTGATTTAGTATAATTGTCTTATGTTGCTCATATATTTTTTGGCCTTTTAGTCTGTTAATCTGTGTTTATGATAATTAACTTGAAAAAGGCATATAAATAAATCCAATGCTAGCAAAACAGAAGAAAAAGTGTTAAAAAGAGAAAAACAGGGGTGAAGGGGAAGAAGAGCAAAAATAATTGAAATGCGTTACCTATTTGTACCAGCTCTGCACAATGAATGTAATCATTATGTACTGCTACATGAACTAACAAAAAAATATTAAGCAAAAAAGGAGACAGTGGCAGGATAAAACAAGAAAGATTCTGCCTATAACATCCCCCACAAGTGTAGAATAAAAGAAGCCCAGGGTGGGGCAATCATCCAATGTGGCGAAGGGGCTGGGGCCACGGGCCTGTTTGGTGTGGTCTCAGAGGCAGAATGAGGCCTAGGATGCCCTCTGCCCCCAGAGCTTTGTGAACATTGACCAGGCTGCCAGCTCTCAGCCCGTTGGAATGATCTCATCTCACCTGCGTGGTTGATGCTCTGTCATCTGGTTCCTCTTTCCCTTATAAGATGCTGTACTGTGATCCTAATTGTACTGTCTCTAAACAACCCAGTTATTTTGTAATTGCAAAGGCCTTTGTTGAGTAATCATTGTAATAAGAGCCAAATTGCAGTGGTTATAGAATCTGAGTGAATTAAGAACAATCCACTCAAACCTTTGCATTTTACAGATGAGAAAATTGAGGATCAGAAATGCTAAGTGGTTACTTAAAATCACACTGTAGGAGCTGAGGATATAGTTTGACCGTACAGCACCTGCCTGGCAAGCACGAGGTTGTGAATTTGATTCCTGGTACCAAAAAAAAAAAAAGAAGAAGAAGAAGAAGAAGACCACACTCTAGTTAACAACAGAACAAAGACTAGGCTTAGGGTTCCTAACTCCCAGTTAGAGCATCTTCTGCTTTTCTCAGTGGCTTTACCAGATTTTAGCTCTGACACCATTTAGAGGCCTGTTGTACCAGAGGAGCAAGAGCAGCCAGGTCCTTGGCTCTCCTGTGCTTTCGTTGCAATTAACTTGGCTTCAGTAAATTCTCTACAGTGAATCATTTGTCAACAACAGACAATTTCTGGAATCACCATCTCTGTTTGTGGGTGTAGCTGAGTTTCTAGGTCAGTGATGGTGAACCTTTTAGAGACCAAATGCCAAACTACAACCCAAAACCCACTTATCACAAAGTGCCAACAACTGCAGTTAAACCTGCATACTGAGGTTTTAGTCTTAAAAAAAAAAAAATTCTACATTAACGTCTTTAGTCTTAGAAGCACAATAACACACATGCCACAGGTTTGCCACAACCTCACCATGTGCTCAAATGCTTGGTGTAATTTTCTCTCCTTTTTCTGTCTCTTTCTTCTCCTCATCATCACCCTGCTTTCTCTGCAACTCCCCACTCCAACAGCTTTGACTTGGTCACAAATGGCGGCATCTCCATCATCCTGAGGTTCGAGCGGGCACCTTTCATCACGCAGGAGCACACCCTCTGGCTACCCTGGAATCGTTTCTTCGTCATGGAAACTATTGTCATGAGGCATGAGGAGAATGAGATTCCCAGCTGTGACCTTAGCAACTTCGCCCGCCCCAACCCAGTCGTGTCTCCATCCCCACTGACATCCTTCGCCAGCTCCTGTGCAGAGAAAGGTGCTATCGTGCCAGAAATTCAGGTACCTAACTGCATTTTGCCATGCTTTGGTTTTATTCTGGAGGTGGTATAGGAGCTCAGAAAGAATAGAAAGATGAAAGCTCCCTCCTATCAGCCCACCTTGCAGAATCCAGCTGCCAAATCCTACAGTAGGCAGCATGGTGTCAGGACATCTGGGCCACTGTCCTACGTGCTGAAAACGTGAGACTGGTACACTTGGGCTCATATCCCATTCCTCCTCCCTCTGCTCGCCATTTAGCTCACTTACGCTCGCCTTTTCCACAGCTTCCAGGGTGTCCCCCTCTCAGTGCTTCTGTTAAAAGTATTTATAATGATAGGTTCTACCCAGAGGAATAAGCCTCAGGATCCCAAATACTGAACATTATAGTAAAGATTAAATGAGAAAAATGCATATGAGGTACTTTGCACAATGTCAGACACCTAGTAAGTGCTCAATATATTTTAACTATTATTATTATTATTATTAAAATTATTTAACACATGCTGCCTTCATGCCAATTAAGAATTACTTTGGCTCAAATCTATACACCCAAGTGTTTTACTTAATTATCATTAAAGGGAAATAATTAGGAGAGATGCATTTTAATCTGATGGAAATCAAGATAAATTCTTTGCCTAACAAAGCCCTAACAATTTACATGTCCTCTGGCATCCCCTTGATTTCCAAGGGCAGAAGGGAAAGGCTGAGGAAGGGGAAAGATGGCAGAACAGAAGCCCCTGTCACCTCCCCTGCCTAATGAGAACTTGGGCAATGTGCATGGTAATGGATTGCCCGAGCACTGGTGGAGCAGAGTTTATACATTTATGTGTGTGTATTTCATGCTTGGCTGAGCAAACACATCTCTCTGCTTGTGCCCTGTTGCATGGCTTCCAACACCAGCCCACAGAAGAAAATACAACCATTTCAAAATTCTTGTTGCTCTGACAGGTTGAAAGTACACTCCTTTTCAGAGATTCAGCTCCTGACTCATGTCTGAACGACCAGGCTGACCTTTCTTATGAAATGGTTGTCAGTGGAGACTGAACTTGCTGGAGAGACCTAATTTGTTACTCAACCCTTCCTTAGCTCCAGCTAGACATTTTTCCCCAAGAGTAGGGACTTTGGAACAAATGAGGTTCAAGGTCACATCCTCTTTACAGTGCTCCTGGAGCTGGTGAATATAGGTTCATCTGGAATATAAACCTTGCTTATTGTCAGACTCCAAAAATATACAACAACAAACACTTGGGTTTTCCCAGGCCTATCATTGGTTAGCCTTTGTAAGTCCTAGGAAGTCGAAATCATGAAGGGAAATATTCATAAGAGCATCGGGATAGCACATAGACTCTGCCTGTAGTTACCAGGGGTAGAGTCTGCATCACATAGAGCTTGTCATCTATGGGTGCTGAACACAGCCTTGGTTTTTCCCAGAACTTCCTATGTTAAGGAGAGCAGGATTGGGTAAAGGTTCATGCCCTTCTATGGAATGGACAGAATGAAAAAGGCCCAGTTCCTCTGTAAACACAGGGTAAAACAATCATTGCCCCTTAAATGGACAAGTTAGTCTCAATTAACTTAACAATCCCTTCCTGAAAGAGAACCCAGAGCACCAAGCTCGTGAAACTCTGTTGTTGCCACGTGCCTGATCATCTGGCATTCACAGACTCTTTCTGTCATGGTCTGAGCCCACCATACCCAGCACATAAAGCACTGCCTTCCCCAGCACTCTTCATCTGACAGTGCACCTGAGTGGGGACCCAACATGCACAGAAACTCCATGCTGCCCATTTGGTCTCTCTGAGCTGAGTGGGACCACTGGAGCGGATCTTTGCCAGGCTGTGCTGTCAACTCTGCCTGGTAATTGGTTTGGCCAACCTGCATAGTGTCTGTTTATTTCCCTAGGAAGAATCACTCCTGGAGACAGATCTTCCTTTAGGAAAGATTTGCGAGCGAAGCCATCCTTCTTCTCAGGCAGCTGTCCTCATTAGTTGGAGAGAAAAGACTCTCTTTCTAGCCCCTGCTTCCAGCACTGCCCAGCACCTGCAGCACCGCTGTCTTAATAGCATCAATGTGCCAGGCACTCTCAAGTGTAACTACCTGTGCTCCACAGTGAGGCAATAGATGCAGAGGTTCCCTGATGGGTTTTGTCTTTTTTTCTAGAACAACACAGTTAGTTGAGTCAGAGTCGGCATACAGCTAAGTGTCTGATATGTGTTATCCTATGTGTTCTTGCCCATTGCATAGAAGAGTGGGTGCATCATGCTTGTTACACAGAAGAGGAACCTGAGGTTCATGGAGACAAGGTGGCCTGTACTAGGCTACCCCGCATAAGAGTTAACCCAAATCCGAAGTCTACTGGTTCATTTTCCTCTTCCCTCCATCCGTTTTCGCCATTCTCCTCCTTTGTTCCCCTTCTTCCTCATCGTCTCCTTCATCCTCCTCTTTTTTATTCCTCCCCTTCCCCCATCTTATCTCCTCCCCTCTGCTTTGTCTTCTGCCTTGAAAGCCCAGAGTCTTCTGGCTGTGGCCCTCTCCCCTCACTGGGTGACTCAGCAACCATCCCTTGTGGTCTATCTCTGCTCCAGGCTCTGCAGGAGGAAATTGCCATCTCAGGCTGCAAGATAAGGCTGAGCTACCTGAGCAGCCGCACGCCAGGCTACAAGTCCGTCCTGAGGATCAGCCTCACCCACCCTACGATCCCCTTCAACCTCATGAAGGTCCACCTCATGGTGGCGGTTGAGGGACGCCTCTTCCGGAAGTGGTTTGCTGCCGCGCCAGAACTATCCTACTATTTCATCTGGGACAAAACCGATGTCTACAATCAGAAGGTGTTCGGGCTCTCTGAAGCCTTTGGTAAGCCTCCTCAGCACAGAAAACAGTGCTGCCCTCAAAGAAAGAGCACCTGGGGGAGGGAAATCTTTCCATCTCCCCGACTACATCTTAACTGCCTTTCTCCTGTCAGATAAAAATACATCAAGATTGATTAGCCAGTAAGACCTCTTAATGGCCTTCTGTAATGTAAAACAATGGATGGGAAAACCTGAATGTGGGAAATCTGACCGTTAAAAATAGCTACAAAACCAAATACCCCTCAGAAAACACTGTGGTGGTATGTGATGGGCTAAGAAATACAAATGCTATAAATGGAGAATCTATGGATGTTGCCTGGCCGTGCCACAGCCGTCCCACTGACCCGTACACATTAGAGTAGAGGAGATGAAAGCCCAGGCTTCATTTTTGCAAGTTATGGGAGCTAAAATGCTCCCTTCATCTAAAATGCATTTCAGGCCCCATGATCTTATTTCCTACCAGAGAAATGTTTCTGTGGCTATTGTTGTCCTTTCTGGAGATGAAGAAGAAGCTAAGTAGAGCTTCTCCTGTCCTACTGAGACCTCGGGTTTCTGGGGCTCGCTGGACTCCTTTCAACTGCAAGGGTCCAGGGCTGGACATTAGTGGTCTTGACACCGGCAGGGCAAGTCTACCAAGAACTTACTAGCCCAGCAAATCTCTTCTCTCTTTGAACCCTACTCTAGTGCCATTTCCTTTGCAGGCAAAGGCAGAATGAGGGAGCAGAGAAGTAAAGCTGTTTTTAGGAAGAAAAGAAGGGCAGGTGGGAAAGAGGGAGAAAGGAAAGGAGAGAAGGGAAGGAAACAAGAGTCAGTCCCTTAAGCAGCTGCTGTGGGAGATGTGCTCCCCTGTACATTTGTATCTCAGTGAATCCTTACAACCATCTTGTACGGAATCATTGTCCCTAAATTCTGTGTGAGGAAGCTGAAACCTAGAGAAGTAAGTGGCTTCCCACGTATGCACAGCTTAGCACTATGTTTATCCTGATCTTCACAGTAGGTTGCATCCTTATCTTTATCCTGATGGCAGTGATGCCATCTGTCACTGTTCACAGTCCTTCTATAGAACAAATCACACTTGTCAACACAGGTGTTACAATTTCTACAGGTGAAATGAATGCAATTAGTGCCCCCCCCCCCAAGTCAGTAAAAGTGGAAGGGTCCACACAATGAAATCTCAGGGCTGAGATCACAAGTGACCAGGAGGAGGCGCAGTGACTGCTAGCAGGACCCAGATCATGGGGAAGAGGGCACGGTCACATCTTCCAGCCCACTCCCCTCTTGCTGTAGATGTTCAGTCGTTGTACGGCCCCTACAAGAAACTCAGATTTCTACCTGGGAACCAAAACCAGTGAAAAAGCAACACAGCATTGCTGAAACTTAGAACTTTTTTTATATTTAAAGAACAAGTATAGATTATTGTGAAAAGTTGCATGTATAAAATGCATTTAGTAAGGTTGTTTGTTACTCCCTCAAACATGTGGTAGAATATTGCCCACTGCAAAATAGCACCTCCATCCTAAGATACAAGAAGCAAGTGGCCTCCCTGTCTCTCCTAATCACATTCTCAAGATCAGCTAGAGGGCTTTTACAGCCTGGGCTTAGAAAGCCTGCGCTGTGTAGCCTTCATCCTAGGGACCTTCTGAAGGGCTGCATTATGAAACAATAGAAACCAGACCATTTTCAAGCTTTGAAAACTCAAAGCAGTGTCCAGCTTCAAAAGTACCCCATGTATTCATTATAAATGAAATGTGGGGTTGTTTTTAAGTTGCTTTCTTTTCTTCCTGTGGAAGTTCTGGGGTCCTTTGTATGTTTTGTTTTATTTAGCACAGACAAATTACTGAAGATAACCAGTCTTTTCAATTGCTAGTGCATAAGCACTTCACCTGTTACCATGTGATCTTCACAGCCATAACTCCCAGTGGCTGCATGATATTTCTGGATTGGACATGTTAGATTTACTTAACCTCTCATCTTTTTGAACCTTTAGATTAATTCCAATTTCTACTATTGATAATGCTATAGTGAAGACTTTTGTGCATAAAATATTTCACATATTAAAGATTACTTCCCTGACATTGAGGATCTTTATAAAGTATCCAGTATATTTGTTTAACTTTTCACAATAATGGTCAATTGTTCTTTAAAACAAAAAAAAATTCTGGCTCAGCATAGCTGTATTAGTATTTCACATGATACCAGTTCCCAGGTAGACATATCATCCTTTTTTTCCTGTGCTACAAAAGAAAGGAGAGGGCTTCATTTGCAAAGGGCCAAAGAAGAGCCTTTCATCTGTGCACTTTGTTCCTCTTGCTCCAAACAGTTTCCGTGGGTTATGAGTACGAGTCCTGTCCAGACCTGATTCTATGGGAAAAAAGAACAGCAGTGCTGCAGGGTTATGAAATCGATGCGTCCAAGCTTGGAGGGTGGACCCTGGACAAACATCATGCCCTCAACATCCAAAGTGGTGAGTGAAATAATGGAATTCCTTCAGCCAGGCTGGGGTGGGACCTTGTATCCCATCCGCTGATCCTCCAGACCAAAAAAAAAAAAAAAAATGCACTCTTTGAATAACATGAGCTCCTATATTATCAGCCAGTCAGAAGGCTGTCAACAAATATTGTTTGGCTATATGCCCTGAACCTGTCACCATACAAAGCACTGGGGATACAGAAATAAGAGGCCTCAAGACCTCTTATCCCTGGGCAGGGATAAATTCTCACTGAGCAATTTCAATGCTGTGCCATAGACCATGTCATCCCAGAGGAAGGTGCAGGATAAACAGAGGCATAAGGGGCACTTTGTTCAGTATCTTGGTTCATCAAGGCATTCCTAGGGGCAGAGGGACCTCAGAGGGGCTACAGGATCAGCCTTGTGTACCAAAGAAGGGCGTCATTCTAGCAGAGAGCCCAGTACACATCAAAGTGCTGAAGCCAGGATGAAGAGCAACTGGAGAGAAGAGAAGGTCCATCTACATGTTAGTAGAGAATGAGATGAAGAGAATCTTGGCCAAAGCCGAAGCTGGGACTTGAGGCACAGGAGTCTAGGGTAAGCAAATTAGGACTTCGGACCACATCCAGAGGTCTCTGAGAGTTTTTAAGCATGCAAGTACCACAGTCACATCTCTACTGTAGATAATGCCATCTGACCATGCTCCAGCATGAGGCAACTAAACATAATAGTGATGTCACATGCCTCCTGGGTAATCTAAAAGGCAGTAAATGCCTATTAAAGCCACAGCAGGTTTTGGGAGGAAGTTGACAAACTAATTCTAAAATTTGTGATAAAATAAAGACTTCTAAATAGCTAAGGTAGCCTTTAAAGTAAAAACTCAGAAAATGGGACCACCAGATATTATGCTGAATTAGAAAACTATAAAATCTAAAACCATGTTGTCCTGTCACAGAGACAAGTAACTGAATCCTCTGGGGGTAGAACTAGGACTCTAGGAACTGACCTGTGAGCAGGATTTAAAACTAGGTGTGGCCCTGAGTGTGAGAAAAGCCGAATTACAGAACTGCAAACCTATTAGAGTTGCTTTCTTGCTCACCTACAAGCCTGGTGGCAGATAGCGCAAGGCAGCAAGGTTAGAAGCCAGGCTCCTCCTCTCTTCTTGGTACACTCAGGTTTTCTTCACCCCAAGGTCAGAGTCCAAGGTGACCACTTTGATTCTACCTTTTACATCCACTTTCCAACCAGCAAGGAGGATAAAAGCAAGCAAGCCCCTCCCATTATATGTCCCCCTGCCCTGCGCAGCTGCCCACACTACTGCCACTTACATGGCATTGGCCAGAATTTAGTCATAGAAAGAGCTTCCCCCAGGGATATGGGGGTGGAGGGGTGGGACTGCACGCCGTTCCAGGTAGCTGTTCCAGGTAACTGTTCCAGCTAGATATCAGGAGTTCTGCAGCTGCAGATGAAGGAAAAGGTATATGGGAGAGGTATCTGTGGATAACTGGGAATTTCTATCACATACCATGTATAAATAGGAACTTGGCATATAATAGATGTAGCAACACACTTCGGTGAAGGATGGACAGATGCTTTAAAAACTGACATGGAGGGCTGAGGATTTAGCTCAGCGGCATAAGTGCCTGCCTTACAAACACGCAGTCTTGAGTTTTGATCCCTGGTACCGATTAAAAAAAAAAATTTTGACATGGGACCGGGCATGGTGACACACACCTGTAATCTCAGCACTCAGGAGGCTGAGGCAAGAGGATCATTATGAGTTTGAGACCAGCCTGGGTTACAAAGTGAGCTCAAGACCAACATGAACTGTGTAGCATGACCCTGTCTCATAAAAGGAAAAAAAAAACTTGAGACGGGAAGTGGTTTGCTCAATATGTGCATAAAAAATTACATTAAACCCCCCACTTCATGCCACATAAAAGTAAATCTAAATATTTTACAAGCTTCTAAATGCAAAAGAGAGCAATTCAAAATTAATGGACAAAAATAGAGAAGAACAGCCTTTAAATTTTTAGGAAAAGATTTTCAAAGGACTGAAAAAAAAAAAACCTCACAAAACTTAAAGTAGAATTGATTAGACTGCCAAAAACTTAAAGAAATTCATTGAATAAAAGACGGCTTTTGCAAAGCTACAAGGCAACAGCTTGAAGGAAGATGTTTATGCTCTTTAAAAGCCAAAACCCATATAGGCTTCCATACAGAAGGCAAGTGGCAGGGCCCAGCTCGGCACCCATAGCAATATCAAGCAGGAAAGGATGATCTGGAATGACAGAAAAGCAGCATACATGTGAGGAAGCTCACAGGTTGCTAAGGTCAGTTGTCTGATTTTGTTGGTAGGAAACTGAGGCCCCAGGGCAGTAAAATCAGAAGAGAAACATCTGCAAGATCTGAGGTCAACCCCTTAGTAGCAAAACGCCAGTCTCTTGGTTCCATCTTGGGGAGAAGAGCCTGAGTTTTGTTCATTCATCACTATAAACACTTATTGGTATCTACTGTGTGTCAAGTTCTATGCTAGGCGCTGGGGCTACAGAAAGCCAAGAGATCATGTCCATACTTGAAATGCCATTGAGCAAAAAGGAGAAAAACAAGCAAGTGGAATAGAGAATCCACACTGTCATAGAAATGTGGAAAGGCCACCTGCTAAATGTACAGCTTAAGAGGGAAGTGGTTGAATGGTCAGGTACTGGGTCCAGTGCTTTCCTTTTCTTGTCTATGTCACCTGAGTGAGGTGCCTGGTCTGTACCCTCTGTTACAAGAGTGGTAATAACAGTGCTCTCTTTCAGGTTTTAGGTAAATGATTAAAGTAACTTGTTAAAGCATTGTGGCCTGCTGAGGTCCCTGGGAGACTGAGGTCCCTGGGGAGATGAGTCTGGAAGCAGTTAGAAGAGGCCTCACATACTTTGCAACATCAAGGTGACTGAGGTGACCACATAAAGAGGGACTTTCTTCCTGGTCCCTTGGTGATTCTGTTCCTCTCTCTTCATCCCAGGCATCCTGCACAAAGGGAATGGGGAGAACCAGTTTGTGTCTCAGCAGCCACCTGTCATCGGCAGCATCATGGGTAATGGGCGCCGGAGAAGCATCTCTTGTCCCAGCTGCAATGGCCTTGCTGATGGTAATAAGCTCCTGGCCCCTGTGGCCCTCACTTGTGGCTCCGATGGGAGCCTCTATGTGGGTGACTTCAACTACATTCGCAGGATCTTCCCCTCTGGAAATGTGACCAACATCCTGGAGCTGAGGTATGTAACAGGGTGTCTCTTGTGTTTGCTGATGTGATTCCCTTGTCATCAAAGGACCCGGAGAAGTGGGACAGGACAGAGCTTGGTCTGACAGACTCCAGAACACTTCACTTCCCAGCCACTCTTGAAGCAGGGAGATGTCCTTGGCACCAGGTGATGTGGAAGGCTACTACCCAGCAAAAGTTAGACTCCCTGGAGCCATTTAACCTTCTTTTTGCTTCATAGCACTAAATAGATTAGACTTCGTCACATGAGTCTTTTTATATGAACAAGGAATGGCATAATGGGCCAGTTCCTACATCAGTGTCACCAAGTCGGGACCTGTTATTTAAACTCATAAGAGTCAGTAGCATTTCCCTTCAACCTGCCAGTAGTGAGCTAAAGCCCACAGGCTGACACAGGCGGTGCCTCTCTGTTCCCTGGGTGCTGCAGAACCAGCTGGATCAACCTTTGCCCCCTCCTGACCAGGACTGATAGAGCACAGCCACACTTACAGCTCAGAGAAGGGCTCAGTACTTTATATTTCTGATCTACTTCCCTGAACCAGATCATTTTAGAATCAGAAAACTGTCACGGGATGGGTGAGCTCTGGGGGATATGGAGATGCTGTTCTCCAAAGATGGTGGAGTCCCCACTTCTCAGGAAAAGGTGCACCAAGTTCCTTCAAGACTGTTTTAGGGAACTGGTTCCACCTGTCTCCTGGGCTGGGATCCATGTGAGCAGGACAGGCACTTGAGCTGGGATCTACAGTGAGCAGCCCAAGCTTGGCTCCTCCTGTTTGCCAGCCTCCTGTGTAACAGTGCTGTGAGGTGCTTATCACTGTCCCCTTTGATAGATGAGAAAGAGGAGGCTTGGAGAATTTAAAGAGCTTGTCCAAGGTCCATAGAATGGTGGACCTAATCCAGAAGGCCATTATACAGCTGTGTCTCACCAAAGAATTGTCACCTGTGTTAGTGCCTTGTAAAGTTATACTCTGTTCAAGAATCTGATTCTGCAACATACTTGTGAGAGGAGGGCAAGACTTGCTGTCTGCCTCACAGCCATCGTTGCCCTAAAAGTGTAAGTGCTCCTCTTCCCTCCTCCCCCTGCCACACACCAGACAAATGAGGGAAGTTCATATGCCATGAGCTCATAGAAAATCAGCTATTAGGCCCAGAGAAATGGGCCACCAGTGGAATATTCTCTGCCTATCTTTTCACTATTATGAGGTTGACTGACATAGGCCAACAGAGGTAAACTGTTTTGTCCAAAGTTGTACAGCTTCCCTGCCAAGGAAGAAGGAACCCTTGAGTGTATTTGTTTCATTCTGCTGTGAATGGGAACCACAATGGAAGGAGCCATGGACCGGGGCGTCAGCTCACCTTGGCAGAGGAACTGTACAATTTTGGACAAAACAGTTAACTTCTCTGGGTCTCCATTTCCACATCTTTCAGATAAGAGACCCCATATTCCCACAATTGCTGGTGGGGATCATGTAAGATAGTGAGTGAGGAAGGGAGGAAAAAATGAAATTTGAAGAGAAAATTCAATTAATATATTATCATTTCAATATCTTTTCCTTCAGTCTTTTCCCGTATGCCTGTCTCTCTATGTTCACCTCCCTTCTAATTATAGTGTATCTCTAATTCAGTCTCCTGCTCCAAGCAGGCTGTTTTAGGCTCCCCATGTTTTGATAATGTTTTGCAAGGAAGCATGTGTGCAGAGACACAGAGCAGCAAGTCTCTGTATGTCTGGCTGTGTGTCTGTATGGGGAAAAGAAGTGGCTGTTCCGATCCGTCTCAGCCCTTGTTATAGCCACAGAACGTGTCATGCTAGTCTTCTTCCCCTGAGTCAGCAGTGCTGGTGCAGGTGGAACCTGGCTTTTCTGTGATACGTAGCTGCTTGTAAGTGAACTCACTGACAAGTAATATCCAATATAAGATATATCAGTGTCATAGCTGCTAAGTCTATATTTATTACAGTATTGTACAGTACCATTGCTGTCAAGTTTTCAGGCTGCTAATAATACTTCTAACCCTGCTGCTAACACCTCATTCTTTCTTCTATTCCCTGCTCTCCTATCTTCTGTCAGAAATAAAGATTTCAGACATAGGTAAGCGAACCAGTGGAGAATTTCCTGTCCCTCCCCTGCCTTGTTGCATGTTGTATGGTAAGCTGCACGTGTCAGTTCCAGGTGGCTCAATGGCAAAGCAGTCCTGTGTGACTGGAACAGACTGGGGATAATCGGTCGCACTGACAGGAAGTTATTAATAATGGTTGGGTGAGGGTGAAAACCTAACTCCTTGAATCTGAAACAAAGTCGCACAGTTACCCTAAAGTAATAAAGAAATAATTTATTGATATAGTCTGCTGAATCCTTGAAATAAATGAGAACCTCATCCAGACTGTGTTGAGTGACTTTGGTGATCATGATGGGAAATCCTGAGACTGTCTCAGGTGAACAGTCTGAAAGTAGACAGGTTTCACATTTGCATGCCTGTGTCATTCCAAGTACCACATCTCGGACATGCCAGGGAACTCCTCACCCCCTGCTGAGGTTTGCCAACATGGACAGAGCAGGACACAGGGACCTCCTGCAGAGAGCCACCCCTCAAATGGAACTTTATCACAAAGAAAGATGTGTCCATCACATGGCTTCACAGTGACACTGCAAACAGCAGGAGAGGGTCTATTCAATATACACCAAAAGAAGTGATGCCTGTCATTGTGGCATTCATTTGACTCCTTGGTAACAGATTCTCCTGACCTTGCATACACTGAGATGATTTGAAAATTAACCATGGGCAGTCAGAGCTGTGATGCATATGGGCAAGGAGATGACTATGAGTCATCCAGACGTGGCTCAGAGCATAGTGGCACATGGGGCAGTAATAAACAGAGATAAAAGAGTCAGACAGACCCTAAAGCCAGTAATTATTGAATTTCTGTATAAGCAGGTATATCATTTATATAAAAATCACATCTCTTATTTGAAGATAATAATTAACAAATAGAGAGTATTTAGTATGTAGCAGGGATAGTTATGCAACTTACATTAATTGTAGCATTTTTGGCCCAAACCATCCTGTGAGGTAGGTAACTATGATGACATCTAATTTACAGATGGAAACACCAAAGCTCCCTGATTGTCTGGCTGTGAAAGGATTATGACATCTCTCAGAATCTTTATTTCTAACTTGAGGTGGTTCAAATCTCCATTAAAGGATTATTATAAGACTTTTTCAGGCATAAAGAAGAGCTCCAGAAATGGTTGTTGTAGTACAAATAACAATAATACATACATACAATATTATTATTTGTTATCATAATTATTATATGATAATGATTATGTGCCTCCATTTCTCCCAAAAGAAAATAATTGAATCCTCTTATACTGAAAGATACATGTATTAAATTGGTATTGAAAGTAAAAAAGAAGAAAGACATCTGTGATTATACCTCAAATTAGACTCTGGGCTTCATTGCAGCCAAACGGAATAAATAGGAAAACATAATTACTTTCATTGTTTGCATCATGAGAAATGGAAACTATGCCTGCTTCTCAGAGGAGAGATATTTTTCCTCACAGTGAAACCTGAGCACTTCAGTGATTTGCATGGCTGATCCTAAACTAGATGTTGATACGTAACCTCAACTTCAGTTTGGCAGCAAACACAGAAGTACATTTCACATAAAGACCTTGGGTTAAAGTCTGTCATGTCATACCGAAGCAGTCAGTCAGTGAAGGCAGCTGCCTGGGACACAGCTGCGATACAGGCTAGCACAGCTGGCAAGAATCTTGGGCTATGTGACCTTGGACCGGTCACAAAGTTTTTCTGGTTTCCAGTCTTATCATCTATCAACTGAAAGAGGTTGTGGTTTGAGTCTCTTTTGATTCTATTTTTCAGTGACCTTTTGATGTATTCATGGTATGATTTTAAAACTGGATTCCTGCCCCCTCTCGATTTATTGGCTCAAGTGCTCAAAACTGTAAACTGAAATAGAAGGGAAAGGGGGTAGCATTTTCTGCTTTCCAGGTTTCTAAAGATGACCAGGAGTCAGAAGCCCTGGTTTCAAGCCATGATTTTAACTGGCACCTCGTATTAGCAAATCCCTTCCTCTCTCTAAGCTTCAGTATCCACCTTCAGATGTTATCAAGGTAGATTAGACAAATTCTAGAATTCTGTCCTCTATCCATTGGCTGTTTCTACTGCTGCCAGTGATGGCACTGAGGTGACCTTATCCTATGTGTGCATGTTCTTCTGGGGTAGCCTGTAGCTTTCTCAGCCTCAGTGATAGCCACCATGTCAATGGTCCTCTGGGCATCTTCTGTGCACCCTTCAGAAGCAAGCATCCTCCCCTCTTCCCGATCTCTTACATAGGATTAAGGACAAATATCTGAAGCCTGTTCTTAGACATGCATCTGACCTCAAGTATCCCACAAACCTAGCTTTATACATATTGCAGTAACTCAACAGAGCCTTAAGCTGTAGGACATAGGTTGGACTGAACAATATTATTATCCCCAGCTATTAGCATTGTCATTACCCACTGACATAAATAGTCAAGATAAGTAGCTTTGCTTAAAATGTACAATTTATTGGGTATTTCATTTTTTGATGCAACATCCACTGTGCACAAAGATTTGCATTCTTCATGCAGTTTCTGTTATCAAAATAACCATTTGAAATGAGTGTGATCATCTCATTTATCAGATTAAAAAAATAGGCACAGAGTAGCTGAGTAATTTGTCTGAGCTCACTTAATCAAGAGGCTAGGGAAATGGTTTGTCTGTTGCACCAGCACTCAAGCTCTTTCCCCTGATTCTGAGATCAGGTTCTTTTAGGGCAGCTACCTGATGTGGCTGAAGCATGCTCCTTGAACAAGGCAGACCTTAGTCTAGGAGGGAAAGGAGAATTCTCACTCAGATACAAGGAATATGTCACTTTTTTCTCCAGATATTCCTAGCTCCTACCTCCTACTAGGGATTTCACACAAAGCAGGTAGGGTGAGTCTGGACGTCAGCTCATTAACCTCAGAATTGTACCCTAAAAGCCTCTAAGATTTTATGTCACATTCAGAGGGAACAAGATTATGTTCAAAGAGCCAGAAAAGGATACAAGCCCTTAAGAAATAGGGCTATGATCAGATTCTGTGCTCAGCCCTGCTCATGAGACTCAGAATCAAAATAGGATCAGATGTGGTCTCAGGCCCAGAAATATTCCCTGCCCACAGAATATGGAGTCTCAACGGTAAATCATCTTCCATTACATGCCCTAAAGATATTTCTGGTTTGCATAGTATTCTGAGGCCTTGCTAGGTGGAGTGTAAGCAAGCAACATTGGCATGGTCTGAGAACTAGTCAAAATACAGACTTTGAAATTCTGTACCCCAGAACTATGAAACTTAAATCAGTGCTTTAACACAATCTCCAAGTGGTTACATGCATATTACAGCTTGAAAAGCACTGCACTAAAGCCATTGTTTCCAAGTCTGGCTGGGCCTCAGAGACTCGTGGAGGGCTCTCAAAGTTAGATATGTGGGGTTTCTTTAGGCTTTCCAGGTGATTCTGATGTATAGAACCATCAATCTCAGATCATTAGCAGTGCCTGCTTCCTATGTACACCTCAGACACAGAAACAGCAATTCATTCATTCTTAAATTCAGAACTTTCTGTAATACTTTACATAGGTCTGGTGTGACTGACATGAAGTCAGTCCCTGCGGGGTGGAAATATTTCCTTGACAAGGCAAACAACTAAGCTGAAAAATGTCTTAAGATACTACAGATATTAAAAGTATAGGCTCTATGAAGAACGTAGCCAGTTCTACTGGTAGGAAAGGAGTGGGGGCCATGCATACCGCATGCTAGATAGCGTCTGGGACAGACTACACCTCCACGTTTACATACCAACAACTGCAGCCCTGTTCTTTAAGTTTCTTAGGCTGCAGCTGGGAGGGGGTCCAGAAAGGCATCAGGAGCGCAGGTGTGGCTCCCAGTGCCAGGTGGTATGAGGGAGAAATGAGTTGAAAAATATCCAAAAAGTACCACAAACTAGAAGAGGCTCGTGATAATTTCATTTGATCCTTGCACCAAAATTGAACAGGGACTTAATCATTTGACAGCTGAGGGATTTATAGCTCAAATAGTTTAGGTGATTTCCCCTGATTAGAACTTATACCTTCTAAATTCCAAGGTAGTATTCTTTCCTTTATGCTTAACTGACCACCAGACCTCAGTTTTATTCTTGAGCACAAAAGATGTGGCCACAGCTCTTACAGACTCTGGGACAATCCTGCCAATGTCACCCTTTGCTGGAACTCACCCATCTGAGAAAATGCACAAGTGACACTTCTCTGGGGCAGTGCAGGGAAACATGAGCTGGAAACACAAGGGGCTAATCTAAATGGACAGGTCCCCTACCATACTCCCTCAAGGACCATTTTCTGCCTTGGTGGATAGTACCAGTTTATCATGAGTGATGTGCAAAGAAATGAAATAGTCACCCCATCTCCAAGCTGTCATCAGGAAAGCTAAAAGATCAGGCCACTCCAACACTGCAGAACAGGATCTAAGGTCACTGTATTTAATTTAGCCAGAATCAGTGTCATCTGGGAAGATTAAATCTGTGTTACATTATAGAATGAGTCACAGGAGACATTTCAAGATAAACAGGACATCTGTGCTGTTACCACCATGCCTAAATGAGAGGTAAAATAAAAACTAAATAATTCGAATACAGACACCACTTAAATAAACTGAAAATGAAAATGCCAACGGTGTTAGTCACCTTTCTGCTTCTGGGACAAAATACCTGACATGCACAACTTACAGAAGGAAAGGTTTGTTTTTGGCTCACGGCTTTTAGAGGTCCGTGGTAGGCTGGCTTGAAGCCAGAAGCACCATGGCAGAGGGGCAAGGCAGAGGGAAGGTCTTCGTTCATGGTAGCCAGGAGGCAAAGAAGGCAAGGAAGAGCCAGAGAGTGGGACAGAGGCTGGAGATAGGACATGCCCTTCAAGGACACAACCCCAGTGACCTCTTTCCTCCAACAGGGGCCTCCCTTCTAATAGACCATTCAGCTATGAACACACCACTAGATGTGCCCCTCACAACCCAATCATCTTTCCAGGCCCCATCTCTGCTTCATTTCATGAAGTGTTTCTTTGAGAAACACTTCGTATTTAAACTGTAACACCATGTACTTAAACCAAGTAGCAATGCTGATGGTCCAGGGCACCAAGCTAAACACTGGGAATATAGTAATGAATAAAATCCGGTCTCTTCCTTTCAAGTATGGGTGGTTGGGTCTGGGAGAAAAACATATAAATAAATAGCTATGGCATTAGAAAAATGTCCTGTAATCCAGAAACAAACTAGTATGGATCTCAGATATACTGAGAAGAAAGGTGGGGAGGAGGGCTTGCCAGAAAAGGTTCCCTTTGGGGAGACAATTGCAGAATACAGGAAGAGGAGGACAGGGCAGGAACCAGATGCAAAGGGTCCTGTGTGACACTTTGCAGGTGTTAGCAGAGAACAGTGGATCTAAAGAGAGAATAGTGCAGCCCATAAAGAGCATGGAGTGCTGCGGGCCCTACATCTCCTCTGTAAGGCAGGAGCAGTCCTGAAGAGATGAATGGGAATAATATGTTGGTATCTGAGTCAGATCAGAAAGAATGGCCTGAAGATGACCCAGGCCACAGACAGAAACCTGGCTTTGATGGCAGAAGGAAGTGACAGTAGTACTGGGTAGAGCATGGCCAGGGAAAAAAATCATGTTGTGTTCACTGAATTCAGAGAGAGAAAATAGAGGAAGGAAAGCCCTGGGGCTGGATGCCTGGCTCTGTTAGCAGTGGCCAGGCCCCAAGGATGCTGTCCAAAGCTAGATGATCAGAGGGTCAGAGTAAGGACCTCAAAGACCTGGACCCCCCGGAAGGTTATGGCATAACAGCACTCATATGTAATTGAAAAACTCCAGTCTCCAAAACAAAATTTTGTTTTTCAAAGGAACCCAAACCTATATGCCTGGTAAGTATACACCAGGCCCCTTCTGGACTTTTCTGGTCCTCTTGCTTGCATTCTGAAGGAATATGCAATGGCCTGCCTTGCTGGCATTCCAAGCCTGCTCAGGCGGTATCAAAAGGCCCCTGGCCAAGTGTGTGCCCCACATTCAGTGGGCATGTCCAGCACCAGACCATCCAGTCAGAATAGAGAGAGGTCACTTTGCATCAGAAAGTATTTTAGACACTCAGAAGGAGCCACTGATGCTGGTAAGGGCCTAGTGAATGATCAGGCCACACATAGGAACTGAAAATTAGCTCCCTGGGAATGATAAACCACAGCATGCCCTAGACTTGGAAGAAATTGTCAAGCAGTATCATGAGATGGTGAAATTCAGACATAACAAGTGATGCCTACCTGTAGACATTCCAAATGCAAATTCAGACCCAATCTCTACTAAATAAAACAGCAATTATGATTGTGGAGCACCTTCTGTGTGCCTTGCACTATATGATTGTGGAGCACCTTCTGTGTGCCTTGCACTATACTAAATATTTGATATTCGTGATTCCTTATGATTTTCCAAGTACACCCATAGGGTAACTGTTAACATTCCCATTTTGTAGATGAAGAAAGCTTGAGGTTCAGGGGCCAGGTAATCTGTCCAAGTTTCAGAAGCAGCAAATTTTAGAGCTAGACCTAGAACTCAGAATAATTACATGCATTCATCTACCCTGTGGCTAGGGGCTGTGCCTTGTCTCCTTACAGTTTCTACCTGAATCCGGTCTTTGTGACTGTTCTCCTGAAACAGACCTGCATCCTCACTGCTCCTCTGTTCTTTTTCCTTGGGTTTTCCTACAAATTACAAACTAATCTTGCAATTGATTTATATCTGGCTGCAAGAAAGAGACTCATAGGCTCCTGATACGGACAACATGAGTACCGGCAGGAGACAGTGTTAACAATGACCGGGATTCAGATCTACTACTGTCTTATCTGTCTGTCCCAAGATGGGGCTGGGAGTTGCTATACAACGCCTGTGGAGAAGGATTTTTATGTTGCATAACCTTTGGATTGTTTTTTAAAATCAAGTTCTTCCATGTTTCTACCTTGAATTGACCTGCTGCCTATTGCAAGCCCTACTGATAATCTCTTTAAGAAGACATGATTGGGCAATCATTAGCAAGGGGCTTTTGCGTGGGCAGTTAGGTGGCAGGGCTAGTTAGTCCAAGGCCTCAGGTCAGAAACAATGGGAAGCCATCACCCAAAGTAGAAATCTCAGCCCTGGGAGAGACTTGCTTGGATTCCAAGGGTAGGAATCCAAGTCGTACATCTCTAGCTACCTGATAGGAGAGAAGTACTCACCACTGGCCGTGTCTTTGTTTTCTAGTCACAGTCCAGCACATAAGTACTACCTGACCACGGACCCCATGAGTGGGGCCGTCTTCCTTTCTGACACCAACAGCCGGCGGGTTTTTAAGATCAAGTCCACCGTGGTGGTGAAGGACCTTGTCAAGAATTCCGAGGTAGTGGCAGGAACTGGTGACCAGTGCCTCCCCTTTGATGACACTCGCTGCGGGGACGGTGGGAAGGCCACAGAAGCCACACTTACTAATCCCAGGGGTAAGGTATTACTTTTTAAATATTATCAATAACAATTTTGGAGTATTTCCTTTTTCAAAAAAAAAAAATCAAGAAATATACAGAGAAAAGTTAGCATTGCAATAATGCTACCTACTAGAAATATTCCCGGTTTGCACTTCCTGTCTTCCCTCCTAGTCATTTTCTAAATGTTTGTGTACATGCAACATTCACTAAAATCAAGCAAACTAAATGAAATTACATTAAACAAACTGCTTGAGTAACCTACTTTTTTCCTTAAGTGATATATTGTAAATTCTTCTCTGTGCCATCAGTCTTCTATTTTTAATAATCTTCTCACTTTTAGTGGCTAGGTAATATTCCTTCCAGTGGATAGCCCACCACTCATATATCAGTGTCAGATTGGTGGACATGAATGCTATCTCTCTCGTGCTGTCACTTTACAGAAAACATCATTATATGTCATTTCATCATATGTTCATTTGCTATACACTGGGTTGACTGCAGGTTTCAATTTTGAGTCCTTCAGAAAGTTGAGCCTCTACATACCCTCAGCATTTTTACCTTCATTTACTCAGCAAGTACTGACTGAATGCACAGAGCTCGGTGGTTGTACTGATGAGTTCATTGTAACAGGATAACTGAGATTTAGACAGGAATCACTCTGGATGCAAGAAGGAAGAGCTGTGTATGAGGGTTTGGAGCTGAGAGACCCCTAACCTTGGAGATTAAGAAGCTTGTTAGACAAGAAGCTGTCCTTACCGACAGCCCTTAGTGCAGCATCAAATGCAGTGCCAGTCCTGTAACCAGTGACATGCAGGGCCTATGCATCCGGGGCCTTCTTAAAAGAACAGGGATAATAGTGCTATCTGCATGCGCCTTCTAGGATTGTTCTGAGGACCACAATTAATATGCTTCAGATGATATCCTGTTAAAATGTTATAGCTAATTATTAAAGGGTGCCAGATTTTAAGGCCTGATTTCAAATCAAAGCAGTTAACTTTTGTTTAATTATGCATTCAACAGGCTTTGTTATCTAGTGATTGCATGTTACTTAACCTCGCTGGGCATCATTTTCCTAACCTATGTAATAGGAATATACTGTACAATTATTGTACAGATTAAATATTATGAAGAATATAAATGCCCAGTACAGTAGTACTAAGCACATAGTAAACCACGTAAGTGATGGCTCCTACTATTTTGTTGTATTTATTATACCATGTATTGTAGCATCATAGTACATTGTCTCTCCCACATACCTAGATGGGTCAGATGGTAACTATGAGGTAAACATTGTGTCCTCAATGGCTAGCATCCTTCCTAGTGATGACTTTATAATACCAAGGGAGCAGTCTGAAGTGTGGAGAGAGTACCGGGCCGGGAAAGACCCTGTATTGTGCTTTTTCTCAGTTATTGGCTGGCTCCGGGACTTCCTCTTCTGGGGCCTCAGTTTCCTTATTAGTAAGTGAGAAGGTTAAGCTAACAGATCCATGAGGCCCCTTTCAGCTACAAAATTCTACCTCTTAGAATTAAGACAAGTTTTTTGCGAGAATTTTTGTTTTCCCTAAATGCTTCTCAGTTGCTCTCCATGCATGTGTGTTCCCCGCACCCACCCCCGTCACAGAGATGGAGTGGAAGTGCAATTGCCCACAAGCCTGTAATTAACCCACGGAGAAATGACAAGGGTGCCACAATATGCAGGCGCTTTGCAGTAGGGAGGAAAAGATGTCCATCTATTTAGCACAACAAAAGGAGAAAAAATGAAGTAATTAATCAGGGGACAGATCACTTCTATTAGCCTGTGCAGCCAACTTTGTAAACAAGAAACCTAATTGTTCATGGAGCACTCATCAGTCCAAGCAAATGGAAGAGAAAGACAGGGCTTAGCCAGGCAGACAAGAAGACTCATGTCTTGGTACTTAAAGAATAAAATTAATTTACATTCAAGTCAGGACCACAAGAAAGGGCCCTGGTTTGAGGCTGCCTGGTCTTCTGTGTGAAATCCTGTCCAGCTGCCCAGCTGAAGGGAGGGGCAAGAAGAGGAACTATGCTTCAGGGGGGCATCACCCAACCCCTTGCCTCCCAAAAAGTGAAATTGTTTTCCCAGGGTAACAGTACTAGGGAGCTTCATCATGCAGGTGTCTGCCTCAGTGAGCTGGTTTGATCCCCTCTTTCATTGCCTGCCCAGGAGAAAATGAAACAGAGCGAAAGGAACCTGGTTCTCCTTTATCCCACTTGCCGCCCTCTGGGATTTTCCATTTCCTGTAATGCTCCACATGGTCCTCCCTTGGTCCTGTGCCCACCCATCTAGACCAGACCCTCCTCCAAGGCACATCTCACCATCCCCACTGAGAGGCTGTGGTTTATAAGCTATGTCTGACTCTCATAATTCTGGACCCGGGGTGGCAATAATCATCACCCATGAACATAAGTTTGAAAACATACCTTAGGCCTAGTCCCAGTCAGCTACTAAAGAATTTCCAGGAGTGAAGCCAAGCAGGTGTGTACTGAAAAACTCTTTATGTGATTCCAGTGCATATCGTTGTCCAGGAAGTCTTGGATGTTGTGGAGTAGTTCTCAGGCTTTAATTCATGTCATGATCACCCAAAATGCTTGTTAGTGTTGGGCTCCACTAGGGATCTTCTGAAATAGTCACCTGGGATTCACTGCAGCACATTCTGCAGGGAGATTCCTATGCATCTCCACAAGAAAGAAATTCAGACTTAGAACAATCTCTTTATTTAACAGCTGAGAAAGCAAAGGCAGAAATGTCCAGTGACTTGCCCACACAAGCAGGGTCAAGAAGAAATTGAATAGGGTGAAGTCAAACATGTGGAACAGATGATCTTGGGTAATAAGCCTTACTCCCCTCTTCACTGAACCTTCCTATTCTCTATATGAATCTATAGGATTCATTATACTTTTATAATGACCAGTGAAACTAAGATAATAAAGATAGGGAAACTTGAAAGATGATTGTCTCAGAAAAAAAGAAAAATTGTTGTCCAAAAAGGGATTTGATTATTAGATTTGCAGGACCAAAAGTTCACAGTCATAACCACTCTTTCTACTGCTTCACAAATTCCCATACATTGAGTCCAGTTTTTGTGAGTGCATGAGGTAATGGATAAAACGTCTCTGGGCACAACAAAGTGGGAAGACCAGAGCTCAGGAGGATCTGAGAACATGAATTTTAGTCTCCTTTGCCTCCTCCTCCTCCTCCTCTTCCTCCTTCTTTTGCACAAGAAATCTCACTCAGGACCTTGCACTTGCCAGGCAGATGTTATGCCACTGAGCTATATCCCCAGCCTAGTCTCTGCTTTGAACAAAAGCTCTCAAACCAAACCTCCATCTTCCTATCTTTAAAAGGAGCCCGATGGGCTGGGAGTGCAGCTCCATGGGAGAGCTCTCACCTAACTTGTTGCGAAGTCCTAGGTCCAATCCCCAGTACCACAAGGAGGGGTGGGGTGTTGTGGGAGGATCTGATTAGAGCATATTGGAGATGGTTTTTGACAGGTCACAGGGCTCCAGGCCTTGCGGGTCCTTGTCATCTCTAATGCTGAGTTGGCCTCTACACCCCAGGGATTACAGTGGACAAGTTCGGGCTGATTTACTTCGTGGATGGCACCATGATCAGACGCATTGATCAGAACGGGATCATCTCTACCCTGCTGGGCTCTAATGATCTCACATCAGCCCGACCTCTCAGCTGTGATTCTGTCATGGATATTTCTCAGGTGAGAAGACTTTGTCTGCTAGAGCCCTTTGTCTATGCTCTCATCCTCTCATCTGCCACCCAGTCTGCTGGCCATTTATCTCTGCACTGCACAAGCCTTTAAAGGGTGCCCACTTGGTGCAAGGCCTGTGATGAACACCAAGGCCATAAAGACAAGGAAGATTGCCCAACCACACACTGTCCCTGTGAGTCCATCATCAGAGGTAACAAGTGCAGAGGGATCAGTGAAAAAATCTGTCCAAGGCAACAGAGAGCAGTGGATAAAGCTTTACACTGTGATGTAAGCCCATAGCTACCTGGACTTCCTGTCTGATAATACACCCAGATACTTGTACATTGTCTGTTCTCTGTCTAGACCAGAGGCTGCATGAGAACAGGAATTGCATCTTTTGTCCTGAACTATAACCAGGTTGCCTGCTGCAGAGTAGGATTTTGGGCCATATTTGTTGTTTGATTGATCAATTGATTGAATCCTAGCCTTGCCACTTATTAGCTCAGTAACTTTAGTGCCGCAGCTCATGAGGCTCCTGAGGTTCTTGGGATTAAGGACTGGTGAGAGGATGAGAAAAATGAAAAAAAGACAAAGCTGGGGCAGGTGGAGCCCTTACCCTGCTGATGGGAGGAAAGGAACTGCTCAACCACTGTAACACCTTTATTTATATACTGGGAAAGATGATGTCAATTTCAGCCCCTCTGCCTAGCAGCCCAGTGCCTGGCTGGCCTGGGCCCTTGCCTTCTTGGTGCTGGAACAACTTGTTTACATAGCTTGTTTGGGTCTCTCTGTTTTTTCTGGGCTGGCTTTGCTTTAGCCCCACACATGTGATCAATCTCCAGTCAACGGCTCCCGACACTTTAGGTAGATTTTTGAAGATCAGCCTGCCAGGATTACCTTGAAAACATGTGCAATTGTGCAAGGACAGTTTCTCACACCAGTCAACACTTCAGAAATTAACAAGTTCTATTGCCTATTTTCATAAGAGAAATGATATTTGTGCCAGGTTTTGAAGTTTGAACAGGACTTCAGTAGGTGACAGAAAAAAAAAAGGTGACATTACATGCAAAGAGCATGACATGTTCAAAAGCACAGAGATGCTAATGAGCCTGGTATATTCAAAGAACTTTGGCAAATCAATGCCAAAGCATAGAGTTCTTGAAGGAGGTGGGAGGAATTGAAGCAGAATGCAAGCATTGGGGCCAGCTAGAAAATGACCTTTCAACACCATGCCAGAGAGTTTGGGTGTTGGCTGCTAGGACAGACCCGAAAGAGACACAAGTGTCTTGTGACCTCAGTACATACTGCAATGAGTGATCCAGGACTGTGTCCTTTATTGCTGGGTCCTTGGGCAAGGCCTGGCCTGGGGGGAATTAGCTAGCATCATCTTGCCCACATTACCAGAACCTAGGAAATAGGGAGGCCAGCTGTAGCGCTTGTTCACACCCTCAGTCATCATGCCTGCCTTTGTTGCTGGCATGTGTCACTGAGCTCCTTCCCCAGAGCCTCATGGCTGCTGCTGGCACCCATGTCACATCCTTATTGGGTGCTGGTATGGTTTCCCTGTGCATCAGCCACTGTGATTTCTGTACTCTGGGGTAGAATCTGTCCTCTGCCACTCATCTTTGCAGTTTGGAAGGCTCTCCTTGCTGGCTCGAGAGTCTCCCTCTCCAGTCTGTGAGCAAACTGGCATCACTCTCCATGAAGCTCCCGTAGCCATCATCTCTCAACATGGCTCTCCAGCAGCCAGCACAGGGTGCTGAAAACTTTATCCACATCTAAGAAGTTAGATCAAAGGCTTAGAAGATAGCTGGAGTATATGGGAGGAGAGAAACTGAAAACCACTCCTGGATTCCAAAATCCCATAATAAAATCTCTCTCTACCCCTGGTCCTCACTACCATCATCTGAATTTAAGCATGGGAGGTTTTTTGTTTAACCAAACTTTCCAAAGCAGGCAGTTCAGTGTTAGGCTCAATGTTGAGCTTATAGGAAAATTTGATTCAGTTATCATCCAATTTGGTTTGTGACCAGAATAAAGGAAGAATTACCTTCATGAACTGCATTTATATTATATTATATTATTAATATATTCACGTAGGGGCGGAGGGTACTGGCTTTCATTCCCAGAGTTGTTTCTTCTACCAACACCCAGCTACTTTGCTGCTTCATGGGGACCAGGAGGAAAGCCACCGAGAGAACACAGCTGGGAGGCAAGAGTGCAAAAGGCGAGAACCAGGAAATCTGGAAAGAGACAGAGATCAGGCCCAAAATGAAGTTAGGGGAGGCATTCATAGGAAAGGAACAGAAGATGTTGTAAACTGTTTTTTTTTAAAAAAAAAACTCAGCAATTCTGGCCTTCACAAGCAGAGCATAACTCTGTACTTAGCAGCCAAAATGAGAATTGCCTGTATGCCAGGCACTCCATTAAAAATAAGAATGCAGAGATGAGTGCAACTTCTATTACCTTATTTAGCTGTCACAGTAATCCCCTGGGGTAGATATTAGAAATAATAAACTGAGGCTTAGTAAAAGAAAATGCATTTATAAAAGCAAAAATTTGTGCTAGGTTCCATCAGGGATGTGGAAATGAATTTATTAATGTACATAACTGCCTAACCTAGTAACTGGCCACTAGTCATAGGATGTAAATATTAGTACCCTTTAAAATCTACACCTAGCTTCCTCATACATTGTCTTACAAGGTCTTCACAACTACCCTATGTAGTATTTATCACCCCTCTTCTACATATATGGAAAGAAGTTCAGTGTTTAAGAAACTTAAAATGACGCTTCTAGTGACTATGGAACTGCAACAGGAAGCAGGGTTTCTGACCTCCGATCCCACATCATCTCTGTGCCATGTGTCAATGGTGCATTCATTCATTCATGTGACAGTGCATTCCTGCAAGCACATCATTCTGCAGCAAAGACCATCAGCTCAGAGCACCTTAATGAAAGGCACTGAATGCTGAAGACAGGAAGAGGGGAGCTCTCCTCCCATTAGGACCCTTGAGCCTAGGAGTTACAAGATCTCAGAGTTATAAGGCTTCATCTCTCCATTTTGGTGATGGGGAATTAAGGAAAGTAGGATCATCATTAATAGAAGGTGAAGCAAGAGAAGCTTAGCATTGCCATGCTCCAGAAGCATCATACGAGCTGCATGAAACAGCCAAGAGCAATTCAAAGAGCAATGCTTTTCTCCTCTCCCAGGCACCTCTGTGCACACTGGCACAAGGCAAGAGTGAAAGAAGCACTTGCTGTTTGTTTCTTCTGCTTTCCTCTCCCCTCTCTCTTCACTGGCTTCCTCCTCCCCTCCTCATCCACCCATTCATCAGGGCCCCATCTCTTCATCATAATGACAGGCAGAAAGGTCTATGCAAGCAGGTCCCCAAGGTGCACAGGACCAGAGGGCATAAAATATTTAGCAATCAGTGTTGACAAGAAATGGGTTTTAAGAAATTGAAAATTCCACTGTCGCTTTAGAGCAAACTGTGTTCTTGATGCAGCTGAAAGCTGGCACGATTGTGCTCCAGAGACCACTGGAGAGTGTGAGTAGCAGCCCAGGTGGCAGCTCTGGAGGGTCTGCAGCTCCCTTGCTCTGTGCAGACAGACAGACAGACAGAGAGACGGGGATAGAGAATGAGGAGACCAAAGGGCTTTAGGGTCCAGAACCTGAGGGCTGACTGCTCTGAAGAATTGAGAATGGCCCTAATAAAAAGGAATGGATAGAAATGACCTCATCCCCTATGTATACAATTTATTGAACTTCTCACTGCATTGGTAAATGACCGCAAGTACACTGTAGAAAATTTCTGAAGTTTAAAATCACAAAGAACAGTATTAAAAATCACTTTAATTCTTGTTAACATTTTGGTACATGCCACTCAAGTTTCTAATCTCCTCTCTACCTATAATCTACTTAATGTCATATTTTTCCCTTAATTGGCATCACTCTGTGCTTACAGTTTTAAAACCTGTTCTTTCAACTTAACACATAACAAATACCTCCCCGTGTCATTACACACCCATTTGAACATCACCTTTAAGGACTGCACTTAGCATGCTAACCTATGGTGAACCCCATAGTTTATCAAGTTCTCAGTTTGGGACATTTGAGTTCATTCCAGCTTTTTACCATTGTTAAAAGGACTGTGATGAGTACACTTTAGACAATGGTGTATAAAGCAAATTCCTATAAGAAAAACTTCTAAGGATACATATTTGCTTGAGTAAACTCCAAATTGAAAGGTTTTTAGGGGGCTCGGGATCCCTAAAGAGATGAGTCTTCAGACAGATCTGAAAAATCAGCAGAAGGAATACACTAGCAGTGTGGATGGGCCTTTTGGAGACACAAGCGACAGAAGCTCCCCTTAGTGCCCAGCAATTTCCATTGTGATATATCCAACAATCGACCTATCGTGTCCATTGAGCAGAACATTCCCTGCCCAGACTCTGAGATGCAGTTCCCTGGGTGCCCACCTGAAGGCTTACCCTGACCCAAGCCACTTTCCTAGCCTGGTTCAGAAGAGGCTGTTTGGACCCAGCCTCACCAACCCCCGAATCCATCCAACCAGCTTCATTCATCCCTTGTAGGAGGACCTGCTCTCTGAGGTCCTGTAAACTACTATGCAGAACAGAGCTTCTGAAATTTCAGTGTGCACAGAAATCACACAGATCCAGATTCGGTAGGTCTGGGGTGAATCTGCCATTCAGCATTTCTGCCTCCAAATGATACCAAATGATAACAAAGCTGCTGGTCCAATTCTCAACCTTTAAGGAGCAAGGATCCAATTGTGATTCCTGTCTCTTCTTCAGAACCATCCTCAAAGCTTTTGAAATAATACCAAAACCCAAGCTCCACCCAGAGATCTCATTTAACTGAACCAAGGTGAAATTTATGCACCAATATTTTCTCAGATGGCTATAGATAATTTGAATGCAAGGCTAATTTTGAGAATCACTGCTCAAGATCATGTCAGTCAGAGGCCATGGTTATTTTGACTTTACATTTCCAGTACCTGGCCAAGTGACTACATGAATATTTTGGAAATCATCTTTTATACATGTATCTTACTGGGAATTCACAAAGAGTCTTTTTCATATGTCTGGATAGCTCTTTCTCTATCTTCCAGACTCTTATCTGCCTTCCCCTTCCACCTCCACAACAGCTGCCATGGTTTGAGCTCTTACTGTGGATCGGGGTCCCTGCATGATTGCCGTTGCCGTTTTTCAGAGGTGAATACTGAGGTTCAGAGAGGCAAAGTAACTTGCCCAATGGCAAGTGGTAGGGCTAAGATCAGAACCCAGGTCTGTCTGACTCCAATGCTTTGTCTTCTTGCCTACTATGTTTTGTTGCTATTATCCCTTTCTTCAGGTGTTGTCAGTCTGTAGAGACCATTAGATGTCTTGGCAGTTATTGCTTGGTTTCCCTCAGATTGGAACATGACACTGATTTTTGATGCTAGGCTCTTTGGGGATCAGTCGAGACTTACGTGAAAGCCTTTTGGACACTATTGCAGATTTCAGTGGGTGTGGGATAGTGTGGGCATCTTGCCAGTCATTTGAGTGTTGGTGTCTCCATTGTCAGGTTCGCTTGGAATGGCCCACAGACTTAGCCATCAACCCAATGGACAACTCTCTTTATGTCCTGGACAACAACGTGGTCCTGCAAATCTCTGAGAACCACCAGGTACGCATTGTCGCAGGAAGACCCATGCACTGCCAGGTCCCCGGCATCGACCACTTCCTGCTGAGCAAGGTGGCCATCCATGCAACCCTAGAGTCAGCCACTGCTTTGGCCGTTTCACACAATGGGGTCCTATATATTGCTGAGACTGATGAGAAAAAGATCAACCGCATCAGGCAGGTCACCACTAGTGGAGAGATCTCGCTGGTTGCTGGGGCCCCTAGTGGCTGTGACTGTAAAAATGATGCCAACTGTGATTGCTTCTCTGGGGATGATGGTTATGCCAAGGATGCAAAGCTTAATATCCCCTCTTCTCTGGCTGTGTGTGCTGATGGGGAGCTCTATGTGGCTGATCTTGGGAACATCCGAATTCGATTTATCCGGAAGAACAAACCTTTCCTCAACACCCAGAACATGTATGAGTTGTCTTCACCCATCGACCAGGAGATGTACCTGTTTGATACCAGCGGCAAGCATTTGTACACCCAAAGCCTGCCCACAGGAGACTACCTGTACAACTTCACCTATACTGGGGACGGTGATGTCACACTCATCACAGACAACAACGGCAACATGGTGAATGTCCGCCGAGATTCTACAGGGATGCCCCTCTGGCTGGTGGTCCCTGATGGCCAGATATACTGGGTAACTATGGGCACCAACAGTGCACTCAGAAGTGTGACCACCCAAGGACATGAGTTGGCCATCATGACCTACCATGGCAATTCTGGCCTTCTGGCAACCAAAAGCAATGAAAATGGATGGACAACATTTTATGAGTAAGTATCAAGATAAGACCATTTGGCAGTTGTGTTTCCTGAGATACATTGTAGGATTTGAGGTGGATTGATGGAGTATAAAGTCTTATATTTATTTCATTTTAATTCAGTGTTTGG
Source organism: Hydrochoerus hydrochaeris (assembly GCA_004027455.1). Classification (NCBI taxonomy): domain Eukaryota; kingdom Metazoa; phylum Chordata; class Mammalia; order Rodentia; family Hydrochaeridae; genus Hydrochoerus; species Hydrochoerus hydrochaeris. The sequence continues at coordinate 395,493 of PVLA01000595.1, forward strand.
CATGTAAAACTTACCTATAAAATGTTATGCATATTCTGTTTCCAAATGGTTCCTCCTAAGAAGAAAATGGTGTAATTCAGAAGGCATGAGCTTAGGAATCAGAGGAATTGGGCTTCATTCTCAGCTCCATCACAGACTTAATTTCTCTCAGCCTCAGTTTCCACATTTGTAGAATATTCTGTAGTCACCTACCCAGAATTCCAAAGGGAGATGATGTAGGTGAAAAGTACTTGATAAAGTGCTAGCACCTTCGTATGACCACTGTTCAGACATACGGCAATATGAGAAGGGGCATCATTATGGATCAGTTTTCCACATAATCAAAGCTCACATCTTCAAATTCCAAGAATACATTTTTTTATTTTAAGCATTTTGGATGAACTTCTTATGAAATAAATTACAAGTCCCCCCTTCTCAGACACATGTTGCAGACGCTGCGGTGTAACATTTCATTTTATATGAGTCAGGAACATTAATATGAAACAACAGTTGCATATTATGTTATCCTATGGTGATAGCTTCTGGAAATGGGGAGGCAATACACAAAGCCCCTGGTCCCCTGATGTCATTTTAAACTGTTCTTTTATTAGCTCCTGTGTCTACCAGGTATAGTCACCGATTCGTCTCTGTGTGGTGCTGTGGTGTGAGGGTGAACCTCAAGTAGCTACTTCCTCCTTCATCCAGCATAGCTCCGCTGAAGCGGTGTGGTCAGAGGAGCCCGAATTTAGCTCATTACAATTGCAACTAGAATTAAATATACATAAAACCTGAAGTGTTTTCTTTATGAGACACTTTAATGAAATGGACCTTATACTATCTCTTTTTCCACTTAGATCTTTTAAAGCTTTTTTTTTTTTTTTTTTTTTGAGATCCTAGCTGTTTTCCAGATGACAAAGACTGCTGAATACATCACCGAACGATTAGTGTGCACGAGACAGGAAGGGAACTGGTCTTGCTGCTCCCACTCTCACAATAGTTCAGAACGACAGGAGATATTATCTGTCTTACAGAAATAGAACTGAGGCCCAGAGAGGCTCATTAGCCTGCTGTTATACAGCAACAGTAGACATGGACCTACTCTCCACATCTGAGGCCAGAGCTCTGCTGTTTCAATTCTGCCCTCCCAGGCCTCCCCAGTAGCTCAGATGAACTTGAATCCTTGGGCCCCACATTTTTCTCAAACTGGATCAAACATCAATTTCTCACAGAGTCTAAAGGAAAAGGATTTGTAATTGATTTTCAAATATAATTTGCACCCCAAAATGTCACAGCATTTTGTACAAAGTTCACTAGTTAAATTTCTTTCTCCAAACAAGGGCCTTGTTAATTGCAAAAAAAAAAGACAAAGATCCAAGAAAACAGCAATTATCTTGATTAACTCATTGAAATGGAAATACACTAAATAATTCAATTTTCCCCTTTACCCAATGGAATGGAAATCTCTTATACATTATTTAGCCAATACAGGGGTTTCTTTGTCAGGGAAAGTCTGTGTACTCAATTAATTCCCAAAGTCACTCACTTAGATCCCAAACCGACTACTTACACATCACTGGCACCATTACTCTCCATCACCCCTGAAACCTGAAACACTTCCCTGCACCTCTGCCAGAAAGGATCCCCCTCTCTTTCCTGCATAAAGTATGCAACCATAGTTGATGTTTTATGAAGAAAGAAAAGTTATTATAATTGCTTTGTATAAAACAGCCTTTGAAATTCCGAAGGATTCGTTTTATCATAGTACACAGGATCCCTGTTGACACAAACGAGAAGTGGAAAATAAAGGCCCTAAAATAGGAGAAACTCAAAGAGGCCAAAGGGGTTATACTACTGTATGCTAGGCTGTTTCCCATTTAATGGCCACAGCACCTACAGTTTCAAGCCCTTAGTTTGATACAAAGATAAACTAGCAAAGGTCTTACAATCAGTCACTAACTTAGATGATAGGAATTATCATCTAGCTTTTTTTTTTTTTTAACCTGTGAGCACACTAAGGCACAGAGAGACTGGGTAACAAGCTCAAAATCACACAGTGGGTATAGAGCATAGCCAGATCACAAGTCTGTGTTCTCCTAGCTGCACTAGCTAGATTCAGTTATATTCTTCCTGACTCATCTGTAGGAAAGAGATTAAAATAGTTTATATTCTGTGATAATATGAGGTTCAAATTTTCAGTGAGATGGAATATAGAAAGCTCAATGATTCCTGCTGCTGCTATTATCTCAAGCAATACTGTGGCAGGAGTGGTCGTTACAGAAATGTTATTTGGACATGAAAGTTATTACCCAGGAGTGGTTTGGAAGTGAGCTAATCAAAGGAACAAACAAAAGATTTAACTAGTAGAAGTCAGAGGTCAGATGTCAAGTATGAGAGATAAGGCATTAAGCAGGAAAGAGGCCAGGTCCCTGGAATATTCAAGGCAGACTGGAAGATGGCGTGCAGAGTGGGCAAGAGCAAAGTGGCCACATTTAGATGGAAAGAGAGCAAGGATGCCAGGTTCCCATTTTCACTGGACTGTGAGCTATTTAGCTCTGTGACTTGGGGGGAGGCTAGCTGTCTCCCAGACCCAAGTCTCAACCAGACAGAAACAATCACTACTCTACCCCATTTCTACACCATTCTGATGATCAAAAGGCTAAGTTAATACTAAAAATAAAACTACTGGCAAATTGTGAGGCTCCTTTGAGATAAGGGTATGGTGCTATTTATCATGATGGTTTTTCTTAACAGGGACCTGTACAGGTTTTGCCAATGAACAATCTGCTCTTAGTGAATTTTCTCCCTTTTGTTCCACGATGCAGCTTAGTGGAGTCAATCCCAAATGTTCTAATATTTAAAAAAAAAATCAGCCCAGGCTTGCCTGTGACATGGGCTATTACTAAAACAATCTTTAAGTTGACAGTATCGATCCTCTTAACAGATTAAATAATACATCTAACATAAACATCCCATACTTCAGGGAAACTTGACTTGCAGAGTTCACCGTTACAGAGACTGAAGGTTACTTTTCTCCCTTGGACCACAGGTCTGCTGGTAAAAAACCTCCAAGGAGCAGGCAATGCAGGCTTCATCGCCAGTGAGTGGCCTCATTGCTCTCAGAGGTGGCTCCTGGTTACATAGCATTTGGTGGCCAATAAAATGACCCAGTAGCATGAGGCTGGGTCCCAAACTGACTTGATGGATGGGCATGATCAAGCAGCCTCCCAAAGTTTCCTAGGGTAAACTGGCCCTGTCTTTGGCCTGGCTTGGTGCCCTGTGGCAGCTGTGACTATGAGTCTCACATTAACTACTTTTTCTTTGTGTTGAGCTGAGCACTTGATAAGTAGTTCCCAGCAAATACTTTATAAGTGAAGTGTGCGTTTAAATGAGAAAGGAAAAAAAGAAGGGATGAAAAACTATGCTGTAGTAAGAAGAATGCTAGAGTTAGATCCCAACTCCAGGATTATCCATGCTCCTGGCAGGAAGTAGAATCCAATTCAAATTGTTCAGATGAAAAGATTTGGCCATCAGCTTTTGTTTGGGTACATGAGCACCATGAGCATCATTCCCAGCTTCACCATGAGAATGAGCCAGACAAAGGCAAATGCATGCATTTTCCTTGAGCTCCTTCTGAAGTACCAGAAGTGACCAACTCTGGCCCAACCCAAGGATTGCAGACTTACAGACAGACAGGATGTGAGCTCTGACTTACCTGAGTGCACACAAACAGACTCCAGTAAGAGGAGCTTAGCCGGCATTTTTATGAAGGCTAAGTGTGTCAGGACAAAAGAGATGCAGCCCTCGGAGGCTGCAGAAACTGAGAGAGTCTTTACATTCTTTTCAGGATTTTTCTCTACAAATATCACCAGGAGTGTTTCCACAGAAAGTGGAGAAAGGTTTAAGCAAATGTCCTTTGTGGCAGACCCAGGGTAGGAGTGCAGCAGGTATGGAGAGGGAAACACAGATACCTGTCTGCTCCACCCAGACCCTGGCCCCCCATCTCCCTAAGGAGTAGAGGTGTGAACTCCTTAGACATGGTGTTAACTCACTCAGCTGAATAAAGGAAGAAAGGAGGAAATATAACTGCTGGGAGAGAAGCCCAGAACCACCCCTAAGAAGGGGCAGAAGCACTGGGGAGCCCAGTCTTGATACTCAGGGACACATGTACCTAAGGCTGAGGACAGGTACAGTAGCAACAGGACCACAGAGAACTCTTCCTCCCCTTCCTCAGCCAGATGAAGGGCAGAGCAACTCAAGGAGCAGAACCCTAGGGAAAAGGTTAAAAAGGGGGGACCAGAGCGTAGAAAGAGACCTTCTCTGAGACACAGTACAGAGGGAGGATCTAAACTGAGAGTGGAGTAGACATACTCTGGCAAACTAGTGTCTTACCCTAAACAAAAGGAATTGCTAGAGGGAATTGTAGAGGCACAGAGAATAACCATAGAGACAGAAAACTTCCAAGCTAACCCAAACCTTAAGTAAATTAATACAAAACCCCTCACTAATATCCTAACAGAAGAAAACCCAACCATCAGGCCCAGAGATGCACATCTGTAATCCTAGCTACTAGAGAGGCTGAGACAGGAGGACCTCAAGCTGGAGGCCAGCCTGGGCAACTTAACTTGCAGAGATCATGTCTCCAAAATTAAAAAATGAAAAGTTTGGGGATATAGCCTAGTGTTAGAGCACCCCTGATTCAACCCCCAGTACCACAAAGAAAAAAGAAACAGGAAACCCGTAGCCATTTCCAGGCATAAGCCATCACTTCAGTCTCTACTGTGCTACACGACAGGTCACATTTTCAACTGAACACACAAAAGGGAAGAAGCAGCAAAAATGGAATCATCAGAACCACATTGAGATGTGACACAAATGTTGGAATAATCCTTCAGAGAATTTAAATAACTATAATTATATTAAAAGCTCTAATGGAAAAGGTGAACAGTGTGCAAGATCAGATGGATAATTTCAGCAGAGAGATGGTAACTGTAGGAAATAATTAAATGAAAATGCTAGAAATGCTAAACAGTTACCAAATGAAAAATTCTTTGGATGGGCTCATCACTCCTGGTGACACAGTGTTACACAGTCAGAAAGGAGACAGGTCTATAGAAGTTACCCAAACAGAAACACAAAGGGCAGAAATACAGACCAGCACATTCAAGAGCTGTGAATCCTGTGGCCTAATATACATGTAACTGGAATTCCCGAAAAGAGAAGAAAAAGGCAGAAAAATATTTGAGGAAATAGTGATCGTACATTGTTCATAATTAATAATGGACTCACATCCCAAAAAACTTAGAAAATACCAAGCAGAATACACACACACACACACACACACACACACACACATTCCTAGCCATTTGATATTCAAACCACCAAATACAAAACAAAGAAAATTTTGAAAGCATCCCAAAAATGAGAGAGAGCCTTTAATAAGAAAAACAACAAGAATTATGGATGACTTCTTATCAGAAACCATGCAAGCTAGACAACAAAAAAAAAACAGAAAAAAACAAACTGTCCTCTCAGATACGATGTTCAATAAAAATATCTTTCAAACAAAGATATGTTCTAGAGATATAGACAGGAATAAAGTACCAAAGAAGGATGCTGAGGCACCCAGTCACTGAAAACAGAATAGCATTACCTACTCTCAGACTGATGGCTGTGGAGACAGGAGTAGCCTGTCCTTACTGACAGCCTGCAAAGAGGAGAAACCACCCGGCAGAAGCTGCAGCTGCTATGGAAAGACAGGATAGCACTGAAGGAAAAACGGGGAAAGCTTGTCCTGACCTCCAGCTTCTTACCAGTGTGCATCCTCTGCATTGACTTAATCAAAGGAGAAGGGAGTCAGCACAGATACCCAGGGACACAGGCTGCAAGGGTTGACCTCTCTGGGCATAGAGAAAAGCAGAGAATGTATGGGTGGGGCGGGCAGAATAACCAGCTCAGAGATTCACTGGCTGTGTGCCCCGTTAGACATAAGCAGCAGAGCCAGGATCCAATGCTAAATCTACATGAATCCTAAGCATTTTCTACTAGATGCACTGCTTCAGTACAGCATCAGTGAGAGACAAGATCTACTGTAGGATCTACTTGGAAATCCTAAAGGTTAGAATTCACTGTAAGAACTTGATTTTATATGAAGTGGGTAACAAGTACAAATTTTTACTGAAGAAGTAAAAACGTGTCCTGGTTCTGACACGGTTTTAGAGTAGCCAGTGATGTAATAATGCCGTCTGCTCCACTGATCGAGGGCCAAGGGAACTGTCGATGTGCACAGACTGTGAACTCTAATTATTCACAGATGATAACATCTAGCTCCCTTGTTGGTGATGATGTTATTCGAAACAATCACAAATGAGAGTCATAAAAATCAAATCTTTACTTTCCAACCAAAAGTTAAGATCAGCAAAAGTTTAGTATGAAAGAGGCAATTTGGCATTTTCCTGACTAGCTGTGCATAGTAAGCGGCTTGCGATGGAGTATCAAGTGTGCAGAAAAAAGCCTTGCTGTGTGTGTGTGAAGATATCCTTTAGCGGACCTCTTGTGAGAGCCAAGTTCACAGCAGCTATATGAATCTTTTATGTGTTTTCTTTCACTGCGCTCCAAACATACTTCAGAAAAATTGAGGGGAAAAAAAAGCCAGTTGAAGGAACTAATGGAGAACCAATCATCTGGCCATCTCTGTCCTCTCCCACAGCCCAGCGCTGGGGATTTGGCATGGCTACAAAGTCAACTACTGCAGTAGCCAAACAAAGCATCTCGAAGGGAAGGGGAAATCTTCAGTCTTCTTGACCCACTGGAGGCTTTCGAACAGCGTGTGTGTGTGTGTGTGTGTGTGTGTGTGTGTGTGTGTGTGTATTTGACATAGTGATGAACACAAAGGCTTGGATTTGAAACACTATCGTTTTTATGGAAAGCTTAAAAAAAAAAAAGGAGCACGTTTGCTAAAGGCAAACAGACCTGACTTGAATCTGTATTCTTTACTAACTGTGTAATTTTCAGCAAGTTACTTATCCTCTCTGAGCCTCATTAACATCATTGCAAAATGACAGTAATAATCCCTACCTCCAAAAAAATTAGCATGTGCATGGTGTTGGTACCTAAAAGGTACTCTGTATTAGTGAGCTTTTCTTTCCTGGGGAAAAGGGAGGAGTTTGCAGCAAATAAAACAGATGGAATTAATTACTCTCCATTAGGTCTTTAAAAATCAACAAAAGGGCTAGGGGTGTAACTCAGTGGTAGAGCAGTTGTCTAGCATTGAGTGGACATTACTGAGGACCTTCTACATACTGGATACTCCTCTAGGCACTGAGGATGCAGACAAGGTCTCTGTCCTTGAGCTTATATTGTAACGGGAAGAGGTAGACTACAGTAAGCAAAGAAACAGGATAGTCTAGACAATACAGTGAAATACTGCTGTGGAGATGCAGGACCTGTTTTAGAAAAAATTATCAGGGAAACCCTCACCAACATAGTAGCCATTAAACTGAGGCATGAATGAGGAAAAAGCACTAGCCATATTGGTATTGCAGGGGAAAGCGTACCGTGCAGAGGAAAAAATGAGTGTGAGCATCCCCCATCATGGACTGAGCTTGACTTACTGGGGGAACAGAATGCAGAGAAATTCAGAAGATCAGAGCTCAAGGGGAAGTCATTAAGAGGCTAAAAGATAGCTGGGTATGATGGCACACACCTGTAATCCCAGTACTCAGGAGGCTGAGGAAGGAAGATCGCTGCAAGTTTGAGACCAACTTGGGCTACAAAGTGAGTTCAAGGTCAGTCTGCACTGCATAGCCAGACCCTGTCTCAAAAAGACACCAAAAAAAAAAAATCGAAAAGGAGTCAGATCATGCAGCCAACATCCATTCACACTAAGCATCTACTATGTGTGCAACATTCTAAATTCTGGGGATACAGCATTAATCTGTGGAAGCCTCTGTCTCAAGGAACTGACATTCCAGGGAGGACAATCTCCTAGGACCCTGAAAGTTGTAGTAAGAAGTTTACATTCATTTAAATAGGCTGCTTCTTTTGGTCTTCACAGTGTCTCTAGGAGATGCATAGAGGAAGAACCAGGCTCACTGAGATTGTGCTATGTAACTTGCCTGAAATACTATCACTTGTGGTGAGGAGCTTGCAGGTTAGGAAGAAAAGAGAACTGAGTAGCCACTCTCCAGGATCACTCTTCTGGCATGCATTGAGCCAGAATTCACAGCCTAGACTGTCTGACTCCAAAGACCTTCCCATACCAGAAGTTCCTTCCATTTCTCATGGCTAGAAAGAAAGAAAATTTACCAGTGCTTTGTGGGTTCCCATAATTAAAGCCACGACAGACTTAACTAAGCCACTGTTTATTGGTCTCCCAGTCATAGGGCTGGGGCTTGAGGCAGCCACTTAGAATCCAGGGAGAGCAGAGAACTGTCCCTTTTTCTGGTGAACGCACTTTGGTGGAGCAGCTCTGTGCAGAGCAGAACCGTTTCTTAGGAGGTGGCCCACAGGGCAGTGAGAGTCCAGGGAATGGGCAGCTCCAGTTCTTCCCACACCGAGTCAGAAGGGGAGGAACTTCTGCTCTGATGGGATAATCACAGGTATTGATCTAGCAGCAGGGAGATCCAGTGGCATTTCTCAAGCTCTGGAAGATAGAGAAATGAACGAATAGGAGACAAAATTTTATAAATTGGTTGTTCTATTTGATGTTCATTTAATTAAGACATTCAGTCCTTCTAATGGAAAATGTGAGGAGTGCAAATTACTGGGTTTTGGCCGTCTTGCATAAAATGTAAACCAGATCTCGAAGGCATGAAGCCTTTTCATTGCATCTTCTTCAGGCTCAATTTAATTATGCAGTACAGGCTACCTTCAATAATAATTACAATTGTCTGCTTTGACACAAAACCTCATTCTGTCTTGGAGACTAAAACTCTGGGGAGATGACTGGGGAGATTATTAAAGTATCATTTAGGAAGAGCAGTTACTTCCATACTTGTGCATCCCCTAGATGCTCACCATGTACCTACTGTGTGTGCGGCTCTGCAAGTCCTGTTGGAGGTAGCGTACAAATCAGCCATGATCTCTCCTCTCCTAAGGAGCAGGAAAGAGGCCTTGCATGTTCAGTCCTGCATTCATTTAGCAACATTCCCTGCCTGACTGCCCTATGCCAGTTCCCCTGGTGCTGAAGCAAGGATGAACTGCGAGCCAGACCCCCTGGTTTGCTCTACTGGCATGAATTGAGCTTGGCACGTTTGGGGAACAGAAACAGATGCAGAGAACTACAGAAGATCAGAGCTCAAGGGAAAGTCATTAAGAGAGGCGGGAAGGAGTCAGGTCATGCAGCCAACATTCGTTCACACTAAGCATCTCGTGTGTGTGTGCTCAGCATTCTAAATTCTGGGGATACAGCAGTAACCAACTGAAGTCTTTTCCTTGGGGAGCTGACATTCCATGGAAAACAATCTCCTGGGGCCCTGAAGGCCTTAGTAAGAAGTTTGCATTCATTTAAACAGGCTGCCTCTTTCGGTCTTCACTATGTCTCCTAGTGGAGGTAGGGTTCCAGATTCCCAGCCTTGTAATCTGACTTCCAGACCTGTCCTGACCTGGAACACTCAGTCTCAATACAGGGAAAGCTTCCTGGAATAAAGCAGATGCTCCTCCCAGTAATTCTGGGTCTTGTGCAGGACCAGAGTATCCTTCCCACTTTGTGGATTAGAAAAGAAATTTACAGAGGCAAATCATTTTCTTGCAGTCAGATATCAGTAGGTGGCATCAGATCCTGAGAACTATGTGCTGTGCCCTGAGCAAGGAGTGTGGGTGGTAGGGGAATGTATCTGACTACAGAGAAAAGAAGAACATGCAAAAAACCATGGCAAAAGGTAGAAATACTAAGTTCCAGCTACAGCACTATCATATTTCCGTTAATCGGTGCTGCCCTTTGATTTCCAGGTATGACAGTTTTGGTCGCCTGACAAATGTGACCTTCCCTACTGGCCAAGTGAGCAGTTTCCGAAGTGACACAGACAGCTCCGTGCATGTCCAGGTAGAGACCTCCAGCAAAGATGATGTCACCATAACCACCAACCTGTCTGCGTCAGGTGCCTTCTACACTCTACTGCAAGGTAAGCCAGGCACGGCCTGGGGAGTGAGATATGAGAGTGGGAAGACCACTTTGAAATAGGATGACACTCAAAACAAACTGCTACAGGAGCTGCCCATGAACAGGAAAGAATTATGACTAATTTCTCTCTGTATTGCCACCTAATTTGCAATCACATGAGCCAGTTTCCTGTAAATTTTCTCCCAGAAGCTTCGAAGCAATATTTCATTGTCCCATCCCATTATCATCAGGACAAAGAGGAAAGAATCCATTAGCTGCTAATCCAGGTGACCTCGTTTTTCTGCCATTGTAATGGCTCCCAGATTAAAAGACTTACACTCATACCAGTACAGGCAAGAACAAAGGACAAGAATAATTACACCGAATTATGAAAGGGATTTGGTCATGGAGAAGTCCTTCCTGAACCCCAGACAAGGTTTAAGCCTCTGCTAAGATTTCATAGAAAAGAGACTCTTCTCTACATCCATCAGCTCTTCCCTGATATGCATAGATCTTTTAGCTTCAGGTAAATCACAGTAGTAGAATCTTGCTGTGAGCTGTCTGCCTCAACTGTTCTCCTGATATGCTGACCCAGGGTTTTGTTGGAGTTAGTAAGCATGAGAGAAAAACAAGAAGAAGAAGAAGGAGAAGGAGAAGGAGAAGGAGAAGGAGAAGGAGAAGGAGAAGGAGAAGGAGAAGGAGAAAGAAGAAGAAGAAGAGGAGGAAGAAGAAGAAGAAGAAGAAGAAGAAGAAGAAGAAGAAGAAGAAGAAGAAGAAGAAGAAGAAGAAGAAGAAGAAGAAAGGAGGAGGAGAAGAAGACATCACTAAGGAAAGCTCTGCCTAACTTTTTCCCAAAAGCTTTGACACAAAAGAATAAAAAGGAACTCAGGGCTGGGAGCTTAGTTTTGGGGGCTGGCAAATGATGCTGCATTATAATGCCTGGCTCAGAGAATTGCTCAGACAATGTCTTCATACAGCATTGGAAGGTGGTCAGCATGGGCCAGGCAGAGTGTTTCTCAGGAAATACTTGTTGGATTAATTAACTGAGTAATTCATTCATTAGAAAGCAATTTGATTTGCCATAAAAAAATAAATGTTTGTATACATATTTGCACATGTACTTTTTTTTCCCAAAGGTAGTCCTTTGCCTCAAAGTTTCAGTGTTTCTCAAAGAAAGAGGAACCAAACTCTGGAATTTCTTTCCTCATCATCTTTAATGGTAGATTGGAATATTCTTTCCCCGACCAGGAATTTATCCCCCAACAGGATTATTGCCAAAAGAAGGTACCAGGGCCCAGCCAGCCCAGATTCTGCCTGACCAACAACAGCAGGGCCGGTGATTGCTTAGACACGTGTCCTGTCCTTTGGGCCTATTTTTATCTCTGTGGTTAAGAACTGTTCCATCTGTCCACTCCAAGAGGCTAAATCGGGGTTATTTTCCTCAAAGGTCTTTTCTACATTTGGGTAACTTTTTAAAATTCAAAAGTGCCACACTTCCTAATTTCAACATATATTATCAATTTAATAACTTGTCAGATGGAAGGAATAACTAGGTACTGCTCAAAATGCATTCCTGAGTCATAAGACACATTCCTATTTTAGAAACATTGATATATGAAAAGAAAAAGTGCACCCTGAAATCCAGGAAGCACAGTACCTGTTTTCCCCTTTGGCACCACTGCCACATCCCTTTGCTCCTTGGTACCTACCAGCCTCAGATGCTTGGCTTCGCAGTCACCTCAGTGGAGTCTTTGCGAAAAGCTCTTTCAGTTTCATCTTATATCTAAACTACAGGAAATAATAAGAAGTAGCTACTAATGAGTAGAAGCCTTGGAGAGTCACAGCCTGTATCGAACGGGGATCAGGTGAGGTGGACCTCTGCAGATGTTGGCCCATCCAAACTCCTCAGTAATAGACATATGTGTATTCAGCAAGGAGCAGTGTTAAAAGATAAATTGACACAGGCATTTCATCCTTCAAAGCAAGTAAAATACAGATTGTCAGTGAATAACGCAAAGAAACTTTGAGGCAGAGTTTAGAATTCATGTATGTGAGGAAGATGTGGAGGCAGGGTTGGGGGTCAGTTTGATGCCATCCTAGCAGGGAAGATTGGGAGAGGGTTTCCCCTGAAAACTACATCCTTATGGTTTGACATAGGACATACCTAGTTTAATCCAGCAAATATTTACTGAGCTCATATAAATATAACAATAATAATAGCCAACATTTTTGGAGCACTTGCTAACCCCAAATTGTATTTTTAACGTTTTACATTTTGGTCCTATTTAATCTTTACAACAGGCCTATGAGATGAGTATTACTAAGGCCTCCATTTTCCAAATGAAGGCAAAGAGTAGTTAGCAGCTTGCCCCAAGTCACACACCTAGAAAGGCTTTTTGGGCCTATATAAACCGGATCCAGAACTCATTCTCTAGACCACAAATGAGACATTGAAGGCAATGAGGAGCTATTGAAGGTCTATGAACAGTACTAGAAAAATTCCCTGTGGCAGGTGTGTGAAGTGGAATAGTAGAGACACAGCAGAGATAATGAGAGTACACAGAGCCTAGCACAGTGTCACACACATCAAACTAGTAATAGCCAACATTTATGTATCATAGAACCAGGGCCCTTCTCAGCAATTCCTCTTCACCTCCTGCCATCCTCACAGCATCAGGCAAGGGCATGGTTCTTATCCCCAGTACACAGCAAAGCAACAGAGGCATGCCAGGTCATAAATGTCATCAGGGTCACATGGCAGGACAGTGGCAGAGCTAAACCCAAGCCCATGCCCTTAATCTCTATGCAGTGGGGATTAGATACTGCAGAATGTGTTCATTGACAGAGCCATGAACTCTTCACCCCTCAGCTGTAGGACCACAGATGAGGCCCACAGAGAGCCTGCAAAGTGGGGGTTAGGAGAGGCATTCATGCCACCAGAGGAGTGGGAGGGCTTCTAGAGCAGAGCCCTGGCAGGAGGACTTGGGCTGGTGTCTGCTGAAGGCAGAGGAGACAGCCAGGAAGAGGGAACGAAGGGCAGGAGAGGTCAGAGATACTTCTTCCATTTTCTGAAGAGAACTTGGTATACATTTTGCAGATGAAAATTACTTTTTTTTTCCAGAAGTTTCTTTTAAAGATTCAAATGAAACGTTTTAATCAGATTTAAATTTTCTAATCAGATCTATTTCTTAAACCATGACCATATGTCTATGTATATGCATATCTATATTATATTTGTATATGTGTTATTTTTCACCTTCTTGTAAAGAACACCATTAATATGCCATGAATCTTAAAAATGTCCAACCCTTTGCTCTAGTAATCCTACTTGTTAATAATCTGTTTTGATGAAACCAAAATGAAGACATTGGTTATATTTTACATAAAGCAAAATTTTATTGAAATTCACATAATAAGATTTATCCTTTTAAAGTGTACAATTCAGTATCTTTTATTGTATTTACAAAGTTGGGCAACCACTGCTATTATCTAATTCTACAACATTTTTATCAAATGGAAAGGAAACCCCATTCTCATTAGCAATCACCCCTCAGTAGCCCCTGCTCCTCAGCTCCCAACAACCACTAGTCTATTCTCTGTGGATTTCCCTATTCTGGACATTTTGTATAAATGGACTCATACAACGTGCAGCCTTTTGTGTCTAACTTGTTACACTTATCAAATATTTAAAATATATTTCTTTGCAATATTACTTAGTGAAAAACTGGAAACAAGTTAATTACCTGTTTGATGCTTCATTATATATAGTATTTCCATATAATAAAATACTATACAGCCATTAAGAAAATGTTTTTGAAAAATGTTCATTAACATGATCTAATACAGTGATCAGTGAAAACCTCCATAAGCAACTATTCAAAACCCTAAGTGCATTGGGAAATATCCTAAAATCTACAAATATAGAAAATATTTCTAATAGTTTTCTTTAAGTATTGAGATTATGGGTTGTGTTCTCCAAGCACTCCCCCAGTTTTCTTTAGTGATAATGTAATAGGGAAAAATCGTTCAGATCCCCACTCACTGACTCCATCCCATGCTTGCCTCATCCTCAGACCAAGTCCGAAACAGCTACTACATTGGCGCTGATGGCTCCCTGAGGCTGCTGTTGGCCAATGGCATGGAGGTAGCGCTGCAGACCGAGCCCCACCTGTTGGCAGGCACGGTCAACCCCACCGTGGGCAAGAGGAATGTTACACTGCCCATTGACAACGGCCTCAACCTGGTGGAGTGGCGGCAGCGCAAGGAGCAGGCTCGCGGCCAGGTCACCGTCTTTGGGCGCCGGCTGAGGGTGAGGAAGGACTGCAAGGGTGGCATCCTGGGCGGGGCGGGGGGGGGGGAATGAGGGGAATCTGGAGCATGGGGTTCTATTCTTAAAACTCCCTGGCACCACAGCTTCCTCATCTGCAAAAGGGCAGAACTAAAGCAGGGAACCACATAGAAGAGGAGGCTCTTACATATCTTTCCAATTTTGACTTGTGGAGAGGTCACTGGCATGACCTTTAGGTCTGGGGTGAATTTCTAGCAGGCACTATTCCCTGAGTGAATTTGGGTGAGTCATCTTAGAGCCTCAAATTCATTCTCCATAAAAGGAGGAAGATAAAATCAGTTTTACAAGCTGCTACAAAGACTAGAAGTAACATGTAAAAAGTGTCTCATGCAGATTCTGGCATATAATAAGTGGTCAACAATAGCTACTCTTGGTGTCATTGTTGTTATGGTTGTTACTATTGCTAATATGTCCCAAAATTCATTTTAGTATTTGGAACCTAAGCCACACTCTCTGTGCTTTCCAGATACAATGACCCCTGCTAACTGACCAAGGTGAGCTTCCCATACCTGCCATTGCCGGGGGCTGGCCTAATGTTCTGGCATTCCAGAGCACTTTCTAATGGAGGACACCCTGACACAGGTTTTCTTTGCCTTCCTCCCACATGTCTATGGAGTGTGGCTTCAGATCAGGGCCTGAGTCCCCAGCAGCTTTTCCCTCCAGTTCCAGAAAATAGGGGATAGGCAGAGTGAACATGGCCTGGCTTTCTGTCCATCACCATGTAGCCCATGTAGATATTTGCTGGGCTGAAGTGAACTGCAGAACTGAGCTAGATGTTTCCTGCATTCTGAAAACCACAGAAACGGCCTCATAACACCACTTGGGTGTGCTGTATTCCCCACCCTTCACTGTGGAAAGTTCTTATAAGCTCCTGTTTTACATCTAGGACAACCAGGGTCCAGAGAAGGTAATTTTCCAAAGTCATAGAACTAGGTGGTGTAAAGGCTAGGAAACAGGCCCACAACTGATACAGAAATTTTGATGACTTATCCAATAACAAAAGCTAAAACCCAGAAAATTGGGCTTCCTTTGTTCCCTCAAAACCTAAGAACTCAGCCAGGATTGCTTTAACTCCCGAATGTGGGAAGCAACTTCCTGCTAGTTCCCTGAGGAAGGCTGCACTATCTTTGTTCTCTGTGGCCTGCCACTATTTGTGGCCTCCCTGAGACTTGATCTGAATTCTCAAAGACCCTTTCCTGCACATCTGAAGCAGTGTGCTAAGTGGGAGGCTTGACCTGGGTTGGATTCCTGCTGGCCACGTGTGTAGCCTTGAGCAACTGCTCTGGTTCCTCTGTAGAATAGGATAATATATTCAGAGCACCTAGCCCAGTGCTGCAGATCCCAGGTGCTCAATAAAGAGCAGCAATTAGTACTATTAGGATTTCCTCTCTGCCATGTGAACTGGACCAAAAGTTTCCTGGGCTTTAATTGGTCCCTCTCCCAGTCTGAGATTGATGATGCTGTAGTCGAGTGGCCACATCTCTGCTTCCTCCTAAAATAAATGGCCACCCACAGTGGCAGCATGTGGAATTAGAATGTTAGCCGAGTGTGCCTCCCCATAATGGAGCTCATTTTTTATACAACTGGGAACTTTTTTAATAAAGAAAGATATAAAATAATCTCATTGCCGCCACTGCAGAGCATAGGAAGCATTAGGTGGTTCCCCAGTGAGCTGCTTAATTCAATTTTATTAATTTTGCCACGGAGGTGCAGCTCGACTTCAGTAAGGTCCTCCAGGGGATGGGAGGGCCAGCTGTCTGGGTGGCAACTCCCCAAGGGAGTCACAGGATGACCTTCCAAAGGGTACTTGAGAAGACCCCTGCCATTGCTGACAGTACAGAGTGTCTCTTCGTTTACCTCATCTGCAAAGAACAGAGCTTCAATCTCTGACACCTCTAATTTTTCACACCGCCACACTGTGTTTGCTCTGCAGCTGTGTTTGATTATCCCAGAGAAAGCAACCTTATTATAACCAGGCCATTCACAGCTAAAGTCATCAGCATTGTCACTATAAATCCTTATTTCCAAGGCCTTAAGAGTTTGTGTGGGGAGAGGGAGGACACACAACTTTGTCCTTCAAGACTGACCAAGATCACTTGCTGTCATTTAATAGAGATAATTGTAACCACTTATCCAGGACCTTCTGTATACCTAGCACTCTTACTTAAGTTTTTCCAGTCCCAACTCTATGGCTATACAGAGGGAGGAACTAAGATACAGAGAAGAGAAAACCCTCAGTCCAGGTCATACAGAAAAGCTGTTCACAAACCTAAGGATGTATTCTGGCCTTAATTCCTAGACCTATTTCCCCTGCCTTTTTATTTTATTTTTTTTTAACTACATAGAACCCCAGAGAGCCTTTCATTACCTCAGGATACACATGCCATTTCACATCGTGTGACCTAATTACCTGCTTTTTTTTTGGCTCTTCCTACTTGTCAGACTTAACCAGTGACTAGTAGAAAAGACAAACGATGTACCCAAGTGCCCCAGAAGGCCAGAGAGCTATTAGAGGAAGCCAGCATTTTAGCATCAGAGAACCTGGGAGTGTTTGGGAGCAGCCAGTGCTTAAGGGCCAGATGCAAATACAGAAAAAGGTCCACAAATTGTATTTCTTTATTTAAATATGAAATCTATGACTTAGTGCTACTTTCTGTGGGAGCCTGTTTCACCAGCTGTCCAAGTAGAGACTACATTAGAGGCTTCTGATCCTGGAGGCAGGAACTAAGAGTTCCAGAGCTAGGACTATTCCTAGCTGGCTCACAGCCACAGAAGCCACCCACCTCAAATACCCACCGCCTCCCAGAGCCTCCAGGAAGAAGGAGGTGGAGGAGATATCTTGGGGGCTGGCTGAGGTGATGAAGAAGCAAGGCTAAGAGGGCCCCCATGAGGACTATGATTTGCTCAGAGTACCAGTGATTGTCTGCTGGCAAGTCACAAGGGTCAAAGCCAAGTCCAGGCTCAGTTTTTCACCAGTCATAAGACCAGCAGCAAATGCTGTCATGTCCCTGAGCTTTAGTCTGGTCAGAGTCAAATAGCACCACATCTGGCACCGAATGTATGGTCAGGGATTTGTTTACTGACTCTACTTGGTGGCTATGTTTTTATAAAGGTGAAGGAAGGATGTGCCTTTTGTCATATTCCAACCTGAAAAATTGCATTAGAAAATCAAGTAGCTCCTCTTTGGTCACAGCTACTATCTGCTCAACATCTGCACTGCCTTCACCTCCCAGCAGCCCCATGCAATCGGCCTTATTATTTCATAATAATAAGTGATGGGGGAACATCACTGAGCTGACAAGTGACAGAGCCAGGAGTCAAACCCATGTGTGTTGACCCCCACGACTTGTGCTTGCTTCCTCTACTCAGGAGCATCTCAACCCAGCTGACAGTCACACTGGTCATCAGAGCAAAGCTCTCAACATCCAGCTTAATTCTCTCAGGTTAACTCTCTCTGTCCTCTCTGTCTTCCTGCTCCTGCCCCAGGTTCACAACCGAAACCTGCTGTCCCTGGACTTTGACCGCGTAACCCGCACAGAGAAGATCTATGATGACCACCGCAAGTTCACCCTCCGGATCCTCTATGACCAGGCAGGGAGGCCCAGCCTGTGGTCACCCAGTAGTAGGCTGAATGGTGTCAATGTTACGTACTCCCCAGGGGGCCATATTGCCGGCATCCAGAGGGGCATCATGTCTGAGAGAATGGAATATGACCAGGCAGGTCGCATCACATCCAGGATCTTTGCTGATGGGAAGACGTGGACCTACACATACTTAGAGAAGGCAAGTGTCTCCCTGTCCCCATGATGATCCTTGCCACGTTAAATGTCAGTGATAATGCCTCAACCAAGGGCCAGGCATAGGTTGCTGAATTCTGTGGAATAAATCTGACTCATGTGGTCTTCACATGAAGATAATTCGTTTTCCAAAAAGAAATGTTCAGGAAAATCTGCCACAGAAGTTGAGGGTGTCCCATGAGTCATCTGGATGAATCATGGTGATAGTGTAGCAGGTAGGAGGCCTACAGCAGGAAAATAGGAAAGTCTTGACTGACATGGAAGAGCTCAGAGCAGCCCCAAAACTTCCTGAACTCACAGAACAGAGCAGGGTCTGCTCCCAGGCCCAGCCTACATGGTACAGTACCATGACAGAGAACTAGGCAGAAGCCTGGGGATGGGATTAGTCAGGCAGTGCTTCCTCCTGAGCTTCTGGTGTTGGGCATGGCCTTGGTAAATGCCTTCTGCTTCAGAACTCACTTTGTCCCAGGGACTAGGAATTAGAGGTGATCCCCAAATCAAAAGTTGGTCCCAAATAGGAGAAAATGGTGACTTTGATGTCTAGATATGTGTAGGCCTGTTGTCTGCTTACTTTTCCTGAGGAAAAGTCCCAAATTCATGCCCCAGTTCTCACACCCAGATTCCCACTTTGTTTCCTATTCCTGGTCACCTTTCCAGGGCCCAGACCCTGCTGGCTCTGTGGTAAGTGTTTCCTGACTGGGATGGTGGGTGAGTTGGAGGTAGGGCTGAGAGGAAGAAAGAACTTGGAGGTCATCCAACATTCTGAAAACCCAAGCCAGTGAGGGAAAGAGCTACCCCACTGCCACACAATAAATTTGTTGTTTGAAACCAGATTGTCTCTTCCCATCACAGCACACCCAATCCTGGGACTACTTTAGAGAACTGTTTGCTTGAATAGAAAGACTGACTTGAGAAGTCAATCTGGAGTGAGGAAACCAGAAGGGAGGCTGTTATACATACTTCAAGCCCATACTTCCCAGACTTCCTCACACCCCATCTTACCCAGAAAAGAGCAGGCCTGTAACACAAAAATACATGGCTGCTCACTGAGGGAAGCAGATGGCCCTGCCAGGGCCCAGGGACGAGAAGAAAACCCCACTGCCACACATCTGTGACCTTTTTGCAGGATCCTATTGCACCTGGACTGGGAAGCTGTGGTTGGGCATAACTCAGCAGAACCACCATTTTCTTTGGACTTCCATCTCTTTAAGACTTTGATGGTCAGACTTCCCCTTCCCCTCCCACCAAACTCCTCTCATCTCTTGCTTTTCTTCTCCCTCCAGTCCATGGTACTGCTTCTCCACAGCCAGAGGCAGTACATCTTTGAGTTTGACAAGAACGACCGTCTCTCCTCTGTGACGATGCCCAATGTGGCCCGGCAGACGCTGGAGACCATCCGCTCCGTGGGCTACTACAGGAACATCTATCAGCCCCCCGAGGGCAATGCCTCGGTCATACAGGACTTCACAGAGGATGGCTACCTGCTCCACACCTTCTACTTGGGCACCGGCCGCAGGGTAGTTTATAAGTATGGCAAGCTTTCAAAGCTGGCGGAGATGCTGTACGACACCACCAAGGTGAGCTTCACCTACGATGAGACGGCAGGCATGCTGAAGACTGTCAACCTGCAGAATGAAGGCTTCACCTGCACCATCCGCTACCGTCAGATCGGGCCCCTGATTGACCGGCAAATCTTCCGCTTCACCGAGGAAGGCATGGTCAATGCCCGTTTTGATTACAATTATGACAACAGTTTCCGGGTGACCAGCATGCAGGCTGTGATCAATGAGACTCCACTGCCTATCGACCTCTATCACTATGATGATGTATCCGGCAAGACCGAGCAGTTTGGGAAATTTGGTGTCATCTACTATGACATCAACCAGATCATTACCACAGCAGTCATGACCCACACCAAGCACTTCGACGCTTACGGCAGGATGAAGGAGGTGCAGTATGAGATTTTCCGCTCACTCATGTACTGGATGACAGTCCAGTATGACAACATGGGGCGGGTAGTGAAAAAGGAGCTGAAGGTGGGACCCTACGCCAACACCACCCGCTACTCCTATGAGTACGATGCCGACGGCCAGCTACAGACGGTCTCCATCAATGACAAGCCACTCTGGCGCTACAGTTATGACCTCAACGGGAACCTGCACTTGCTGAGCCCCGGGAACAGTGCACGGCTTACCCCGCTCCGCTACGACATCCGTGACCGCATCACCAGGCTAGGCGATGTGCAATACAAAATGGATGAGGATGGCTTCCTGAGGCAGCGGGGTGGGGACATCTTCGAGTACAACTCGGCAGGTCTGCTCATCAAGGCCTACAACCGGGCTGGGGGCTGGAGTGTCCGGTACCGCTATGATGGCCTGGGGCGGCGGGTGTCCAGCAAGAGCAGCCACAGCCACCACTTACAGTTCTTCTATGCAGATCTGACCAATCCCACTAAGGTCACCCACCTCTACAATCACTCTAGCTCTGAGATCACATCCCTGTACTATGACCTGCAGGGGCACCTCTTTGCCATGGAGCTGAGCAGTGGCGATGAGTTTTACATAGCTTGTGACAACATTGGAACCCCCCTTGCTGTCTTCAGTGGAACAGGCTTGATGATCAAACAGATCCTGTACACGGCTTATGGGGAAATTTACATGGACACCAACCCCAACTTCCAGATCATCATTGGCTACCATGGTGGCCTCTATGATCCACTCACCAAGCTCGTCCATATGGGCCGACGGGATTATGATGTGATGGCTGGACGCTGGACTAGCCCAGACCATGAGCTGTGGAAGCACCTTAGTAGCAACAACATCATGCCTTTTAATCTCTATATGTTTAAAAACAACAACCCCATCAGCAACTCTCAGGACATCAAGTGCTTCATGACAGGTAAGGACCAGGCCTCACTCGGGAGGCAGGACCCCCTCAGTTGCTCTGGTCACCTGATAAGACTTCATCTTCCCTGAGAAAGCCAGTGTGGGATGATAGGAAACACTTTTGCTGAGAGCATCAATTTCAAAAGTATATTTAAGGAAACACTAGTTCAGAGAGTTCTCTGGAAACAATGGTTCTGGCGTCAAATAAATTTGACAGAGCCAGTCACCACCATTTTTAAAGTATCATAATACATGTCAGTTTGGAACTGTTTAATATTTTTCTCCACTATTTCTCAAATGTATTTGACCATGAAAGCCCTTTTTTCACCATGAAATTCTAATATTTTACTGAGTGGAACCCTTGGAATGCACTTTGGGAGTTTTTGACATAGAAATTAAGTCGGCTCTGAGTCCGTAATAAGTTGGGTTAAGGTGTAGCTAAAAGAAAA
Organism: Hydrochoerus hydrochaeris; assembly: GCA_004027455.1. NCBI lineage: Eukaryota > Metazoa > Chordata > Mammalia > Rodentia > Hydrochaeridae > Hydrochoerus > Hydrochoerus hydrochaeris. The sequence continues at coordinate 417,050 of PVLA01000595.1, forward strand.
AACTCAGCTCTCAATTTATGATGATGGAATGGAAAATTCAGACCCTGGAGACAGACAACTAAGTGAAGGATCCACCATTTCTAGGCTATGATCTGTTACAAAAATTACTTAACCACTTTGAATTCCAGCTTCCTAGTCTGTAAAGTAAGATTAGAATACCTACCCTGACTCTAATTATGTAAGTATGCACATGATAAACCTTAAAGCAACCATTTAGAAAAGTCAAAACTAAAAGAGGCATGCTAATAAGTCAGTATAAGGAGTCAGGAGATAAAGCAGAAGAGTAAGGAAAGGTCTAAAGATGGCAGGAAAAGAAGAGAGAAAGGAAAAACAAATGGAACAAGTAATAAACCAATACCTACCTACAACCTGGTCACAAGAGTGAAATAAGATGCATTTCAGCACAGTGCCTGATTCATACTGATTCTCTTTCCTTTGCCCTCTGATTTTAAAAGTGAGCCCTGCCCAGTACTGCTGTGAAACCATCTTGCATATAAAGTATCCCCTAAGTCCCGTAGGCAGAGACGTCGCCGACTGCCACAGTTCTCCCACTGACCATTCCCAGGTTAGTCACAGAAGACCTCCAGAGTGGGAGTAGCTATGACATCTGAACTTGTAGTAGGCAAACATTGGGCACATCCCAGCTTGCAAACCTGGTGGTCTCCGGAAGTTTTCTCCTTGGGCACAGTTTTCTTACTCCATCTTTTTTGAAAGTTCCTTCCTTCCACAAGTGCCACCAATGTGCAGACTTTCTCTTAGGCACTGGGTATAAAGTTCTCACCACCACTCACTCATCCCCAGCCCGAGAAATGCACGCTGTGAGAGGGAAAACATAATAATGCTGTCCAGTGTGACGTGATGTGGGTTTGCAGAGGTGGCTTTTGAGGCACAGAGCAGCATCAACCACTCTCCCCTGGGGGTCCTTGGGAGGCTTCCAGAGCCACTGATTTGATGGACACCAATTTCTTAGCAGGTGTTCATCAGGTAATGAGGACAAAGACATCCCAAGGAGTAGTAACAGCATGTGCAAAGAACATAGGGCATCACAGATGGCTCTCATGAGTGCCCCTTATGGATGTGGCTTCCTGGCTCCTGGAGTTAGTAGCCTCATCTGGACCTTGTTTCTGCTGACAGCAATAAGAACATTGCTTTCTCAGGGAAGGATTCCAAGTTATTATGTTGACAGCAGGAGTCCCAAGCATGGAGAAAAGGAGAAAAAGGTGGTGCACGGGTGTGATGAAAACATACTTGTGGCCTAGGGATCAACATGAATATCCCAATAGTGTTTCCCAGCATTCACCATGCTCAACTTGGCTGCTAGCCCTAGAGAAACATGACAGATCCAGGTGACATTTCCATTACATCTGTCTGCATTAAGCACCCCCCTGCCTCTCTTCACGGTTTCCTGTGAGACATCTTGGTGGCTTACTGTAGTGGAAAAAAATGGTGCAATAATAAATACACTTTTCCATCAAAAACAACTTGCAGTTCGCCAAAATACTGTTACTCCTTTACCCTCTCCCTCTTTTCTCTGTACATCACCATATGTACGTGATCTCTTTCCAGAATAGCAATAACATGACCAACTGCTCTGTGCCAGACATTTGCACGTATGATCTCTTTTAAACTAGGCAACATCCCTGTGAGATCACCATCATTATCTCCATCCTACAGATGGGACAACTGAGGCCCCAGAGTCACACAGACCAGTGCTCTCTGACTCCAGAATAGTTTCCAGGTCAATCACACTGGTCTCCAATCCCATTGTTAACAAAGCAACCCATATGCAATGGCATTTTCATTTTGGTTTTCATTTTTTAGTCAGGTAAATCTGGCAAGTATCATATTATTTATGCGCACTCTGTGCCAGTCCCCTACTAGGATCCAGAGGGAAGTAAGGCTTGGAGGCTGTCTTCAGGGAACACATGACTGCTTTTCTCAAATGTCTTTCCTATTCCAGTAAAACACTAACACAAAAGGTTGGCAAAACAATCCTTAAGTGTGACATACTCATATTTCCTAGTTTAATCCATACCATTTAAATACAAGTGTTTGCCATGACCCACAAAATTGATTTCACTACATAGTGAGTACTGTCACACAGTTTGAAAACTATGGTGTTCAAAAGTGAGATATCACATAAACAGTCAAGCTTTTAGCAGATTGGGAAAGATTTGTTAATAAGAAACTAAGATGCTATTAACTCTCAACAAACTTTACCTTTTATCTTCCATGTGAGCTACATGGATCCTCACTCACACTCAGCCACCACAATTTAAAAAAAGAGCGTAATTTTCTTCCAAAAATGTCTTCAGGAGTCCTGAGATATGTTCCAGTTGGATTGGAACAGTCCCTTGGGCTGGGGAGACAGAATGCCTGAAACAAGAACTAAGTCAGCATCTCTAAAACTGAGTGAAGATCCAGAAAAGAAAGAGAAGTCAGAATGGGACTTTGGGAAGGCCACCAAAACATCTTCCAGGAATATGTGGCACACTTAATCTTCTCCTGCAGCCTGGGAGGAGAGGAATGCCAACACCACCTAGAGAGGCAGAAAGTGGGGCCAGAGACATCAAGTAAGCGGCCCCACCAAGAAAAGGCAAAACTGGCATTAGAGTTCTGCTGTACCTCCAGACCCTTTGTGTTTGGATCAGAATACATTTCATGAGCAACAAAGCTGGACACATATACAAAGGATGATTATTGCTTGCATTTTATTACTCTGGGATGCATGAGTAAAGAGAAGGCCTTTAATGGGAGGGAAATGTCTACCTCTGTAAGAAAACTACAACTCCCAACTCTTCAAAAAAAGCCCTGTAGGAACACCAATGAATAAATACTTCTTCAGCATTTTTCCAAAAAGCATAAGAAGAAAGTTTCCCATCTTCCATCACTCATAATTAAGGTCGAGCCCTCCTTTCAGACCCCTGCTTTTCTGAGAATTTACAATATTCCACATAGAAGCTTTCTTTGCAACTACAAATTCAGATGCAAGTTCTCAGCCTTTAGCAAAATGGCTTTGTAAGCCATTTTCCCCTGTTCTGTTTGTTTTAATTTCCCAGAGAACCATCTGCCAAGAGTCATAGAATCAGAGACTCAGAAATTCAATGGGGAAAGAAACTCTGGAAAAAAAATTGGTCTAAGCCTTTCCTCAAGTGAGAAATTAGAGATCCCAAGACATGGAGGCATGGGTTGGGGGCAATGGAGAACAGGAACTGGGCTCGATGCTTCAAGTATACTAGATCTAGTAATTTATGTACAAATTTGGAAGAGCTTCTGCTGTATGATAACTGGTCTTAAATGATAATACTATTGGTATTCTTCTCTATGAATTAGTTAAAACCATGTCTATTGTTAGTATGCAAACAAAGGAATGAAACTTCAGAGAAGTTAAGTTAAATTACTCAAGTTCACACAGTTTGTAAGCTGAAGAGCCAAAATTTAGATCGTTTTTCTGGCCTTAGCTACTGCACTCTCTTCTATGATCCTGCCTAGTAAAGCTGACCTGAGAGCACCTGGATTTTTTTTTTTTTCCTACATGTTTGCAGTGCCCTTTCCCCCATTACTCCATCTCTGGTCCTCTAGGTTTCCCATCCAGCAGAAGAGCCTGGTGATAACAAAACAAAAGCAAGGCAAACATAAGGTCCTTGAAAGGAAGAGAAAAGCGGGACATAGCCCTTGGCCCCACAGGTCACTCCCACGGTGGGATGAGATCAGCATCAGCAAGTGCTGGGGGAAAGTAGTTCTCAACAAGACCTTACACAGGACCTCCTGCCAGGGGAATCTCTCCAATGGAAAGAAACCAAAATGGGAGGAGCCTTAAAGCTCTGCTCAAAACCTTTCCTCCCTGGGACTTTGGATTCATGAGTCTCTCATCAACAACTACCGTGGTGCCTCTTCCCAATGAAGGCTGAGCCATCCTAGGACACAGGATGTTGGTCTCTTCCTGTCCTTGCCTGTCCAGGCCCTGTCCTTTCTGGTTTTTTCTCTAGCTTTCTGAGCTCCTCTTGCCCAGCCTACCAGAAGTGCCACCCCTCCACTGATGCCTCACAAACTTTACACAGCTTTTCATGTCTGGCTTCAGTGCTGTCTTCTATATGTGAACTTGTCAGCCTACCTAGCAGAAAGGTTTGTGTCCTTCTCTGATTTTTTTCCATGTTTTAGATATTATCTACACCATTCTGACACACCAGCGCCCAGGGGCCTGGGAAATCTGTGACACGGTGCCTACTGACGCTTAATGTTACTCCACCACAGGGGCCAAGTACTTAGCAATACATCCTCAACCCTCTCTCCTCCCTCAGACCTTGGGTTCCTGATTCTATTCTTCAGTGAGTCAAATGTTCCTGGCAAAACCTATCTATCCCTACATCTGATAGTGTATCACTAGGAACTCGAAATTATGTTGTACAATCTGCTACTCCCATGCCTATGACCCTCCAGCCCAGGGTACAGCCTGGAAAATGAGAACACAAGGAGGTTCCGTGACTTCCTTCAGCTTATTTAAAGGAAATAAAAGTCAGGAGGAGCAAGGGGAAACACTTTGATTTAGAACCTCCCGTCTCTATGCCCGGTGGTGCTCTGAGCCTGAGGATTTTATTCCTGCTGAGAGTAAGAAGGGGAAGGGCAGTTTATTTCTTTCTGGAATTGTCTCTTTGCAAATCATTCATTAAATTCTTCTTTTTGGGAAGAGGGATTGAAAGGAGGATAGGAGAATGGGGGAGGGGAAATCAAGTTATATTGTGTACAGGTACAAATGTCCTCTAATGAGTGTGATCATTATGTATATCTAAAACGTGCCAGTAAACTTAATTAATTTTAAAAAATCCCTTTGGGGTCTAGCTATCCTTTTTGAGTTTTTCTATTGATAGTAGAGGTAGAGGTGGGGGATCCTCATCCATCAGCAGCTGCCCCTAGGTACAAAGCTGGAGACCCCGGAGCTGGAAGCGAGAGTAGAAAGGGAAGGCTGGAAACTTCGGTTCTACCTTGGTTTCATCTTTCTTGGGAGCAAAACCTGCATGGAAAGAGAACATTTGTCTCTAAGACTGTGAGACAGTTTTCCAGCGCTTTGTAGCAGTGGCTCTCCTGCCAGCGGTTCCCCACATCCATGCCTCCACCTGCAGCCTCATGGGGCTGCTGGATTGGGATGAGGAAAGAGCAGGAGTTCACTTACTCCATGGGGGTGTTTCTGCTTCTCTTCCACCCAGATGTCAACAGCTGGCTGCTCACCTTTGGATTCCAGTTGCACAACGTGATCCCTGGATACCCCAAACCAGACATGGATGCCATGGAACCATCCTATGAGCTTATGCACACACAGATGAAAACTCAGGAGTGGGACAACAGCAAGGTACCTCCCACACATGGCAGCCCACACCTTGGCGCCTTCTGATGCTGCAAGAGAGGGTTCCCTCCAGCTTGGCAGGAAAGCTCTGGCACTGATGGGAACTAAGGCAGTGTCTCCACAGGGTCTGCCAAGGGTAGTTAGCAAACAGTAACTCTGTCACCAGGCAGGCCGTGGGGACCCAGCTGAGGCAGCACATGGGCACAAGCTGCATGAAACAGTTTTGTGTGCCACAGTGAGTTTAAAGTTCTACAGAAAGAATAAGCCTTTGTTACTGTCTAAGCAAAAGTACAGGGAGAAAAGACCTATTGTAAATACAAATATGACATTTTCTCAGCACTCAATGCACCTGGCCTTGGGTGAGGTTTTCCACTTAACTCACAAATATCCTATGGTGTTTTCATCCTTATCTTGCAGATTTAATGCCTGAGGCTTCCCAATATCATGCAGCAAGGAGGGTTAGAGCTGGAATCTAATCCCAGATTTGTCAGTTCTCTATTGCTAAGTAAAGAGCCTGGCTGGCACACTACAGGTGTTCAAAAAACATTACTTTTTTCTTATCTTCCTTTTATATCCCAATTTCAAAAACTTAACTTCTATATCTGAAAAGAGCCTTAAAAACAGTCCCATCTCACTCCCTTACTTCAAGCATTCATTTGCTCAGTCCCCAGCTGCACCATTCATATATTCTCTACTGGCTGCCCACTCACTTAATGCAGGGGTGAATCAGGCAAAGACCAGGTCATCAAGGGGATCCCCCCCCAGGGAACAATAGGGAAGAGCAGTGCTGCCATATAACATCCTGGAGCTGCTAGGAAATTTTCCCACCCATATCTTATTCCAGGCTTATTCCTTTAGGGTTCATCTTAGCTATCTCCTTCCGCCAGAGTAAAGAAGGCAGGTCTGCACCTCTATGTTTAGGCAGCATTTTATATTTTCCTCTTACAAAGCACTCCCCACAATATCTTAATTCCTATTTTCTTTCTTGTCCCTTCACCAGACTCTAAACCACAACAGCTTAAGTCTCCTTAAGTATCAAGCACACTGGCTGCCTACCACCTTCTAGGCACACAGAAAACTTTTGTTGACGTTGCTGGTTGAAGAAGTAGCCAGCCCAATTGACAGATAAGGAGACCAGATTTCAGAGAAAAACTTAACCCAGGACACATGCTGGGAAGTGCCAGAAGGCAGCGAGAACCCAGACCTGCCTGGCTTTGAGACGGTCCTCTTTCTGCCACCCTGTGCTGCCTTAGCCCTTGCCTGTCCCCACCACCCCAAGGCTTTGCCCCAGATGCCCCAGCATCTGCTTCCAGGCTGATTGCAGCAGTACAGCTCTTTTCTCCCTGGCCAGCTTCCCTTCTGCACTCCACAGAGTCCCTGTCTCTGACTGCCTGTTTGCCAACCTCGCCTGTCAATGAATTATTGATTTCTGCCCTTGGCAAGCATCAGGGATCTTTGTTGTTGAGCACTCCAGCTTTTGTGAAACTCTAGGAAATAATTGTTCACAGACAGGGTTCTATTAATTATAAAGAAAACTTAATTTCAGTGGGAGGTGACAGGCCTGTTTCTAAAGCCATTTCCCTGGGTTGCTGATAAGCCCTGGAGCCCTTCTGATCTCCCCAAGCTCCCCAAGCCATGGACAAACATAGTACACCAAGATAGTAGGCCCTACCCTGTCCCCCAAGCAGCCACATGGGGTCACCTGAGCAGCCCTAAAGAAGCACTGTGGGGCAGAGGCTCTCCTTGAAAAATCACATGTAAATACAGTACAGAGCAATCGAAGAGTGAGAGAGCGGATACAGAGCACCACTTTTTCCCTTCCTGTACCTTGATAGCCATGGCTCATCTTTCGAGTCCTAACTCAAACACGAGCCTTTCTCCACCTTTCTCCATCTCTCTCCTCCCCCTTCAGCCTGAGCTGCTTCCAGGCCTTGTTTTCTTCTCCCTACTGCAGCAGCCCTTGAACATGAGCCTCTGAGATCAGACAGAACTGGCTTCGAAGGTTGGCTTGGTATTAGTTGTCTTACTATAAGCCAGTTATAACTTTTCTGAGCCTTAGTAGCCTTAGGAGAAAAAAAAAAAACAAACGGAATAACAGTACTTACCATATGAAATTACTGTGATGATCAAATGAGACAATGAATGGTAATGTTTTAGCTTGAAGATCAATAAAAGTTAGCTATAGCTGTTATGCTTTCCTGTCTTGAGACCACCTGATATTACACTGTGACTGTACTTATGGTTGTGCTGTCTGGGTGGGCTGTCAGTTCTACATCTGCAGTGCTCAGAATAGGACAGCCCAGAGCAGACGCTCCTGAAACAGTCTCAGGAGAGAAGGGTGGGTGGATGGATGGATGGATTGATGGATGGGGATGGCTGGATGTACTGGCCATGAGCAATACAGATTGATGCTACAGGTTAACAAATATGAACAGATTTGACTATTTTAAACTGATTCTTAAGATTCGTTTCCTCTGTCTCTCTTTCTCTCTCTCTCTCTCTCTCTTACTGTCCTCTTTCATCAGTCTATCCTTGGAGTACAATGTGAAGTGCAGAAACAGCTCAAAGCCTTTGTCACCTTAGAACGCTTTGACCAGCTCTATGCCTCCACAGTCACCAGCTGCCAGCAGGCCCCAGAAACAAGGAAGTTTGCATCCAGCGGCTCAGTCTTTGGCAAAGGGGTCAAGTTTGCCTTGAAGGATGGTCGAGTGACCACAGACATCATCAGCATGGCCAATGAGGATGGACGGAGGGTTGCTGCCATCCTAAACAATGCCCACTACTTAGAGAACCTGCACTTCACCATCAACGGGGTAGACACCCACTACTTTGTGAAACCAGGGCCTTCAGAAGGTGACCTGGCCATCCTGGGCCTCAGCGGGGGTCAGCGAACCCTGGAGAATGGGGTCAACGTGACAGTGTCGCAGATCAACACCATGCTCAATGGTAGGACTAGACGCTACACAGACATCCAGCTCCAGTATGGGGCACTGTGCTTGAACACCCGCTATGGGACGACGCTGGACGAGGAGAAGGCGCGGGTGCTGGAGCTGGCCCGGCAGAGGGCCGTGCGCCAGGCATGGGCTCGCGAACAGCAGAGACTGCAGGAAGGCGAGGAGGGCCTGCGGGCCTGGACGGACGGGGAGAAGCAGCAGGTGCTGAACACAGGGCGGGTGCAAGGCTACGATGGCTTCTTCGTGATCTCCGTGGAGCAGTACCCAGAACTGTCAGACAGCGCCAACAACATCCACTTCATGAGACAGAGCGAGATGGGCCGAAGGTGACAGAGAGGGCTAAGGCCTGGACTTCTTGCCAAAGACAGCTACTCTTTTGTGGCCGCATACCTGACTGTGTTGTACTTTAAAAAAAAAAAAAAAAAAAACTTTTTTAATAAGTGCAGAAAACAGAAAGATACCGGTTGCATTGTTAATTCATGCAACATTCTTTTTTTTTTTTAAAGAAAAGAAAAACACAGATTTGGCCTTCACACATTTTTTGCAAAGAACAGAAGGTATTTTTTTTTTCTGTAGTGTGATCACAATGAAAACTTTATTGTCTTTTGTTCCCTTTCTCCTTAAGGAATTCTCCCTGTTGTTTGGGGTACTTTTCTCTTCCCTTTGGGATACACGTCCCCCGGGATGTGTCCTCCTCCGTTGCTAGGTACCCAGTGTGATGTGAGACACAAGTGTCTGTGCTGACTTGTCCCATGTGCAGCCCTTTCTTCTTTGACTGGGGTCAGGCAGGAGTGAGGGGTGCTGAGAGTGATGAGCCTGTGGGACCTCAGGAGTTTTGGCTAGGCCCCCACAGATGAATGATGGGTGCTTACTCACTGTGCTCTGTGCCTCCAGAGGACCACAGATGGCTTCATCTTGCTCTGGAAAATATCATGGTATCACTCAGTACCTTTCCAGACTGCCCAGAACTCCTGTCCAAGCTTTATATTTTGATGCTACATGAAATCCCTCCTCCCTTTTTCAAATCTTGTATAATTGTTGGTGCCACCCCCATTCTGGGATAGAGGAATTGTCCCCAGATCCTTTCCCCAGTATGGTGACATAACATCCTGGAGCTACGAGCCCCACCCTCTTCAAGAGGTGAAAGCACCCAGGATGTCTGTGATTGGTTGATCCTCCATGATGTCCCTTACTGTCTCCTCTCTCCCAAAGCCAGATGTGAGAACCAGCACTGCACAGCAAGCCCTCCATGTGGGCACCAAGTCTAGGGAAGGGAAGGATGCCCCCTCCCCATGACTTCGGGTACCTTCCCTCCACTGCTCAGCTGCCACCACTGAGAAATAAAAGGATGGCGAGAGGTGCTTGGTGGCCTTTGATCCTGGAAAGATACAGAATTTAAAAAGTCAGCCAAAGAAAGGAGTAAGCGAAGGCATGAGCCAAGCATCTTTCTAACCAGCTCCCTAAGTTGCCTCTGCCTTCCCTGGGCAGGCTCATCCCAGAACTGGGGTACAGCAGCCTGGGCCGTCAGGAAACCCCTTCTGTGAAATTCCTCTAGAAAACAATTTTCCCTCTAGAGAAGCCCAACCAGGGTTTTGTTTTATTTTTAAAGAGAAAAAGAAAGGAGCTACTTTAGTGTAGCCTTTCAGGGGCGTACAACTCTACTACCATCCGGGGCCAGTCCTGAGGCCAATGCCCATGGATCAGGAGGCCAGGCCAGCATTGTTCCTGTGAAGACCCATGTCTGCATCATCAGGAAGAGGCTGGCAGCCTCCCAGGAGCCAACACAGCCCACGGCTGGAGGCTGCCTAGGGGGAGGCAGCGGCTAGGAGACCCGGAAGGCAAGGAGGGCAGAGAAGGGCAGCCGCACAAGCTGGGAGCTCCTTGTTCGAGGATCTCATTCCTGGTTCATCTGTCTAATTACCATTGTTATGACCACTCACAGGAGGCTCTGGGAGACAGGAGGGGAAGCCCGATGCTTCTGTTTGAGCTAGGCTTCTTAGAAAATGGGACTTTATGGGTTACATTGACATTAAGTGTGGAAAATGAATTCTGAGTCCAAGCTATTCCCCGTGGAACCTTGTTGGACTGATAAGCTCATGGCACCTTTATAGCCTTACTCACAGAGTCTTCAGAATGTGACACAAGTTAATGAAACCAAGAAGGTCTCGTACTGCATGAGAATCGGAGCAACACATAATCCGGGTTCTGCCTGGCACAGGGAGGTATTCAGAGCTTCTCGGGGAGGGGAGATCTTGCCTTACGTCATTAGAGGATGTGTTTCGCTAAGTGCTCTTCCTGTTTCCAAAAAAAAAAAAAAAAGTCACACTGCCTCAACAGTGTGCTGTGGCCTGTTTGTCCACCGGTTGCCCCTTGCTGCTCGACCCAGAGCTCAGCTGAGCCAGGTTCACTGCTCCCCAGGCCCACTGCACATGCCATGCGCTGCTTTCTTAGATAGAATGGAAAACAGTTTGGCCTGAAGAACACCAAGTTAGTGTTGTTTGTTTGTTTGTTTGTTTGATCCAAAAGAAATTTATGCCTCTCAAAATGCACTCCTGCTATAAAGGTCACTGGGCAAACTCTCCCACCTGCCGACCTAGTTGACCATTCCCATCTTGGCTGCCTACTATCAGCTAAGGCCATGTACTTGGAGGTCAGAGACAACGTATGGTTCAAGGGAACCAACTCCCTAAACCTGTCCCTCTCCACTGCCCACTTCCCCGAAAGAATACAGTGGACTAATTTTAAGGATCAAAAGCACAGAGAATTATTAGGTGTTCCTTTATGTAAAGGAATAATCCTATATATGTTTTTCCTGGTTTGCATGCCTGGCTTCTGCAGCCCTAAGCTTTAAAGAGGAACTGTGGGGTGGACAGTACCATGTCCCTTTGTTTTACACTGTGCTGTCATATAGAACAGAGGATCTGGCCTTGGCCCTTTGAAGCTGGTTCCCATTCAGGCTGGCAAGTGACTCAGGACCTCCCCTCTCAATCTGTCCCCTCAGAGACCAGCAGTCCCAATCTCATGGCAAGGATGAGTCTGAAGGCATACACCAGAGTTCTCTGTGTCTATTTAGTGCATGCCAAGCATCAACCCCTAGCCTTGATGGCACCTGCCCTTTTGGCACTAATCAGTCAAACCTCTTTCCAATCGGTGAAGTGGTCAGACCTCCTGCACTTCCCAGGTGCCTGATTCTGCAGTAAGTTGGCTTCTGATGCTAGAATGTTTATTTTAGAGTAGTTCCTGCTTTCTACCCTCCACAACTGCCAGTCAGCCTCTCTGCCACTACCTTAATAAGACCTTATTGATTCTCTGACTTTTTTTTTTTGAGATAGATCTAGCCCCATCTAGCCTCAAACTCCCAAGTACTAAGACCCAATTTTGTCTTTTATGTGATAAGATTTCCTTTTACCCAACCTCTAGCCAGACATTGTTGGAAGAGAGGATGATGACAGCAGGAGGGAGGGGAGGGATTCCACAGAATACCAACCTTTGACGACAGCCTCTGACACTTGCTTCAGAATTGCTGGCTGAGAAGTAACCCAAGGTCCACACCAGTGCCTGACTTCTACTTAGGGGTGGAGGTTTGGAAACAATCCCTAAGAAACTGACTAGAGGCTAAGAATGGCCAGGAGATGTGTTTCCAGAGGATCAGGGTAGGGTGGAGTTGGAAGCAGAAGATGATGCTGAGGTAGGGAAGGTGAGTGAACTGGGCAGTGCTTTGTAGACACAGAAAAAGGAGTCAGAATTTTAAAAAAGAAGAAAAAAGGACCTTTTCAGCTGTGACTTTTCAGTCTCACCTTTATAGACAGCAGTGATTTCCATTCTGCAAAGACAAGGCTTTCAGTGTGAAATCTGAGAATGTAATTTGACCATTTGCAGCTTTGTGTCTGTAGTGGTCCTGTGGGGACAGCAGGGACACTGAGCTTGGTGCCCAGCAGGAAGGAGCTTCCTGGTCCTCAGCAGGGTCCCAGGCTCAGGGGTTTGACTACCTGACACTCAAAGTCCAGTCTGTCCTCCATTCTTCACAGCAGCCACTAAGCCAAGGAAGTGGCACCTATTCCTGGTCAGGGGACTCTGCTCCTGACGGGTCCCAGAGAGAACCCAGCTCCTCCTTTCCCTCATTAGGACTAAAGCCTTCCGTTTAAGGCACATTGTTCCCAGCTAGGGTCGTACACTTATCTGTAGTTCAAGGCCCTTTTATTTTACCTTCCTGAACAGCAAGCTCATTTTAAAGACTCATTGCTCAGGTGACCGAAACTTTATCCTCTCCAACCTTTACATTCTCAAAAACCAGCTTGGGACCTTGACTGCCCCGGTTAGTGAGTGGTGCGCTCTGAGGTTTCATTATGGATGTGAAAGATCAGAGTCTGGGAGCCCTGCATGGGGGCCTATGTCATGTTTCCTTTCCCCTCAAATGCCAAAGGCATGAAACTGGGTGACCTCCTGGTCCCCAAGAAAATGTGATTTCTTCTGAGGGCAAACTGCCAAGGGAGGACTGGCCCTTGGGCAGGCTCAGCGCTCGCAGCGGAAGCTGAGCGGGAGGCGCCTGGCAGTGCCCCAGCAGCCCCGGATTCACCCACCACCAGAACCTCCCTTTTCTAAGTCTGCCTGTTGTTCTGAGGACTTCTGAACCTACAGCTCCGGCAAAGGACTGTGCCGTGCTGCCCCTGGATGACCAGCACTGGAGACTCTGGCCTTACCATGTGCAAATAGTTTTCCTGAAGTCTGGAACTAATTTTGAGAAGTTTTTTTCTCAACACTTTTGTGTTTCTAACACTGTATTCTTGACTGTGTAAATACCAACAAGGCTGTAAATAAATGCAGATGTAGATACCTTCTAGGAAAAAAGCATAAAAACAAAACCAGAAGTGATCCTGTGTAGCCTTCGTTGACAAATAAAAGAATATTTTGTGTTTAAAGGTGTTTGGTGGCCTTTGTTGGGAGATGGTGGCTGGTAAATGGATGACCTGGAAGAAGACTCAGCCCTACACCCCTGAACTTGTAAGCCCTCAAGATCTGGGCCAGTGATGTAGCTCAGCGCCTGCCTGGCAAGCGTGAGGTTGTGAATTCGATTCTCAGTACAAATAATAATAATAATAATAATAACCTAGACCTGTCCTGAAGAGGGGACCAGGCAGTGGCCACAGGCACTGCCCTGTCCACAGTGTCACTGCTTTCCACAGAGTGCATTTGGGGAAAAGGAAGAAAACTCCTTTAGCACTGAGAGTTTTTTCCCACTTTGTGCTTCTAATGTTTTTTTGTTTTTTAATCTAAGGTCATTATAATCATAGCACACGGTTGTTCTTCATCCTACTTTTCTTAACCTCACATTTTAACCAAACAGCCTTAGGAGGCAAAGGCAAGAGCAAGTCCTTTACGAAAGTTTGTGTATGAAACCAGCTCCCTGGTGGGAATGGCAATGCTTAGGAAAATCCAGGAGGTTGTTCTTTGTTAACAGGAATGAGGGTAAAGGCCTCATCCCACCCACTGGTCTCAGCACTGGCCCTTGGACAAGGAGCCCCTGGCTGCAGGCCCTTTCTGCACCTGGGTTATGGAAAGCGCCAGCCCACAGCACCATGGTGGGAGCTGAGAGGCACTGTGTGGCAGGAAAACCCTGCTTTTGGAGTCAGGCCACCTGGCTCCAGCACTTCCCCTGTGATCATCTCCAAGTCATTTAACCCTTCCAAGCCCAAAGTGCTCCAGTGATACTCACCCCGCTCAGGTCCTTTCAGGAAAGGGGCAACAAAAGACCTCACTGCTGGGAACTCTGTGGGACAGTCACACAGGGTAAGTTTTCTGCCTTTCACCTCCTCATCTTAACAGTCTTCCAAAGTCTAGTATTCTATCCGCTATGCAGTGGTTCTCAAACTTTGGCCAGAATCAGAATCAGCCTGAGGGCTTATTAAGCACAAGCTGTGGGCCCCACTCAGGACCTGAGTCAGTAGGCTGGTGGTGGCATGCCCTAGAATTTGCGTTCCAGCAGGATTCCAGGTGATACTACTTTGAGACCCACTAACTAACTACATTAACCTGTGTGCTGTTTACAGACCAGGCAGCTCAGAAGCACTCCAGACGCTGTTGGCCAACCAAATCTGCATTTCCACTAATAAAGTGAGAGACTCATTCTGCCCTTCTGTCTCTTCCCCACAAATACCGTGGTCCAGCCAGCCGCACGGGGGGCTTCCCCAGCCCAGGCGGGCCCCAGACTCACACCCTCAGGCCTTTGTGCAGTCTCAAGTCCAGGGGAAATAAATTTCTAAAGCCCTCCTGGCTCCTTCCCCTTAAAGGCACACACTGGACATCTGCCTGTGCTTCTCAACACTGTGTTACTCTGGGGTATGAGTTCCTGAGGGCCCCAGAGGCTGTGGCAAAACTTCTGCCTGTGTCTGCAGCCCGAAACAGATGCATGTCACCTAAGGTCAATCTTCTCTTTAGTCAACCACCCACTCCGATGCACTGTATTTGAGAAAGTGGGGTTCTCTGCTAGATGGAACCCTCACTGTATTGCCAGCCCCGGCTGCTCCACCCCCGTCAGGGCAGAACTACTGCAACTGCAGCAAGGCCTCCAAGAAGCAAGAAGGGGCAGAGGAGACATGTCCTTCCCAGCCTGGCCCTGACTGATGTGACCCCTCCACAGCCCCAGCATCAAAACTGTCTGGACTTCAGGCTTTCTGGATCCCTGGAAGCCATAGAAAAAAGTCTGTCACTACCCAAGGGCCCACCCATTTTCCCATCAGGCATTCCCCATGCACTTGTCAAGCCTGAAATTATCACCCAGGGATAACCGCCAGGGGGCTCCAGCCCCCACCCACAGACAAGTGCCCTTCCAAGGTCCCGTGGACTATAGGAGTTGTGAAAATATTCTTTCACCCTTGAAGAATCCAAAACACCTTTGTGGAGCCACATGTCTTACGAGGACAAATATCCCTTGTCAGGGGAAGATGCAGTCTTCACACCCTAAAGGAGAAGCTGAAATATTTTCCTATGTGCCCGGTAATCTGAGAGCCCAACCTGCCCATTGGAAAGTTAGTGATTCACAGTATCTACAGAACTTTTAAACAATGCCCACATGTAGGACTACCAGACATAAAAGGAGTATTTACTCCTGGACCAAGACCAGAAAAACCTTTGAAATTCCCTCTGATGGATATCTACATCCTCATACAGGGTAAGAATCTATGAGACCAGGGTGGGAGAGATGGGGGTCATTCTTATATATGTCATAAAACTTAGAGGAAGAATGGAAGGAGAATGGATGACTGCATGAATAAATTCCAAATCAGGATGAGGAAGAATTGTAATCAACCAATAGTGAATGAGCACTTCCTGTGTATCTTATATACCCCAAGCAGCCTTAGAAGACCTAAAGATGAAAGACAGGGCCCTTTGCTTATAACAATACCACTTAGTCTAAAGACTCAGAAGACAGACTCTGTGATAGGTACCAGGGAATGTGTTCTACATCACTACTCCAGAAGCTTCTGCATCCAGGCTTCTGGTGAGAACCCAGAAGTCGGGGAGAGGTGGCCAGAATGCCAGTCTCTGGTGTCAAGAGGCACCAAAAGTTTGAGTTCAGTAGAGGCAAAGACTACCAGTGTTACATTGGAAACAGGACAAGGCTGCCAGGGGCTCCAGCACTACTGTGTAAGGGTATGAACTACAGGGTACCAGGGCCAGGGCAAGACCCTAAAGGAAGGTTCAGGCTGAGGGCCTGGAGGAATGGGAAAGGCAAGGTTCCCAACCTGGCAGGTAGCTGAGCAGAAACCAGAGTGTCCACTTGAGACTGGCGTAGGTTCAGCTGCAGGAAGAACCGAGTCCTTGGGGATTTAAACTCTAATCGCCTGCCATAGTCATGACTGTGACAGCAGGCCCAGCACCCAGCTGCAACGTCTAATGTGCTCCTACCTGATAAGCCTGTGATTTGAGCTAGAAACTCAAAGACTAGCTGAAGAGGGGGGTCTCCAAGAGCTAAGAAAGAAACTCCATTGAAAACCACTTTCCACAGGGCCAAGGAAGGAGAGTGCAGGGTGGGCTAAGTGACTAGAGGAAAGAATCTTGGAAAATTTCCAGAAGAGGTGGATTTCGTGAGGAGTTGAACAGGCAGGAAAGGCTTCCTAGTGAGAGGAAGACCTGCTGTTTAGGTGAACTCAGGCAGCCGGATGCTTCACGCCCCATTCCTGTGAACCCAGACCAGGAAGGCATGAAACCAAACTTCCCAGCTTACCCTAATTCTTTTCATACAGTAGAACACAGTGGTTGATGTTTACACGTAGGACCCACTCCCCGGGCCCCTTGATATTTGCTGTGTTATAGGTGGCAGTTACATGCAAAGCCCAGCAAGTAGAGTTGCATGTAACTGTCTCCCCACTCTGTAAGCATATCAGAGTGCAAGTGAGGGAGAGTAATTACTTTACTCTCACGACTTCCTTCTGACATACCACATCTATTTATGACAACTGGAAAACCAGGAACAATTGCTACCTCCTTTCGTCTTCTCTTTCCCTCTTGGGTGGAAAGTTCCCCTACACTAGATCATGAGCAGAGGACTTATCTGAAAGTAAGGTCTTAGAAAGTGGTCCCAGGAAAAACAGATGGACAGAGGAAGGAAGGTGAGAGGCAAAAAAGGAGAGAGCATGCCAGTTAAGAATGTGGGTGCAAACACGGCCCCAAGAGAATAACTTTGGCACAGGCCTGAAGGGGATTGTGGAGACGATCTAAGTCAGGCCTCCTCATTGGATTCTTGGGAGGAGGCTTGGACATTTACACCTCCACACCTGTCAATCATACGAAGGGCTGCCCCTGGGGAGATCAATTTCCAGGCACTTCTGGTTCTCTGCACATTTAGGCAAAAGCAGCCCCAGCAGCCTGAGAACAGCCTGCCTAAAAAGCCTGGCAGGCACCGGCTGTTGACATGGCAAACACAGCCTTCATTCATTTCCATCCAAGGGGAAGCTGGTGGAGTCTCACAGTACACAGTAGGCATGGCAGACTCCTTCCTGCTTCATACGGGGCACCTGGCAAATGTCCATCACACAGTGAAAGATTTTTTTTTTTTTTTGGTACCAGGAATTGAACTCACAACCTCGTGCTTGCCAGGCAGGCACTTTTGCTGCTGAGCTAAATCAGCGGCCCCGTCCATCACACATTGGCTAGTAAGGGAAGAAGCCAAGAGAAAAGGAAAAAATAATCACATGCACCAAATTGACAGAGGGCAGGATTCCACCTGTTTGCTTAAACCAGTGTATCCCTGGCAGCTGGCACAGGTGAATTGATCTCACCCTGTGAATGACTCTGTGAGCAAAACTCTAGGGTCCCCTGACTTCTCCTCTTCCTTTCTTGACTCCATCAGTGCTGCCAGCAACCACAGAGCACTTAGGAGGAGATTACAAGGACTCTGCCATCTGAAAACCCTCTTCACCAAGCAAGTACTGCCCAACTAGTAAGCACATTGCTGGTCCTGTCTCCCTAATCAGATGCTTCTGGGTCTGTAGCTCAGTAGGTGCTGGCTATACACCCAGGTGCTTTCTGCATTAATCTCATTTGAACCCACAACCATGTTCACAGTAGGCATGACACTTCCATCTTGTAGGTGAGCAGTGTGACCTGTGTATTCATGATCTGTGCTATCATTGATGGAATGAGAATGTGAATTCAGGTTTACCTCTCTAGGCCAGTGATGGCAAACCTTTTAGAGCTTTCAATCACAGCCAGTCAGCTGTGGCACGGGTACCACAGGTTCACCACTGTCTTAGGCTATTTATACCTAAAGGTGGGTGTCAGGGATCCCTGATGTGCAGGGCTTTACACTCTGAAAAGTCAGGACTGCACAGATGGGCAGAGACCAGACAGACAACTATGTAGGTTTGACTTCCTCTCCGACTCTCCTAATTTTCAGGCACATTCTCTCAGGTCAGTGTCCACTTCCACCTAAAATCATACCAGATGGCTGGAGTGTATGTAGGTGAGGATTCTGATTCTCTCCACACAGAGCTGACCTGCACTCCAGCTTACCCACCAATAATGCAATCACACAGGAATCCGATCTACACAGATTTCCTCACATTGATAGCTCCACCTAGTGGTCACCCGTCACACTTTTCCTATCTCTCCAGGCTGAAAGTACAAAAACCCAATGAGATCATGGACAATCATAATTTGTCCTGTTCCTGCACTATGTCCTGTTCAGGCAACCTTCATACAGGAACAGGTTCTTCTGACCCGTGTAACAATCCCAAGGGTAAGCAATGACTCAGAAGATGCTCCAAAAGCACTGAACACACACAGCTCAGAAAGGATAAGGAGAAAAATGAACTTAAGAGGTCTCTTCTTCCCCTGTGTCGGTGTCTTCTGATTGTTGGGCCACTTCTATTCTGAATGTGCTGCACCCTGTGCCCACTGTGCAGACAACTGTAGAAAACACTTCTGAGCCCAAGGTTGGAGGAAGGTGGAGAGCACAGCACGCCTGACTCCTGCTGCTTGAGGAATTGTCTTAGGCATCTTCAAATAAACTGGCAGTAATGGTGAAGGGGTAGTGGTGGTGGTGGAGGAGGAGAAGGAGAAGGCAGAGGAGAAATTAGCCTTTCATGAGAGTTGTGCCCTGTACCAAGCAACCACACTGGGTCCTTTGCATATCCTTGGATATATTTTATAAGTGTATATTTTTCTCAAAGCAAGGCAAAGCTCAGATGGCAGTTAACATGTGGTAGGTGTCAGTTATGCACCAGACACTTTTATAAGCACTTGAAATGCATTTGCTCATTTAGTCCTCACGAAATTACAAAAATGGCCTATTTAGTATTTCCATTTTTCAGATGGAGAAGCTGAGGCACGTGGGCAAGGACATGTAGCCAGCAATCCAGATCTGGGAATAATGTGCCAGTGATAATTACCCAGGCTACTCCTGAGCTCAGAGACATAAAGAAAATGTGTATACCGATCTGGACTCTGCTGGAAGAGAGGCCATGTAACTGGATATTCACAGTGCACTTAATTATTCATTCAGCAAACTTTCCCTGAAGGACATCTTTTGCCAGGTATAGGTGGGGGCGTAGGTAAACACTGCCCCTAGTCTGGTGAGGAAGAGAAGAACCAGGTTTAACCTACACACAGGTGATTCTGAATGGGGCAGGAGGCACTGGGGCTCTGGGAGAAAAGAAGAATCTAGGCACAGTCAGGAGGTATCAGGGCCTGGTCTAAGTGAGTCTGTGAACTACCTCGCTACATTGCAGATGATGAATTCTTAGCAGACTTGTTGTTTGAGACAAGGTCTCACTATGTCGCCCAGGCTAGCCTCAAAATCACAGCAGCCCTCCTACCTCAGCCTTTTGAGTGCTGGGATGTGTACCATCAAACCCTGCCTCAGCAAACTATTAACACTTATTGTGTTTGAAAAGCTCCACCAATATCTCCCTTCATCTTTGTGCCTCCTTCCTAGGAAGAGGAAGGCTGGCTGATGAGTGGGGAGGCAGGACACAGCTGCTTACAGCAGAAACAGTACTAGCTCCTCCTGGTTTCTAGGCTCCAGATAGACTAGCCTAAACTGCCATCTAGTGGCCAAATGTGCAAGCTGCAGCTAATGGCCAGGATCCAGTCATGCCAGCCAGGCGCAGAGGGAAGTCCTAAGAGAGCTGAATCGTTCCTTGGTCCTTAAGTAATGTTGAGAGAGACTATCATCTGTCGCGTTTTACAAATGAAGAGGAAACTGAGACTCTGAAAAGTGACATGAGGTAGTAATAATTCTAATTTATCACTTGCCAACCACTATGTTAAACACTTTACAAGTCATTATCTCATTGAATCTTTTCAAGAATCCCATGAGTATGGTCACTGATTCTCTGTTTATTAGCTATATCTCCTGAATCCCTTTATTCTTTTAAATGTCGTTTGTGTGTTGGAGAAACTAGTTCATTAAGCGACAGAAGGTTTTACAACCAAAATTCAGCAGATGGTTTTTCATAGTGTCACTGCACCTGTTCCTAATCCTCTACAATTCCTATATGCTGATGCATAGATCTAAAGACTTAATTAAATTTATGCTGAATTGTTTTAAGCAAGGCTAGTTCCTATGTACTTTCTATTGCATCTGATCAGGAGGTACATAATATTTGGAGGTCCTACATCTGGTGATAATGTTTTTCTGATAGTAAAGCATTGTAAAACTGCTAACTTTATACATCTGTTCTCTTATTGATTGGTTTGCTTCTTTTAAAAAATACTTTCAGGCCAGATATAGCTTAGTAGCACAGTGCCTCCCTGGCAAGCATGAGGTCCTGAGTTCAATCCCCAATACAAAAAAAATCCACAAGTAAATAATAAAATAAAAAGAATTTTCAAATTCTAGTACCCAGTAAGTTGGAGTAGCTATAGAACCTGGATGAAATGTATACATCAACTCCAGGAGAACTCTGAAAAACAAATCATAGCAGCCAGGCTGGGAAAGAAGGTTATAATGTGACATGCCACTGAACCGACAGTGAATATACCTTTTTTCTCTCTGAAATCTCCTAATTTTGACTCAAGACCATGAAAAATCCAGGAAAAAAAATACTATTTTGAGCTCAAGGAATGGGAAAGGGACCTTCCACAAGCAGCAGTCTTGGTGTCAGGGGCCACAGACGCCAGCTTTAAGAAGGGAGAGGCTTCTGTCTGACCAGAGAAGGATGAGCCCAATTCTCCAGGTAAACTTATGCTGTTGTCTCTCCCCAGTTGGCCCGGATACAAATGCAGTAATGGCAGGAAGTGTGTATCAGAGGGCAGTAAATAAAGACCCGAATTGGTGGCTCTAAAAGCAAAAAGGGGAAACAGAATATATTAGGGAGACGGTGATGGTGACGGAGGAGCTCAAGACAATGAGCCCATAGGAGTGTCTATGAATGCCTAGAATCACGCCTAGACTTCTCATCACAGCTGCAGGACTGACATAAACGGTACACTATAAACTTTAGCCCACAAACCAGTCCCAAACTCACCACTGGGTGGCGCACACACAGAACAGAGTCAGACTGATACTGAAATCGTAGTTTACAGAGGGTTGGACAAAACTGGTGGCCTGAACCCCACCTGGTCAATTGCTTTCTTTAAACAAAGCACAGAAATAAATAAATAAAAATTTTCCTAGAATTTAAATAATATGTAGTCTTATAACATTCAAAATATTCCAGATACTTGGTATATGAAGAACCAGAAAAAACTGTTCAGCCAATGCTGAAATGACATTAATGTTGAAATCACCTAACAAAGACTTTAAAGTAGTTACTGTATTATAAAAGAGCTCCAAAAATAAGAATGAACACTCTTGAAGCAAATGGAAAAGATAGAAGTTCTCATAAAATAAAATGTGTAGATAACTAAATGGAAATTTTGCAACTAAAAAATACATTAATCAAAACTTTTAAAAACTCACTTGTCAGGCTCAATAGAGAAGAATGGAGATAATAGAAAAGGAATCAATGAGTTCCAATTTAAACAACATAAGGGTAGAATGGGAAAAGACTGGAAAAAATGAATAGAGCCTCAGGGATCTTTGCAACCATATGAAAAGTTCTGATCATGGCA
This sequence comes from Hydrochoerus hydrochaeris, assembly GCA_004027455.1. Lineage (NCBI taxonomy): Eukaryota > Metazoa > Chordata > Mammalia > Rodentia > Hydrochaeridae > Hydrochoerus > Hydrochoerus hydrochaeris. The sequence goes on from PVLA01000595.1 coordinate 438,899, forward strand.
TCAGAGTCAGAGAAATAAAGAAGACAATATAGTACAGGAAGTATGCTTGGATAAATGAGCAGAAAAACTCCCCAAATCTGGAGAAGACCATAGACACAGATTCAAAATGCTCTCCATGCTCTGAATGAGAGAAACGCAATGCAATTCATGCCCAGACACAACATAATCAAACTGCTGAAACCAAGGATAAAGAAAAAAACATCAAAAATATCCAGAAAAAAATAATGCATTACTTACCAGGCAACAGTGATTCAAATAACCATGAGTTTTACATTAGAACCTATGAAAGGCAGGACATAAACATTTCTAAAGTGATGAAAGAAAAAAATGTCAGCTCAAAATTTTAAGTGTTGTGAAAATAAATTATTGTGAAAATAATTTTTAAGAAAGAAAATGAAACCAAGCATTGTGGTGCACGCCTATAATCCCAGCAGTCCAGAGGCTGAGGCAGGAGGATCATAGCGAGTTTGAGGCCAGCCTGGGATACAAAGTGAGCTAAGGCCATCCTGAACTGCATGGAGAGACACCTATCTTAATTTCTCGAGCAATGACTAAAAATTAAACAAAAGCATAGAAAAGACAAAACACAAAAGATATTCAAAGAATCCAAGAGAAATTAGGAAAAGGGAAAAAAACAATAAAGTATAAAGCTTAAGTGAAAACATGTCAATAGATACTTTAAATTTTACAAAGTTTAAGAACACAACTAAAAGAGAGATGTCAGAAAGAATAAACATATATGACCTGACCAGGAATTGTGAGGCCCTGGGCTCAATCTCCCAGCACTGCAACAAATACAGACAGGTGAGATAGATGACAGATGATAGATAGATAGATAGATGATAGATAAAATAGATAAATGACAGATAATAGAGCTATGACCCAACTACACGCTGTGTAGAAGAAAATCACTTAAAATTGCTTCATATATAATGGTATGCATAAATTAATGATAAAATGATGAAAAATATGTAAACCATAAAAACCTTAATCAAAACAAAGCCAGAATAATTGAATGAACATCAAACAAAGAACAATTCAAAGCAAATAAAGTTACCAATATAAAAAATAGAAGAGTCAGTTCACCACAGGTCATAACTAGCTGTGCATACATTCAGAGATCCAAAGTACATGAAGCAATATCTGACAGAACTGAAAGAAGAAATATATAAATCCACATTTATAGTTGGATACAAGACACTTCAACATGTCTTCTTTAGTAATCAGAATTAGTGGACCAAAAAATCAGCAAGAATATGAAGTAACTGTGCAAAACCATCAACCAACTAAAGCTAATTGGCAGCCATACAACAGCAAAATGAATGCATATTCTTTTCTAGTACACATTAAATAGTCACCAATATAAACCATATCCTGAATCATAAAACAAACTTTCAGAAATTTATTATTTTATTTTATATTTTTAAATCAATAACCCTTCAACCCTAAGAAACTGGAAAAATAAAAGCAAAATAAACAATGAAAGAAAAAGAAAAAGGAGCAGAAATCAAGTAAAAAAAACCTTAAAAAATTAACCCAAAATTTAGGTTTTTAAAAAACATAAAGAAAATTAAAGAAAATTCTAGTAAGACTAAGGGAAATGAAAGAAGATACTGGTTACCAGTACTGGCAATGAAATAGGGGATAGCACTACAAATCCAACAAAAATTAAAAGAATACTGAAGAGAATATTATTAACAACTTGCATGCATAATTTCAATAACTTTAATGAGATGGACCCATTCTTTGAAGATCACAAACTACCAAAACTCACCCAAGATGAAACAGATACTTTGAATAATACTATTGTATAATAATTTAATTGAATTCATAATTTTGATAAAGCTTGTGAAAAAAACTTTAGGCCCAGATAGTTTCACTAATGAGTTCTACCAAACATTTAAAGGAGTGACATCAATTCTACAGAATCTCTTCCAGACAATAAAAGAATATAGAATACTTCCCAATTCATTGTATGAGCAAAATCCTCAACAAGATATTAGCAAGCAGAATCCAGCAATATGAAAATGAACATACCACGACTGAGTGAAGTATGTTCCAAGAATTCAAGACTTACTCAACATTCAAAAATCAAACATTAGCCAGCTCACTAATACTCCAAGGTAAAAACCACAAGGTCATATCAATTGATACAGAAAACACTTTTGGAAGTGTTCAGTATTCGTGATTAAAGCTCTCACCCAACTCAGAATAAAAGTAAATTAATAAAATGCCTGTCAAAAACCCTACAAATGACATTTAATGACAAAAGATTAATTCCTTCTACCAAGTATCAAAAATAAGACGGCGATGTCTGCTTTCACCATTCTTATTCAACATCATATTGGAACAATACAATAAAAAGAGTAAAAAAATGAGACTGTCTCTATGTGTATATGGCATGATCATCTATGTAGAAAACTCTAAGATATAGATAGATAGATGATAGATGATAGATGATAGATAGAGACAGATAGAGATATAAATATAGACATACATATTTTAAACTCAGAATGAATTGTGAGATTAGCAAGACTGCAAGATACAAGATCATCAGACAAATGAATTTTATTTCTACATAATAGTAATAATCAACTGAAAACTCATAATTTAAAAATAGTGCCAAAAGCATATGCAGAATCAGTATGCTAAAAACTACAAAACGCTCTTGACAGAAATTAAACAAGTAAATAAATGGAGAGGGATACCATGCTTAAGGATTAGACTACTCAAAGATATCAATTATTCTCAAACCGTTTTCAGATTTAATGCAATTCTAAACAAAATCTCAGCAGGATTTTTTTTCTTGCAGCTATATGTGAGATGCTTTTAAACTTTACATGGGAGGCAAAGGAGTTACACTAGCCAAAATAACTTTTAAAATAAAAATAAAATTGGAAAAATATACTGCCTGAATTTTAATGTACAACTTTATTAAAACACATTTGTATCTAACATAATTCACTTGTTTCAAGTGCATAATTCAGTGAATTTTAAATAAATTTACCAGGTTGTACAATCTTATGTACCTGATTTTAAGACTGGTTATGACACGCTAATAAATACAGTATGGCATATGTTCCCAAAGGAACAAACAAACAGATGAATAGAAAAGAACACAGATACCAGAAGTAAACCAACACAAACATGGCCAGTTAATTTTTCAGAAAGGTACAAAGAAATTTAATTGCAAGCTAGTCACTTCAATAGTGTTTAAATGAACATTCATTTTTAAATCAAACTAAACTTTACATCTTATGAAAAAGTAATTCAAAATGGCTCATAGATCTAAATGTATAACAAAGATATAATTTTCTTTTTGTACCAGAAATCAAACTCAAGGCCTTGTCAGGCAGTTGCTGTACCACTGAGCTACATCCCTGGCCAAGATATAAAATTTTTAGAAAAAAAGACAGGGGAAAGTTTGTGTGACCTGTGATTAAGCATCAACTTTTAACACTAAAGGCAATGTCCATAAAACAAGAGAAAAGAGGTAACAGGATTTCATCAAAATTTAAAAATGTATTAACTGTAAAAGACTTAAGAAACTGAAAAGACAAGCTATAAAGTTGGAGAAAATATGTGCAAATCACATATCCAAAGAAGAGCTATATCAGTAATATATGAAGAGCTCTCAAGCCTCATTAACCAAAAGAAAACAATCCAATTTTGTTAAGTGAGTGCAACATCTGAGCAGGCGTGTCACTGAAAAGATACATGAATGGTAAATAAGTAAATGACAAGATGTTCAACATTATTAACCTTTAGGGAAATGTAAATTGTAGCCATAAGGCAACCACTACACACCTACTAGAATGATTAAAATAAGAAATATCAAAAATACCAAGTGCTGGCAAGGATGTAGAACAACTGCAACTCTCATACCTTGCTGATAGGAGTCCAAAATGGTGCAGTTAGACATAAACTTGTCATGTAACACAGTGATCTACTTATAGAAACTAACCTTAGAGAAGCGAAAGCTAATGCTTATATAAAGACCTGTGCACATATGTTTATAGCAGCTTTACTCATAACTGGGAAAAACTGGAACACAGATGTCCTTCAAAGATGAATGGATGATCAATTGGTGATGCAGCCCTGTAATGGATTACTACTCAGTAACATGAAGGTATAATATTGACACATAAAACAACTTGAATGAATCTCAAAAACATGATGAAGTTTTAAAAAGCCATTATAGTTAATTAAATAAGGCTAGTATCAAATGATTACATATAGAATGATTTCATTATATCACATTCTTAAAAAGACAACCTATAGCATGGAGAGCAGATTAGCTGTTATCAGGGACTGGGCCAGGGATATATCTCAGTGGCATAAGTGCTTGCCTGGCAAGTGCAAAGTCCTGAGTTTGATTCCCGGTCCCCCAAAGAAATGCTTTAAAGTAGTTATCAGGGACTAAAAGCAGGATGCAATTATGAAGCAGTTATAGGAGGAAGATTTTGGGGGGTGATGGAACAGCTCTACATCTAAAATATGCTAGTGATTATAAGAACCTATTCATATATTAAAATTAGAACTAGACACCAAAAATAGCCCATTTTTACTGTACATTACCTTAAAAACTAAAACATTTTTAAAAGAAACCAACATTTGGCAGTTCAAGTAATGAGTTCTAATGTGATAGGCTACTCACCATACCAACGAATTCAGCAAGGAAACTTTATTTATTTAAAGGGTGCCTGGGTGAGGTGCCAGTGTTTAAAGGCAGGATGGCAGGTGCAGTGACAACAACAGCCCATATCTCCAACATGCTTCATTTCTACTTCTATAGCAGGTCACCCCAAGAAGCAAATAATCTAGAAAGCAATGGCCAGATAGAAATTCCTCTTTATCATTAAAATTCCATTGGTATTCTGGAGACTAATCATGAATCTCTGAAATCTCTGGGGGCCCTGGTCAACAAGACAGCACTAACACTAAAAAGTAGGAATACAAGTCACATGTGAATAAAGCACTGAGAACTTTCCTCAGGCTTCTTAGTCAGGGCCTGAATTATGCACATTGCAGTCTAGTTTGCTCAGTTTCATAAGGCGACTCTTAAGTAATTAAGTAGGTGCTAGGATATTTCCAAAACTATCTGAGTAATATTTTGGTTTGCAAAATTCCAAGTTGTTCTATCAATGAAGAATGGAAATGGAAGCCCATTATATTGTTAAAAATAAAATGAATAAACTAACAAAAAAGAGAGCACCTGGGAAGCACCAATGATGTTAGTACATTATAATCAAGAAATGTGATGACTGCACTTTGGTTGGTACACATGAGACCCAACTGGAAAAAGTAGAATAACTTTTAGAACAATAAGAAAAGAAGAATGGGGAAGGAAAAGAAAAGAGAAGAAAGAAAAAGGAGGCAGGAACAAGAGGAAAAAAGGTTTCTTTTCAGCTGTTTAGTAACTCAGAAATACATACAGTAGTTCATATAAGAAAGATAGGCTGTAATTTTGATTTTTTTTCTGCCTTTCAGCCATCAATTTCAAATAAATTCATGGTGCCATGATTGTTTTACATATGCGAAGTTTTAAAATTGGGGTTATTTTTAAGTGCTATCATGAATGAATGAATTTTTATGATGTCATATATTTATTTCAATTGCATTTTTATACGGAAATTGTTTTATCTGAGCCCACTTGGCTCTTCTGTCCTTTTGACATGATTCCAGTAATCTTCAGTCTTCAGAACAGCTTCTTCCTGGTTGGGTAAAATTTTCCATACTTGCTTTATACATTTCAAGCTACAAAATGGAATTGATCACTTCTTAAAAGATTCCTGTTTCCTCATACTGAGAAAATGCATTTAGGTACCACACACAGAAAGATATAGGTGCTCAATGCTTTGAGGCTGGCATGGCTTCTAGACCTTTTTAGTGAACTAGAAACAATAATATTCTTAAAAATAGAGGGACGCAATATATTCTCACTGTATTTTCCTACTTAAACATAAAATTACATGATTTTTACCTAACTCTTGCGATTTTATAATGTTTTCCTTAGCAAGTGAAAATCTTGATTTCAAAATGCATTAACAAAACTATGTAATTTTCTTTACCCTCTATTAATTCTATAACAATTTCAAGATGACCCTAGCAAGACTTCTGGATATAGTTTAAGGTTTTATTGGAGTGTTTTGTTCTTGCAATGTTTTATAGAACTGGAAGAAATTATTTCTCATTGTGATTGTGCCTCCACTTTAGTATAGTTGAGTTCAGTGGTTTCAATTTGTTTCTTATTATTGTTAAGAACTGGTTTCATTGTTTCTCCATTAATTTTTATTCTTAACTATATAAAACACTTAAATGTTTCTAAAGTCAAAACAATGTAACAACTTTATGGAAATCTCACTTCTTTCTCTTCTCTACCCTGTTCTTTCCTTCCCCTCATATGTAACAACTTGTTAGATTTTTGTTTAACATTTCCTATTCTTTTGTTGCAAAAGTTAGCACACGCTATGCCTTGCTCATTACCTCACTTTGTATCTTGCTTTTTCACTTAATGTAACATCAAAATCATCTTTACATCGGTTTTCAAGGCTTCCCACAATCTTATTGTGTGGAGATGTCATCATTTTTCAGCAAGTCCTCTGCTGGTGGATGTCATGGTTTAGGTCAGTGGCCCCTGAGCCTCATGCCTTTGCATTATGCATTTGTGACTGGTTCATTGTCTAGCGCTTGGATTGGGGGTGTGAGTGCTACACCGGCCTAGGGGTGGAGCCAACATACAATATAATGGCAGGAAGGAGGCGAGTCTCTCTTTCTTGCGGGTTTGCGCCTTGCCGTTGGCAGCCACCATGAACTGTGGCCACGCTATGCCAGCCTGCCTTGGAGCCAACTGAGCATGGACTGAAACCTCCAAAAATTAAGAAATAAACCTTTTGTTTCCCAAATTTGGGCATCTGGTATTTTGTTTCAGTGACGAGTAAAAAGTAACTAAGACAGTGGATAGTTAGGCTAGCTCCAATCACTTGTAATTATAAACCAAGCCACAGTGCTATACATAAGTCATACTTCATTTTTATCAGTTTATCTTTGGAAATCACATTCCTAGACATGAGATAAATGAATATGTAATCTTGTTAATATGTTGCAAGTTCCCTTTTAGTGTTGTATAATTTGCATTTCTACCGGAAATATATCAAGTGCCTGTTTCCTTCACAGCTTTCACAATACAAAATGTCAAAATTTTGAATGTTTACCAATCTGATAAATGCAAATTGATAAATCATTATAGTTTTAATTTATATATGTTCTTATTACCAAGGTTGGTCGTCTTTTCACATGGACAAAAGCCTTGTCAGATTTTTTTTCTGTAATGTACAATCTTACCATTTGTTTATTTTTCTACAGAATTGTCCGTCTTTTAATTTTTAATACAGGTAAGCCTTTGTTTCTGACTTAAGTATCAAGTAGTTACCATTCGTCATTTAGGTTTGCTTCCAGTAAGTTTTGCTATGACAAATTTATCTTTCATTGCTTTTAGATTTGTTTGTTCATTTTTGAGTCAGAGTCTTGCTGTGAGTTCAGGTCCTCAAACTCACTATGTAGCCCAGGCTGGCTGTGATCCTCTTGCCTCAGCCTCTCAAGTGCTGGGATTATAGGCACCTGACTGCTTCTAGATTTTTGAGCCATGGGAAAGTTATCCTTCACTCAGATTGTTAAAGTGACAGGAACACCTACAGTGTGATTGGCAAACTGCAGGATGCTCCATGTAGACACAGTGATCCTCCTGCCTCAGCCTCCCAAGTGCTGGAATTACAGGCGTGTGCCCCTACAACAGGCATACTTTGCTAGCTGGGGATTTAGCTCAGCGGCATAAGCGCCTACTTGGCAAACACAAAGTCGTGGTGAGTTCAATTCCTGTACCATAAAATAAAATAAAATAAAGATATATCAATAGAAACTTTCCAAAATGAAAAGCAAACTGAAAAAAAGTGGAAAAATGATATCCAAAAACTGTGGAACAATTACAAAAACGATAGCACACATGTATAACTAGATCCAAAAGGAGAAGAAAAAGAGACATGAACAGAAGAGATATATAAGATAACTAAAGACTAATAATTTTCAAAAAAAAATGACAGAAACTGTATCCCACACATCCAGGAAGCCTAGAGAACAACAGGTAGGATAAATATCAAAAACTTTATAAACAGGATTATTATATTAAAACTATACAACACAAGGACAAAGGAGAACATCTTGAAATAAACCAGACTGGGAAAAACACTTTAACATACAGATAAACAAATATAAGAATTATACATCAAATCCCCCTCCAAAAACCATGTAAGGAAAGAATGGGCTAAAATATGTAGTGTTTAAACAAAACCACAAACCTAGAATTCTATTTTTCCTTCAAAAGTGAAGGAGAAATACTCTTTCAGACACACAAAAATTGAGATTTTTTTTTCCAATAGACCTGCTTCACAAAAAACATTTTTAAAAGTTTTTCAGAGAAAATGAAATTAGAAACTCAGACCTACATAAAGAAAGCAAGAGTGTTAAAGAAGAAATAAATAAACATAAAATCTTTTACTTTATCAATCGAAAGTTTTGTTCAAAACAGTAACAGCAATGTACTTGGTGATTATAGCTTATTGATAAGAGAAATAGTCAACAGCATTATTAGAAGAGTGAAAAGGAAAAAAAACCCACAAGATGCAAGTAAAAAATAGAGCAACCATGACAACCATGGTGACTGTTATTAAACCAACGATAGCAACATTCACTTTAATGTTCCAAATGCATCAATTAAAAGAGTGTGACACTGAATAAAATAAAAATGACTCACCCACAAGAAACCCATTTGAAATGCAAAAGCATAGATTGAAAGTAAAAGAATAGAAGCGAGGCATGGTAGTACGTCCCTGTAATATCAGTACTCAAGGATCACGAGTTCAAGCCCAGCCTGGAAAACAACTCAATGAGAACCTGTCTCAAAATAAAAAATAAAAAGGGCTGGAGGGGTGTAGCTTAGGGTGAAATCCCTCAGTTTAATCCTTAGTACCATAAAATAAAATAAAATAAAATAAAATAAAATAAATAAAATAAAATAGCAAGCAAAACGTTGAGAAGCTGATATGAATCAAATGAAAGCTGGGATGATTTATTAATTTCAAACACAGTAGAGTTCAGAGCAAGGGAAATTACCACTGATAAAGAAGGGCATTACATAATGATAAAAGCACTGATTATCCCCCAAATCTTAGCTTTTCAAATCAGTAACTACTTCGTTTTAGACAGGGCAATAATGGATGATGACAGAAAGGGGTGTGAAACAGGAATTAATTATAAAAAGTCAGGAGGAAACCTTCAAATGGCTGTGTCCACCATCTTGACCATGATGAAGGTTAAACAGGTAAACAGACATGCAAAAACATACCAAGTTGCACTCTTTATGTTTGTATAGTTTATTGCAGGACATTTATAATTCAGTAAGGGTATTTTAATTTTTAAAAATCTATGCCATCATTATCCTGCTCTGACTGAAAGTCACTATGTCTTTATCAAAGTCAAAGCAATTGAAGCACAGAGAAGTTAAGAAAAATACACAAGACCAGACAGCTAGTAGATAGCCATATTAGGATTTGAATTTGACTCTAAAGCACAAGTTTTTAACCATTTTACCTGAGTAAATTAACCAAAGCTTGTATTCCCAACCGTCTCTGAGCCTGTGAAAGTTTACTGTGTGGAAGCATCACAAGAGGACAGGCGAACCATTGAGTAATTCCAGCAGACATTCTAGAAAAGGTCTAAGTTACTTCTGTCTCACAAAATTTAACTTAGAGCTCTGCTGCTGTGCTGGGAAGCGACACAAATGATACTTGCCTTTTGGGTCTGAAGTGGGACCTCCTTGATAGCCTCGCTCCTTCTTGGGCTGCACCCACCCACACTGCCCTGAACCTGGCATGCATCTTTAGCGTGCCGTTTCACACACTGCCAATGCTATTACCAGCTCGTACACTGGGGAGATGGTCTGAGCGCACGGACCACAGGCAAGGAGGCAGAGGGAAATGCACACATGTATTCTGGAGTCAGGTGGCCTGGAGCCAAACATCAGTTCTGTTATATATGTGACCAGAGACAACCCACTGACCTTCTTGATACTCAGTTTTCTCAAATCTAAACCAGGAAGTGTGTATGTACTTGCAGAATTATTGTGAGTTTAAAACAGGATGGAATGTCTCACACAGATAGTGCTTGCTATCACTGCAACAGCAGCATTATCCTGGGGAAGGGATTTCACAGCATAGTGTGTAAGACACTGGGACAGATCATACAGAGAATTCACTGTTACCTGTAAGACAGCTTTAGAAAGGAGGAATACAGGCTGAAGTGTAGCTCAGTGTTTCATTCTGTGATGAAGGTACACCTGATACTTCAAACACTACAGCGAAGAGCAGCCCATGTCCTAATTGTCAGGCAGTCGGGCAGAAGGTATTCTCTTTGTTGAGGAGAGTTGGCTTTTTGGTTCTACCCAAGCCATTGACTGTTGGATAAAGCCCACCACCATTAGGAAGGGCACTCTGCTTTACTCAGTCTATCAATTTAAATGCTAATACTTATTTAAATGTCAGACTCATCCAAAAATGCCCTCACAGGAACACAGGAATAATGTTTAACCAAATGCTATACCTAGGCACCCTCTGTTCCAGTCAAGTTGACATACAAAAATTAACCATCCTTGTCAATTAGCACACATATGTGCCTTCTTAAACCATTCTCGTCTCCAAATAAAGAAAATAACCAGGTGATGGTACCACCTAACATGATGTAACCATCATGCATATAACCAAAGCATATACACACTAATCTCTATCCTAGAAGAGGAAGTAAAGTCCTTCAGTAATGTTTAAACTTCTCTTTAACAGTCTGTAATTTAAATAACACTATATAAAGTTAACAGTACTTAAATGCTACCTTATAAAGTCATTACATCTTAGTTACATGACAAAGAGATATAAGAGGGGGGAAAAACAACAATATTTGGCATACACATGTGTGTGGATGAATTTCCTCCATAAAAAATAAGGTGGAAATATGCATGCCAACTACAAAGTCCTGATTCTTAGGGACATGCCTATAGCTAGTCATGTGGTCATAGCAGGTATTTATCACCACCTTCTCCCAGTTATATTCCATCTGCCTTCACCAAGCACCTCAGCTGGCCATGGTGCATTACCTGATAGGGTGACCCAAACCTTTATTCTTGGAGTCTAGGCCATTAGTAGTCCTACCTAGATTGGGTCATTGACACAGGGCATGGTAATAGCCTCTGGACTATATTCCAGACTGGCAGAAACAAAAGACAAAGAAAGGTCACAGAAACCAGGGGTAAAAAATTTTTTACTGTGTCACTAGGGGTAATAGAAATGTCACTCCCATTTCTACCTTAGTAGATTCCCTAGACCTACTAAGCACCTCTCCTGACTCTCGGAGAAATAGCACCACATCCTGGATATTAGAGCCCATACACTTATCTAAAGGACCCTGCCCCCTCCCTGCAAGTTATTCCCACCTAGCTGACACTTTATTAAGTCTTCAAAAGGTTCTGTCCTTCCAGCTGCTTCAGCATGGTGGGGAACATAGTAAGACCAGTGAGTCATATGATGAGTCCATTGTTATACTTCATTTGCCATGGAATAAATTCTTCAAGGCCATGTGGGATACTGTGACAGTACATAAGGCATTCTGTAAGTCCACAGTAGTAGTTTTGGCAGAAACAGTTCATTCAGAGAAATCAAATATATATCCAGAATGTCTATCCATTAGGAATAGAATGCTGCCCTTCCATAGTAGATGTGGCCACAAGGTACTGGCTGATTGCCCAAGGGAATAATGTCATCTTAGGGAGTCAGTGTAGATCTCTGCAGCTGGCAGACTGGATACTCAGCAGTGGCTGTACCAGGTCAGCTGTGGTGAATGGAAATCCATATTATTGAGTCCATCTATCATCTCCATTGTTACGCTTTTGATCTAGAATGACCTCCAAAGGCTCATGTGTTCAGAAGTTGGGCTTTTGGAAGATGACTGGATCCTGGGGACACTGTACTCAGTGGATTAATCCACTGACAAATTCAGAGCCGAATACTCTGTTCAGAGGTAGGGCCTAGTCCAAAGAGGTGGGTATATCTCCTTTCTGGCTCCTCCTTTCACTCTCTACTTCCCAGCCATCATGACATGAGCAGCTGTCCTCCACCTGGACACTCCCACCATAGCCTTTCTGCCTTGGAACCAGCCAACCGTGGGTTACATTTATGAGCCAAAATAAAACTCTCCTTTAAAATGTGGGTGTCAGATTGGCAGTATTTAGAAAACAAACTGGTCCTTCTTCAAGGGACACAGTGAACCACTTCAATATAACCTTCATGTTTTAAAAAATAAAAATAACATATGGGTGTCAGGTGTTTTGAAAAAGTGACTAAGACATCCATCCCTACCACTATGGCCATCTTATTCCTGAGCCCATTAAGCGATGACAAGGGTGGCTGGGGAAAGCTTTGAACGACTGTGACAAATACCTGAAATAAACAAATTTAAAAAAAAGAAAGACAGATTTCACCTCACAGTTTCAGAGGTTTCAATCCATTGTCATTGACTCCATTGTTTCTGTGTCTCTGACAAAACAGAGCAGCATGACACGAAGCACGTGCTGGAAAAAAGCTGTTCCCCTCACAATGGCCAGGAAGCAGAGAGAGAAGAAGGAGGACTTGAGGCCCCAACTTTCCCTTCAAGGCATGTGCCCCGATGTCCTAACTTGCTCACACTAACCACCACCTCTTAATGATGCCACCACCTTCAGGGGCACCTCAGGCTGTTGATCAAACCTATAAGGGACATTTAAGATTCAACCCACAACTCCACAGAAAAGGTAAAATTATCTACTTCCTTATTAAAATCCTTCTCTGCTGGATCATTCTTTAGTCAGCATTCACATACAACACAAATATCTTCCCATTTTTTTGCCCATGAAGAGAAGTCTGGCTGTATACCCCTTACCCAGATTCTCTTGTCACCATTTTCCAATTATGTTCATTCCAAATCTCTGACCATCCAGCCAAACAACTAGCTACAATCCATGAATGGGTATAGAGTCACTTCTCAGAAATATTTTTTTCCTCCAAGCAAATGCAGCAACCAGATGTTCTGCTTAGAGTCCTGTCCATTGGAAGGATTTCATTTCACTGTCCTTCAGAAAGGGGGCTATAGTGCTGCAGCTGTGTACTTTGAGGTGACCTCTACATATCCTGAAGAACCATCTGTAAACCAGTTGTTCTGTTAAATGACTGTAGGAAACACTCCATGAGGCCATCTGTGTAGACTGGATGAGGGAAAACAGTATAGCCAGAGAAGGAAAATGAATATTTGTGTCATTCTTTCAAGTAATTTACTTACGCTTTCAGGGATTGCTCAAGCTCAATCATATATTCTATCTGGTGCTACTCTGTACTTCTAACTTTATGGCTTGGTGTGCTAGATAATACCCAATTCATGATGGGTCACACATTTTTGATGGTACATTATAGTCCATGGTTAAGGATTCAGTTTCCATGGACTAGTATTAAGTCATGAGGTGTTTTTCAAAGGGAGAGTCATTGTCCAAAGAGGACAGCAAGACTTTGCTTCAAAATTTAAGGATCTCCACTGTGATTCACTTATAGGAGCCCACTAAAGGCTGCAGTGTCCCTGTCTGTTACTGTCATTTCAAGCACCTGATCTGCTGAATCATATGGTGCAAATGATGGAGCTGTGGGTACAGCAGCTATTAGAGGGCATTTTCTTCTGGGCACCTTTTTGTCTAGATTTCCAAATGAGGCATATGTTGCCTTCAAAGGTCTAAGGATGCTTCTCTCTCTCTCGTTCTCACTGTCTGCCAGATACAACAATTTGTCCTTCATCTCAAAAGAAATACCTTCATCTATTCACACAAGATAGTCCCCTAGAAATCCCAAGGGCCCTAAATTTTCCTACCTCTGACACACAAAGATCTTACCAGTAATTCTAGAATAGTTGCCACTTCTTGTATACTAGGTCTAATAAACACATCATCCGGAATACAATGAACCAGTGAAACATTTTGAGGAAGGAAAAGGTAATCCAAGATCCCTGTGAACTAAATTGATATAATAGAAAGTTGGTATATACCTGAGGTAAGACTGGGGAGATGTACTGGTAGCCTTACCAGCTAAAAAACAAGGTAACCGTTTCTAGTAGTCTTTATTAACCAGAAAGGAAGAAAAAGCATTTTCTAAATTTGTTGAATTTTTGTGTAAATTGCTCAAGTAATGAAACTACACCTGGTACAGCACCTTCAATTGGAAATATCATTAATTAAATTTGTGATAATCCACTATCATTCACCAAGACCCACCTGTCTTCTGCACAAACTTAAAAAAATGCCTAATGGTGGCATTAATTTCTGCCATCTCTTCAGGAATGCAGGGGTTTTTTTTTTAGGTGTAAACAGCTTTAATAGCTTCCATTTGGCTTTATCCACCGTAATAACCCATTCTCCACAGGTTAGGAAGCCAATGTGAGGATTCTATCCTCACATTCTTCTGCAAAGTATGTCTCCTTTGTGGGTGTCCAACCCTTTGGCTTGCCTGACCCTCTTAATAACAGTAAGCACCAGGACCTCCACCCCGGAAGGCGGCCGCTCCATGCCTGCCCTCCTACCTCGGACCCCGGACCTCCACCCTGAAGAGTGACCACTCCATGCCTGCCCCTGTCCCCGACCTCCTGGACCTAGTACTGCTGTGGATCTTTGGCTGCCCCTCCTCCTCCCAGAACTTTAGACTGCAGTGAATTAACCTTGCTGGGTTGATGGGAGACTCAGTAACCCCTCATCCAAACAGGACCTCAGCAGGAATTCCATCAGTGTGGTAAGTTTGCCCCCAAAATGGAGGACTTCAGTGGGTAAACAGGAGAAGTAGCAAAGTCCCTTCCAGCTGGTGGACCTTGGCGAGCCTGGCAAGAGTGTGGGTGAGTCCTTCCTCCATATGGAGAACATAAGGTGGGTTGAGGAGTGTGACAATAAGGCCTCCCCCAACCTGGAGAAAATTAAAAGGGCTTATGAGACACTCAGTGACACAGTAGGGTCCCAGCCAAGAAAAACACTATAGACAGGGAGATCTAGTGGCCTGGGACAACCTGAAGAGATAGTAAGAGCAGATACTAAGGATTGACTTACATCAATACTCCCAGGCTAGTCAGCCTAGGAAGAATATAGGACTCACCCAACAGGCCCTGCAGAAGGAATTCAGGTGACTGACCCTCCTCTTCATTGTGGGACCCAGCAATTGGACAAACATCAACCACACAGTAGGACTGTAAGATACACACTGCCAACAGTTGAGACTAGTGTGATTAAAAGACAAAATATTAGCCTGAAAGGTGAAAATGACAAAATGAAAAAGCAAAATGCAGGCTCAAACATCTAGTCCATCAGGAGCAAGTATAGGAAACATTAAAATAGAGGACTTTGAAAGTCACACACTGGAAATTTCTGAAAAGATAGCAAGTGAAATAAAGAAAAAAATCCATGAGGCTATAGAGGAAATCAAATTAGAAATAATTTCTCATGTGAAGACAGAAATGACAACCTTAATAAAGGAGTTGCTTGGCGTAGCTAGAAAAGACATAGATTTTTTAAAAGTATAGGAGCATGGAAAAAGTACAAGAGCAAGGGAAACCTTGAATGAACAATATAGAAAACAAATAGAATGCATGAAACAAATTCAAAGAGATATCCAAGAAATAAAAAATTCTACTGAAAGCTGGCAAACCTGTTTAAATGAAGCTGAGGATAGAATTTCAGACATTGAGGACAGGATCACAGCTAGCAATCATGAACGAATAGAACTTTTAAAAATAAGACAGCATGAAATGACAATTCAACAGCTTAGAGATAATGCAAAGAGAAACAATATAAGGCTAATTGGCATCAATGAAGATGCAGGAGTCAATGCACACGACATTGGTAAACTATTCACAGAATAGCAGAAAATTTCCCAAACATGGGGAAAAAATCTGATACACAGTTAAGTGAGGAATATAGAATGCTAAGTTGTCACAACCACCATAAATCTACACACAAAGATATAATAATTAAGATCCCAGACATACAGCATAAAAACAGAATACTAAAAGCTGTTAGAGAAAAGACACAACACACCTATCAAGGAAAGCCCATTAGATTCACAGCAGACTTTTCAGCACAAACCCTCAAGTTAAGATGAGTTTGGGGTGAAGTATTTCAAGCACTGAAAAAAAACAACTTTAAACCCAGATTGATGTACTCTGCAAAACTTTCTATGAAATTTAACGGAGAAATAAATACTTCTATGACAAAGTACAACTGAAGAAATTCATGTCCACCAAACCAACCCTAGAAAGAGTACTGAAAGACATACTAGATAGAAATAAAAATGACTATAATTTCCAGAACAACAACAGAAAAAACCACCAGACAGAGCAAGCAATTAAACAAGGGGAAAAAGCAAAAAACCAACAGCAGAAAAATAACATGACAAAGTTGATCCAGTATATATCAGTTATATCCATTAATGTAAATGGCCTCAATTCACCTATTAGAATAAATAGGTTGACAGAATGGATCAAGAAACAGAATCCCACAATATGCTGCATACAAGAAACACATCTGACTTAAAAGGAAACTCATAGATTAAAAGTCAAAGGATGGAAAACAATACTCCAAGTGACAGGAACCCAGAAAAAAGCAGGGGTAGCCATTCTATTTGAAGACAATGTGAATTTCAAACCAAAAATGATCAAAAGAGGTAAAGAAGGTCTCCACATACTAGTCAGGGGAATAATTCAAGAAGAAGAGCTAACAATCATAAACATATATGCACCAAATACAAGAGCACCCAACTATATAAGACAAATACTAATAGATACAAAAAACCAAACAAGCAACAACACAATTGTAATAGAGGACCTTAATGCCCCATTGTCACAAAGAGATAGATCAACTAGACAAAAAGTCAGCAAAGAAATAACAGAACTGAATCAAACCTGTGAGCAAATGGACTTAGTAGATGTTTACAGTGTTCCACCCAACCACATAAGAATATGCTGCACATGGGACATTCTCCAAAATAGACCATATATTATCCCATAGAACATTCTTAAGTAAATGCAAAGAGATTGAAATTATCCCATGCATATTGTCTGACCATTATGCACTAAAATTGGAAATTAATGCCAAAAGAAATTGTAAGACCTGCATAAATACATGGAAATTAAATAACAACCTCCTGAACAATCAATGGGTTACAGGAGAAATTAAAGAAGAAATTAAGCAATACCTACAATTCAATGAAAATGCAGATGCAACATACCAAAACTTG
Source organism: Hydrochoerus hydrochaeris (assembly GCA_004027455.1). Taxonomy (NCBI): domain Eukaryota; kingdom Metazoa; phylum Chordata; class Mammalia; order Rodentia; family Hydrochaeridae; genus Hydrochoerus; species Hydrochoerus hydrochaeris. The sequence continues at coordinate 456,289 of PVLA01000595.1, forward strand.
TGGGATGCAATGAAAGTGGTCCTAAGAGGGAAATATTTGTCATATCAAGAAAAGAGATTGAGTATAAATAAACAACCTAATGCTACATCTCAAGCTTCTAGAAAAAGAAGAGCAAGTAAAATCCCAAGCTCATAGAAGAGAGGAAATTATAAAGATGAGAGCAGAAATTAATGCAATTGAGACTAAGAAAACAATACAAAGAATTAATAAATTAAAGAGCTGGTTCTTTGAGAGAATAAACAAAATTGATAAACCTCTAGCCAACCTTATAAGAGAAAAAGAAAAAACTCAAATTCATGCAATAAGGACTTAAAAGAAAGAAATTACTATAGATCCCATGGAAATTCAAAAGATCATGAATACCTACTTTGAAAATCTTTACATAGAGTGGAAAACACAGAAGAAATGGACAGATTTCTACAAATGTATGAACCATCAAAGTTCAATCAAGAAGACATAACAATTTTGGATAACCCAATATCAGCTATTGAAATTGACAATGTGATTAAAAACTTACCAACAAAGAAAAGCCCAGGTCCTGATGGATTCACAACTGAATTCTACAAGAAATTTAGAGAAGATTTAATGCCAATACTCCTCAAACTCTTCAATGAAATTGAAAGAGAAGCAGTCCTCCTTAACTCCTTCCTGGAGGCAAGTATTACTCTGATACCAAAACCAGAGAAAGGCCCAACCAAAAAGGAGAACTACAGACCAATCTCACTAATGAATACAGATGCAAAGATTCTCAATACATCATGACCAAGTGGAATTTATCCCAGGAATGTAGGGATGGTTTAACATACACAAATCAGTAAATGTAATACACCACATCAACAGAACCAAAGATAAAAACCCTAACAAAACTCAGAATAGATGGTATCTACCTCAATCTGATAAAGGCTATCTATGACAAACCAACAGCCAACATTACACTAAATGGACAAAAACTGAAAGCTTTCACTCTAAAGTCAGGAAAAAGACAATGATATCCAATATCACCACTCCTATTCAATAGAGTTCTGGAAACATTAGCCCAAGCAATCAGACAAGAGAGTGAAATAAAAGGAATAAGGATAGGAAAGGAAGAAGTTAAATTATCTCTATTTGCAGGTGACATGATACTGTACATAGAAGACCTCAAAAACTCCATCAAAAGACTACTAGAGTTAATAAACAAATTCAGCCAGCTGGATACAGAGTAAACACTCAAAAATCAATAGCATTCCTGTATACAAACAACAAACTCACTGAGAGAGAAATTATGGTTATTTGCCTTTCACAATAGCATCCAAAAAAAAATGAAGTACTTAGGAATCAATCTAACCAAGAATATAAAAGACTTAAAGGCTGAAAGTTACACTACTCTTAAAAAAAGATTTAAGAGGATATTAGAAAAGGAAAGATATCCTTTGCTCTAGGTTAGGAAGAACCAACATTGTGAAAATGACCATTCTACCAAAATTATTATACAGATTTAATGCAATCTGAATCAAAATACCAACAATATACTTTACAGATCTAAAGAAAACATTCCTAAAGTTCATTTGAAAACAGAAGAAACCTAGAATAGCAAAGGTAATTCTGGGCAACAAAGGCAAGGCAGCAGGCATCTCAAGTCCTGACTTGAAATTATACTACAAAGCTACAATGATAAAAACAGCATAGTACTGGCAAAGAAATAGACCTGAGGATCAATGGAACAGATTAGAAGATGCAGACACAACTACAAAAACACTCAGCCACCTTATATTTGACAAAGGGGCTAAACATGTTCACTGGAAAAATGATAGCCTCTTTAATAAAAATGATGTGGGAAAAATGGCTTTCCATAAGCCAAAGACTAAAATGAGACCCATATGTATCACCATGTACTAAAGTCAAAATGGGTCAAAGACCTAAATATTAAAACAGAAATCTACTACTGGAAGACAAGGTAGACAGAAATCTTGGAGACATTAGGGTAGGCAAAGAGTTCATGAACAAAATGCAAACTGCATGGGAAGTACTTCAAAGAATCAACAACTGGGATCTCATCTTATTAAAAAGCTTTTGCACTTCAAGAGAAATCACCAACAAAGTAAAAAGAAAACCCACAGAATGGGAAAGAATTTTAGCCAGAGGTCCCTCACTTGAAAAACACCAAGCCCCCCAAATTCAAAGACCCCCTCAAAAAATGAGCATCTGAGATGAATATGCATTTCTCAGATGAAGATATAAAAATGGCAAATAAATACATGAAGAAATATTCACCATCACTGATCATTCAAGAAATGCAAATTAAAACAACATTGAGATTTCATCTCATTCCAGAAAGAATGGCTGCCATCAAGAAATCAACAGATAACAAATGTTGGTGGGGCTGTGGGGAAAAAGAAATATTTCTCCACTGTTGGTGGGAGTGCAGACTGGTACAGCCACTGTGGAAATCAGTATGGAGATTCCTCAAAAAACTAGGGTTGGAAGTTCTACTCAATTCCAGCTATTCCCTTCCTCAGTTTTTTCCCAGAAAAATTGAAAAGGTCATGTCACGGTGATATATGTGCACCCATGTTTATAGCAGCACAATTTGTAATAGCTAAATCTTCTTGGAAACCACCAAAATGTCCATCAACTTCAGAATGGATGAAAAAGATGTGACATTTTTATAGAATGGAATATTATTCAGCTAGAAAAAAGATGCTGTTGATGCTTTGATAGGTAAATGGAGGCAACTTGAAGCTATCCTCATAAGTGAAATCAATCAGATTCATATTTGTAAATATCACGTTGTTTCTCTAGTGTAAAAAATAAATAATAATAATAATAATAAACTGAAAGAGAAATATGATCCAAAATGTATAATAGATATTATAATAATGAAAGAGAAAGAACATGCTCTAAAGGATATAATGGTATATATGTTTAAGTGTGCAAGATAGATAACTGTACTACTAAGTTTTTGTTAGTTCATCAAACAGAATAGCTTGTATTGTCATTGTTTGATTGTCCATTTTTTATGCTTTGATTTTGTAACTTGAACAATTACTTCTAAGATAACAATATGTATTTTATCAAGTAGTGATTTCTTACTGTTTTTTTGACTAGTCATTTCTTACTGTTATTTATTTTGAAATTCTGTATTATTTCTACACTTTTTTTTTCTGTTTTGCTTTTTTCCCTAAATTAAAAAAAGCAATAAGCACCTGTCTTAGGGTTTTACTAGAGTGAACAGATACAGCACAAAACATACAGATGTAAAAGAAACAACAAGATGGGCTTACAATGGTCGGCCACAGAGCCGGATGAGGAAGCGCGCAGAGGGCGTCTGCACACTGGAGGCTGAAAGATTCAATCCAAGGTCTGGAGTTCGCCCTAGTGTCTCGCGCGAGTCCACACCAGCAGGCTGACGGGTCTGCGACAGAAGGCCAAAGGCTCTACGATGAAGGGCTGAAGCGTCTATGCCAGAAAGCTGAAGAGTCCACACTGGAACCCAAGAGACGAGGTCCAACCAAAGGTGAAGACTGGAGCTTCTCCCAAGAACGAAATGCATTCCTCTCTCCTCCTTCCCTTTTATACCTCCAGGTGATGAGCCACCTTAGGGTGGGTCCTCTTCTACACCCTTGAGTGTAGAGTTGCTAAACCCATTTAGTTAAGCTTCCAAATGTCTCAAGTTGACACAATCAATCAACCACTACAGCACCTATCTTCACACACACACACACACACACACACACACGGTTTGTTAAAATACTACTTCAGTAATCCCCGCATTTTACCCTCCTAGTCACACAGCATGTGTAACTGATACACGTGGATTTTGATGCAACTGTGTGTGGCAGGCACAGGAATTGGAGTTAGCACTGCCCTGAACTCTTCCCTACACAGCATTCCACTGTCACCTAAGCAGTCTGCACTGAAGTACAATCCAATGGAGTCATGAAAAAAATCACTAAAAATCACACAATTTTAATAGTTTGCGCTCCTGTGCAATGCATATGTCTGGGACTACATGCATCGCACCTATTGGATATGCCTAAATTTCTATTTTGCATTCTAGAGTCATGGAAATTACCACACGGTGTGTTCAGGCCCACACTGGATCCACTGTGAGATGGACCTGAGCTTCATCAGGCCCAATTGCAACTGCAGACCACAATAATATTTTGGGTTTCCTGGAAAGAGATTCGATTCACAGCCAGTGGCCAGTAGTCCTTCGTAAGTCTGATTGATTTCTTTTCCCAATTCACAGTTACTCAAGGGAAAAGCCCTAGAGCCCTTTGGGGAAGGCCAAAGGAAAAATTAACAGTATACATTTTCAGAGGTGTGCAGGGGGATCCTTCCTTTAGGAGACAAAGCCTCCCCTTCATGTAAGGAGTTGTAGGTCTGTAAATGTATCAAATCTGAGAATCAAAGGTCATGTTTCTGTTTTTAGGATTCAGATTAGACTTTGGCTTATATAACCTAGACCTTTTCTGCTTATACCAATCAGAGAAGAATATAATAGGTTTCCTACCTGTTTCATTTCTAGAAACACCATAACCAACTAGCTAATGGAATAGGTCTGTGTGAGTTAACTATTCTAATTGCTGCTGTGATACTGCTGTCCACTACGGTAACCACTCCTACCTTGCCTTTCCGAGTTAAGTGCCACCACTTGAGCCCCACCACCCAGAAATAAATCTATGTAGAACGTTACCCCATTCCAACTTGATCCAGTTCGAAATTCTTTGAGTACCTATCATTGCAGGGCAAGTTACTTATGAACATGTTACCATGAGGGTTAAATATTAAAAGGAAACTTATCTACTAAATATACATTAAATACTCTTACCAGTAACAATAAAAAAAGAGTGTCCTCTGACCTTTATATATTTTTTTTTCTTTGTCTCCAGGTTCTGAACTGAAGCTACAAAATGAAAGGTGCTGTTTATTATGATTTTTTTAGCTCTGATTTTCCTCCTGACTAACACTTACTTTTCATTTGAATTTTTGCAAAAAGAGAAAGGAAAAGCTCTATGTTTCTTGAAGGGATCAGATCCTTTTACCTTCAGAACTCCTTTTATAATGTCGATATTTTAAAAACACCAAACTAAGCAGGGAAGACTTTAAGCAAGTTTACAGATTAGGATTTTTGTGATATGTTAAAGCTAAATGTCAGAACTGGATAATGTCAACACTGATCACAATGGCCAGCTAAGAGTTGGAGTGGTGTGGAAATTACTGGAGTCCTCACATTCAGGAGCAATGTTCCATTAGTAGATGTCAAAGTGTTAGCTAACAAAACTAAATTTCTGAGCATATGTCGGAGGTTAGCTGATCAGCACTGAATCGATCATGCTTTGGACAGTGGGCAATCTATAAACATCCAGTTTACATCAAGGAAGAAAACTGATTTTATTTTCTTTGCTGTTGAAGTCTGACTGTATTTCTGGTCATATTTGAAATAAGTCCATTGACTATGTTCTGTCTCCCACCTTGTATGTACTTCTGTGGCTAAAATTTACTGCCATGTATTCTGGCTATTTGTTCATCTGTCTCTTGGTTTACTGGTATCTGCAGGCCGGCAATGGAATAAGCAGGGTGTCTGGAGTGGAACATATGTAGATTTAAATCCTGGCCCTATAACTTCTTGTGTCATCATGAATATATTTCTTAACTTCTCTGAGCTTCGTAACATTGATATGTGTGTGTGTGTGTGTGTGTGTGTGTGTGTGTGTGTGTGTGTGTGGTGGGAGTGGAGGGTGACAGGGTCTCACTGTGTAGTATAGGCTGGCCTTGAACTCACTTTGTAGCCTAGACTGACCTTGAATTCACAGCAATCCTTCTGCTTCAGCCTCCTGTAATGCTGGGATTATTGGTGTGTGCTACCATGCCCAGCTGTGATACTACTGACTTCTAAAACAAAAACTTTTATATCTTCTTAGAAGTATTAAGATTAAATGATATAAATTACTATATCTTTGTTTATAAACAACACAAGTAAGGTGTATAATTAAGATTCTTTGGTTAGAAGCAACAGAAATAAACTCTGGCTGACTTGAGAAAATAAGACATAAATAAATTTAATGCACAATATGGGTGGGTCCTAGATCAAAGGAGGAAACTATATAAAGAACATTATTGGGCTTCTTGATACAGTCTGAAAAATGGACCATGTGTTATAAAATAGTGTTAATCTCAAATATTCTGAATTATATTGCAACTGTGTAAGAGAATATCCTTGGTGTCAGGAAATCCATAATGTAAGATTTGGAGATAGAAAAACATGATGTCTGAAACTGTCAAATGGCTTAGGAAAAAAGTATATTTTTTAAATGTATGTACATATAATGTATGGTTATATAATATACATTCAGAGAGAGAGAGAGAGAAAGCAATAAAGTAAAAGATTTGGAAATTTTTCGAACTATTTGTAATTCTAGATTACTTTGAAGTAATTTCAATATTAGAAAAAAATTAAAGTAATAAAAATAAGGAAGATGATAATGTTATAATTCCATGTCCTAGTACTTATCTAGTGTTTATGTTTTTGTTTGTTTTTGTGGTGGTAGAGATTAAACCAAAGAACCAAGGGCTTTTACACTGATCTACATCTCCAGCTTTAAAAAAAATTTTTTTTGCTTTTTAAAATTTGAGACATAAAGGAGAAAAGAAGAAAGGGGATATATATACATATCTTCACTCTTAACTAATGGACTGATAATATATAGATGTGTAGATATAGCTAAGATAATTGTACTACTTATATATAGATATATAGATATAATAGCTAAGATAATTGTACTACTTATTCTATTATTCATTGAAAGGAACAGTTAGTGCTTATATTGTTTTGATCAATTTCGCACGTCTATATCTGGTCATCTGAGCAACTATTTTGAAGACAATATTATACAATGTAATAACCATTGCTAATTTCCTATCATCTTGTTTTGAAATTCTGTATCATTTTTATTGTTTTTTAATTCTCTTTAAAATAAAAATAAATTTAAAAATAAAATCTGAGACAGAGTTTTCAGTCACTAAGTTGCCTGGGTGAGCTGGAACTGGAACTTGTGATCTTGCTGCCTCAGCCTCCAAGAAATTACAGGCTTTCACACTATGGCTGAATACCTACACACTTTCTAAGCTTAGTCCTCTTTTCTTTGTGTTCATCTTGACACCTCCATGATTCTTTCAATAAATTGATTCTTTTCTCTAACCTTGAAATTGCTTCAAAGTAATATAGAATTATAAACACTTCACACAATTCAAAACATTCCCATATCTTTTACTGAGATTCACTAATTGTTACTATTTTGCCATATTTACTTTATTGTGCTCTTACACACACACTCTCTCTCTCCATATATATATATATATATATACCCATATATATATATATATATATATATATATATATAACCCATATCTTCCCCATCCCCACTCTTAACTGATGGACTCTTCTTTAATTAGTCATCTCAGAAGTTGCACGAACCATTCCTGCTCTATTCTACTTACACAGTCCAGTTATATGGCACACCCATCTGCAAGGGAGGCTTGCAAATGTCCTATGATGGGGCAGCAGATTCTCAACTATGATATTGGGCATCTGTTAATAAAAGGAAGAAAAATGGATGTTGAGAGATACTAGCAGCTTTTATTCTAGTGGATTTATCATACTGTTTGCTGAGGCTTGGGGCATTACTTCAGAATCGTGACTGACAGCCTCATGTGAGCCCTAATCCTATCTGGCATCCAGACTTTCTCCCGTTTATTCCCTCATCCACTCCCCTATACAGTTAGTTTACATCTTTTCCTCCTTTTCAAAACCCCAACATCTACTTTGCCATTCCCCACCAAAGACTGCTTATTTCACTATGAAATAGAAGCAAATTTAAAAGGATTTCCACAAGTTCCCACCACCATGTATATCCATAAATATCCACAAATATCCACCCACTTGCATCTGGGCCCATGTGCTCCACCTTCTCCTGTTACTGTAGATAAAATGCACAGAATGTCCTCAGCTGAAGCTGGCCCTCCACTGGACACTAAGTCCTACCTTCTCTCACCTACTCACACACACCACTTCAGGAATTTTCCTCTCTTTCCTGCATCTATTTTTTCTCTCTTCTATATCTTTTCCTTCTGGATTCTAGTCCAGTGTGTAAGGAGTTTGGAAATCATCATTCCTATCCTCATAATATCAAAAAAAATTTTTTAAGCTAAATAAACTGGAAATTAGTAACTCTTCTTAGATCTGTGTGAAAATAAACATTGAAATCACAGGCAAACTGTTGCCCCAAATTGGAGAGATCAATCTGTAAATATGACCATGGCTTACCACAGCAGAAGCCCAGGAGCAGAAAAATCTAGAGGAGCAAGTAGGGTAAGAAACACACAACCTGCAAGGGATGCACCACCGGAGGTGTAATATGGACAAGGGTGAGAGTTAAAAATCCCAAGGTGAGGAGCCAGTCTTACCAGATTTTTACATCTACTTTTGTGAATTTTACCTCCAGGAATCCTACCAGGTTCTTTAGCTTATCAGAGAAAACAATCCTTCATGCTTCTTGGAGTGGGGTAGGAAAAACTGACCATTTCAAAGTATACCTAAGCATTCTACCTTTATAGCCTACTTTAAAGGGAAACTATTTTACTGAGGCTTAACTGACAGAAGAAAAATACACAGACCCAGTTTTGCCAACTATTGGAAAAGAAAAAAATCTAGGGAGTACTTAGGGAAGTCACAACCCAGGAACACAAACCCACAGAAAAATGGGGTCTATAGAATCCGTAGAATACCCCCTAACACCTTATCACACCACTTTACTAGTAGAGCTTCTCTATAATAACATGGGCTGACAACAGAATGAACTGCATGCTTCAGATATCTTATTTTAAAATCAGTCCTTAGGGAAACCCAAAGACAGCAGGGGAACAATCCATAAAGACACCACAAGACATTTTAGCTCTGATACACACCTGCTGCATGCAGCTTAGCTTCCACCCAAATTAACACAAACCCTTACACTAAAGATGAGTTTACCTCAGATCCCTTACCCCCACTTATGTTAAGTCCTAAAGAAAATAGTAAGATGTACTAAAAGATAAAATGCTTAGCTTCAAGAGGTAAACATCCCAACCAGATTCAGATAAGGCACAGGTGGTAGAATAATCAGATCAGGAATTAAAAACAACTAGGATTTATCTGCTAAATAGAAAAGACTATATAGATCATTCCCACTGTCATACGAACATACTGGTATTTCTCACATATTAAAGAATATCCTTCTGTAACCACCTTCCCCTCTAGTTACTACGTCAATTTTTCTGCCCCCCACCATGAAATTTCCAATTTTTCATTTACTATTCTTTAAAGCCCTTTCATTATAGAAAATTTCAAAGACAAAAATAGAACAGTAAACTTATCCCCATGTATGCATTACCCAACCTCAATATCTTCAAATTCTTTACCAGCCATTTCATCTGTTCCATCCCTGCTTGGTTTTGTTCTGAAATATTTAAAACCAAATTCCCAGACACAACATTTTATGCATAAATTGTTCAGAATTTTATCTTTAATAGTGAAGTGGTTTTAAACATAATGATAATGTCATGTCATGCCTAATAAAATTAATAATTCCTTAATATCAACTAAAATTAGAAATTAAAGAAGGAACATCACTATAGATACTACAGACAATAATAGGGTAATATCAATAGCTATATGCCAAGTAAGTTAGTAATTTAAATGAAATAAACATAATTATTGAAACATGTGACTTACAAAAGTTAACATAAAAGCTCCCAAAATCTGCACATCATCATGTTTAATAAATATATTAAATTTGTAATTTAAATCAATTCATGATAAGAGTCCCAGGCTTACATATATACCGGAAAATTATATTTAAAGAGTATCAGTCTCCAAAATATTAATTGGTGCCTACTGAAATTTTTGTCTCAAATACATAGTATGTATACTTATATTTATATATTATAGACATATATTTACAATATGTATATATACATTCATTACAGTTGGTTCCTATGTCTTTTACTTTTTCACGAACGTTTAATGTCTCCTCTCCTTTTTTAGTGCCTTTAATTGTTGAAGAAATGGTTTGTTTGTACTATAGAATCTCTTACACTGTAGATTGGTCTTCATGTAACTTCCATAATTTCTATAAATTGTTGTTTGATCTTCATCAAGAGTTGACAAACTATAGCTTGTGGGATATTTCTTATATTTTAGATCTAAAATATCCTCCCAAAGTCTCCTGTTCAGCGGTGGGACTTCTGGAAAATGATTGGATCATAGGAGTACTATACTCATCAGTGAATTAGTCCACTGATGAGTTCATAGCTGACTTTGCTGTTCAGAGGTGGAGTCCTATTCAGAGTTGGTCACTGAGAGTTGACCTGGAAGGGTACATTCTTGTCCTCGCTTTCTCTTGCAGTCTGTTTCCCAGTTTTCATGCCATGATCTGCTCTCCTCTGCCAGGCCCTTTCACCACTCATTTCTGCCTAAAGGTTGTTGACGGTGAACTAAACCCACAGAAACTGTGGGCCAAGATAAACCTCTCATCCTTTAAATTGTGGGTGTTATCCAGGAACATAGCTCAGTGGCACAGTGCCTGCCTAGCAAGTGTGAGGTTGTGAGCACAACTCTGGGTACCAAACAAAAAAATTGTGGGTGTCGGGTATTTTGCCCTGTGATGGAAAAGTGACTAATACAGTAACCCCAGCCTGTAGCCTGTTCTATAAATTCTAAAAGCTAAGAATGGTCATATTTTTTAAAAATTTTCCCAATATGACTTTTCTATTATTCTTTCTATATTTTAAATGAAAAAATGTACAGTATATGTTTATGAAATATAATGTAATATAGATATAGCTCTACTGTGGAATGATTAAATCAAGACAATTAATATCATCTCACATTTTTAAATGATTAGTGATGCTGAGAATTTTTTCACGTACCTGTTGTTAATTTGTATGAATTTTTGTTTCATCTTGTTTTGTATTTTGACAGGAATGCCTATTCAACTTCTCTGCCCATTCTTTAATTACATTGTTTTCTTGCCATTGTATTGAGTTCCTTATGTATTTTGGATATTGATCTTTTATCAGATTATTGTTCCAAATACTTTCTCTTATTCTGTAGTTCATTTCTTCACTCTGTTGATTTTTTCCTCTGCCATGCAGAAACTTTTTAGTTTGATCCAAATTCTATTTGTCTATTTTCACCTTTGTTTCCTGTGCTTTTAGAGTAAAACCAAAAAATAAAAATTAAACCATTTCCCATTAAACCATTTTCCTGTATTTTATGCTAAAAATTTTACAGTTTCAAGTCTTTTACTTAGGTCTTTAATCCATTTGGAGTTTATTTTTGTATGTAGATCAGAAAGGGTCCAATCTGATTTGGGGGTAACTGGTTAACCAGTTTTCCCACTACCATTAATTAAAGAGACAGTCATTTCACCATTGTCTATTTTTAGGATCCTTATCTAAGATCAATTGCCTATAGATGTGTAGATATACTTCTGAGATGTTTATTCTGTTGGGTATTTATATTTTTAAACAGTTGCAGAAATAAATTTAAAATACACAAAACAAAGAATATATGATAAAGACTAAATGTCTTTAAAAGCCAAAATTATTTATTATCTGGTCTTTTAAAAACATAATCCATAAGCTTGAAGAAATTAAGTTTTATTTATATGTTTGTTTATAGTTACAAGAATATTTCACATAATATATTAATTACTTCCTATTGTGTTATATTAGGAGGTTTATAATGTCTTGCTGTCACACTTTTAAAGATGTAAACATTAATTAGTGATTTTAGAGGTGTCAGCTTGATCCATTCCTTATAAATTTCCCCATTCCTATTTCTACCAAAGATTTTGCATCAGTTGATAATTGTGGCCTAGATATTTCATTAAGGGTGTAAGATGGTTACTTTCTAATTCCTTTATTCCCCTTGTTTTTATTGATTGAAGTTTTTCAATTAAAAAAATTGCCCCTATTACCTATTTTGTTATCCTGAAACACAGTTTGAGAAAGACAAAGGGTTGTTTTTTTTACATATTATCTCCTCAGCACTACCTGTCTCAATTACTCTCCACTGCTTATACTGTAATTTTCCCCATCACTCCCCAAACCCTCTCCCAGTTTTAATTCTCCTCCATAGCACTGAAAATGATCTAACACACTATATGACTTATTTATGTGTTTACTGTCTGTCCCCACTACTAGAAGATATGTTCTGTGAGGGCAGAGATTCTTGGCTAGTTTTTCACTGCTATCCGCCCAACGTTTAAAAGTGCCCTGAGGGAGCACATAATATGTATACTTCCAAACTCTTACTTTTGTGTAGAGGAAATGCTAATTTTAACTTGGATTCCTATAAGAAGAATGTTTACAAATTCTCTACCTACCCCTATAATGCCTTCCTTGTTTATGCTGCTCTGGATTTTTTTTTTTTTTTAAGAAGAGGATGATTTTGTTTTATAGCCATCGCCTCAGAGCTGTCACGTGCCAACTCAGATTTTAGGTCTATCCACCACTCATGAAAGTAGTGTATCTCTTCTGCAGTTCATATATGCTACCACCAGGCGGCAGGAATGTTTGACGAGGGCTCAAGAAATTCAAATGATTCAGGCCCTACAGATAAAAATTGTGAAAAGCAGCACCATTTCATAACAGAATAGCAAAATATATTTCTTTTTTAGAGTAAGTAAGCTACAGCCAAGGATTCACCATTTTAATTTTGTTAACTTTTTAAATTACTGTTTATTTTAATGAAATTAGGACCATAAATATGCCAGATCAAGGCATTTTAAGTAATCAGTGAACAAAAGAATTTCAAAGATCTCTACTCTTACAGAGTTCACAGAGAGGTTAAGAGAAAATACCAAACTACCTGGACTCAAACTATGGTGTTTTCTACTTATCAGCTCAGGGACCTTACAGAATCTAATGACACTCTTGTCTCTCACGTACCTTAATTATGAAATAAGAATAGTAAAAGTACCTACTCTTTGGGCTTATTAAAAAATAATAGTTTATTGAATACCTAATAGATTATGTCATTTGCTCATTTTGATAACACTTGGAGAGAAGGCTTCATATCTGTACTTCACAGAAGTGACTCACTCTTTACCCATAAGAAGGAAAGAGCTTGCTCTTGGGGACCTGGCTAGTATGTGTCAGAGCCAGTGTTTTATCCAGATCTGTCTGTCTATCTAGGCTACTGTGTGTTCACCCTACTCACTAAACAACCAACATAACACAGCGAAAATTATATTTGTAAGTAAACTTCCAATTGAAGTTTAACATGTTAAAAGCACACGTAAAGTTCACGGGGTAAACACACCAAAGTATCTCCCTTCCAGATCTAGAAACAGAACATTAATTACCCTCATGATTCCTTCTAGTCATTCTTTCCCCAAGGCTAAATATTTTTCTGGTTTCTAGCACTATAGATCAGTTTTGTTCATTTGTGTACTTTATCTAAATGAGTCTTGAGGTATGAATTCTTTTGTGTCTGGATTTCCTTTGCACAATTTTATGTTCACAAGCAGAATCACATGCTAGTGTATATAGCAATATTTTACTCATTTTCACTGTACTTATGTAAACACACAAATTATATATAAAATTAAATATCTGTGGTAATTATTATAATGTACATTCTTAATTTAATAAAAACCTAACCTGAATTAGTTTTCTATTTACCCATCTGATATAAGCAACCTTATATTCCTTTAACTCCATTTACCACTTTTTGGGTTACCAGGATTATATAGTTTAACTTTATGTGTACTTTTAGCCCCACAGGACATTATTAGCAATGTTCTCTACAGTAAATATTTGATACAATTTTTACTCCTCCATTATTCTTTATTCCTTAATGACTATGACTTTTCATACTTCTATAAAGGGAGCATTTTCCTTTTGCCTAAAGAACTACCTTGTGGGTGGGTGGAATAGCAGTGGATTCTCTGTTTTTATTTATCTGGATATTCCTTATAGGTAGTAGTCTAGGTTGGCAGATTATTTTCTTTCAGGCTTTTACAGATACTGTTATTGTGCTTTGGCTCCATCATTTCTGTTAAAAGTCCCCTGTAAATTCTATTCCTGGCTCCTTTGAGTTCAACAAAAAATATTTTAAGAGTTTCTCTTTAACTGTTTGGTTTTCAGTAGTTTTTCTATGTGCCTACATATGGTTTTCTTTATATTTATCCTGCCTGAAGTTTGTAGAGATTCTTGAATCTGTAATCTGATGTCTTTCATCAGTTTTAAAAGACTCTCAGCTGTGATCTCTTCAAACATTGCTCAGAGTGTATCTATCGTTCCTTTCGTTCTGGAATTTCCACGTCACATATGTTTGCTAACTGTAATGAAGCAGAGATGTCTGCAAATTACCGAGTCTAAGGAAATGGTCATGACCAACCACTGCTTCCTCCTGAGAAATTAATGTCCTCTCTTCTCAAATCTCATGAGTAAACTAAAAATTCTAATCTGGAACCACACAGAGAGAATTGTGGGAAACACAGTTTCTAGCTATAGATGGAAGCTATAATGGCAATTTGACAGTGGATAGTAAGACACATCTGATTGTCTTGACGGTATAATAATTCAAATGCTTAGAGAGTCCTTACAAATTTAATAAAAAGATTCTTTTTGTATTTCCCTAAAATGTAAACCTCAATCAATGGATGGAAAGAAGGAATGAGCAGCATGTTAGTATAATCTGTAGCATTTATCTCAAGCCTCCCAATATTAATTCTGTAACATCTTACTGTCTTTTAAGGATAAAGTCCTCTCTTTCTTTTCTCTCAAACAAGCCCAATTTTAATGTTGCCAGCAATAGACATACTCACACTATACAAAAAGATCTATAGTGATACTGAATTTTAATGTACAGACCTAATGTTATCCAGATGTATGTTAATATCACTGATTTGCACAGGATGAGGAGAACACTGTTATATCACTTGAGAAAGAATACAAGAATTTGGGAGGAGGCGGAGTGTTCCAGGAATCAAACTTAGGACCTCACACTTGCCCGGCAGGCGCTGCACTGCTGAGCTATATCCCCAGCCCCAGGAAATATAAATTTTAAGGAATTCTGATTTCCTTTTGGAGGAGGAATCTTGAGGAATTCAGATTTCTCTCCCCTCTTCCCTACCACCATCAACCAGTGTTACTAACCGGAGTACCGTATCCTAGGGATGAAAAGGGAAAAGAGTAGTGAGAACCAACATTTTACACAAGGCAAAAGACACAGGCCTTTAACGAGTGTATGAATTATCTATTAATGTAGAAGAAATCATACCAAGGCTTTTATCCTTACAGTTTCCATGGATCACATGTTGGATTGGCTTCGCTTGGTTGTTCTCCAGCAAGTGCTGGGATTATAGTCATATACCTCCCTACTTGGCAACATGGCTATTGGAAATCTAAAAACAATAATCAAATGGATCTATGGTCAAGCTGATATAGGAATGATATAGGACTTCCAAATGACATAAGGGAAAAATTATAACTCCCAGCCTTCCAGATGTCCAATACACCGAGTTCATGTTCCCCAAAAGATAAGACTGAATTCTAGGAAACAATGGAGGTGTAAGAGTAGAAAATATTTGAGAGAGAGATACAGCTCCTGCTTGAGAGACAGGAGAGGTCCCAAATGAGTTGCCAAGGACTCTACTTTTCAGGGTAAGTTTTATGGAACACAATCACATGGATACAATGTGGGTTAAAGCTGTAATCAACTAATAAGATTATAAGCATAACCACTTAGGTAATATTGATCTAATGGTAAAGCATGTTACATAGCAAGTATGCAAGGAAAGAACAAAGAACTTTTCAGGAAGAAATGAGTGCTAGGGTCTTGGTCACCAAGGCCACTGAGATGACTGATGTCTATCTAGACTTCACTGGGCCAGATGTTACCACTTATCTTGTCCCTTCAGGAAACATGTAAGCCGGTCATTCCATCTTTATCTTGAGGCCTGGATTCCAACAGATGCATCTCTGGCCACAGCAGTAATTTTTTTGTCTTTTTGAGACAGGTTCTTGTTATATGATTCAGGCTGGCCTTGGGCTCACTTTGTAGCCCAGGCTAGTCTTGAATTGCAAACAATCCTCCTGCCTCAGTCTCCTGAGTGCTGGGATTACAGGAGTGTACCACCATCCCTGGCTCACAGTAGTAATTAATTTTTTATCTTTGGACTGATTCTTTCAAGGGCCTGGCCCTATCTGACTGCCTATGATATTTCTAACTTAGCTGTCTATAATAAAACTATTCTTTATTCAGTTATAAACTAAAGCTGCATCAGTGATAGAGTTACTCTCTGAAGAAACATCTGATGCTTGTGGGGTTTACTGTTTTAGAAGCATCTCTTTTTTATGCATAACATTTTTTTGAAACTTTAGGAGAAAAAGATTGCCCATTCTTTTCAGCCTCTCCCTGAGACAAGTAGAGACTATCAGAGGAAAAAAAAAAAAAACAGGTACCCTGCTAGGCCTTAAACAGAAGCCGTTACCCATTAAAAGTATGGTATGTATCAGTGGTAGACAATATATAATAACATACACCACAGCAGGCCGTCTGGATCACTGAAAGCTCTCAAATGTTTGCCATCACTGGTATATATTCTTCTCTACCCTGTCACTTTCCCCAAAAAGATCTCATTGACCAGAAAAAACCAAGGGCAGCCAGCATGGTGGCACATGCCTGTTATCCCAGCACTCAGGAGGCTGAAGCTGCAGGATCACTATGAGTTTGAGGCCAGCCTGGGCTGCAAAATGAATTCAAGGCCAGCCTGAACTCTATAGTGAAACCCTGTCTCAAAATTACCCCCAAAAAATTAATTAAAAAAACAAGTGCATCATTATAGCCAGAATGCCTTTGCCACAACATCTCCGAGAAGAAACTAGATGAAAAATGAATAAAACTGTTAGAGATCATCAAAGAGACAAGGACAAACAAACTCTGGGGCTTTAACCCTGATACTCATTAAAAGTATGCTTCGTGTTTTCTTCTTCAAAAGCCAGAGACTTAAAAACTTCTCTTGCTAAAAAAACAATGACTGTTCACTTAAGCCTTCAGATGCCCAAAAAGTAACTGAAAGCAGAATGAAGTGTGGCATCTTTGCCTTCATTTTTATCTGTCTCCTTTATTATGTTAAAACTTTAGGTCAGATCTCTGATTACCTTGGCAGGCAGGCATGATGATCACTTAAGGGAGTGCCTGTCTAAAACTGCAATACAAGGTTTCTTCATCCTAAATTTACCTAACCTAGCTCATGCTCCATCAAGACTGAGAAAACCACATAATAGATTTGCATGGACATTCAACTATCAGCTTTTGCCCCTGTAATGGGCATGTAAACATCTCTAGTTATTTCCCTAAACCCATAGTTACAGCAGATTGGATTCCAGCAGAGCCTCCACAGAACCAAGACTGTGCATCCCTCACCCCAGCAGGATCACACACTTCATGGAACAAGATTTCCCCTCAGGCTGTAAGGACTTCTTCAGACCTACAAAACCAGAACTGAAATACTGATCAACCAGACCATAGCCCATCCTACCAGTCCCATAAAAACTGGCCTATTAGCTGGGGATAATATAGCATATAATATTAGAGTGCCAGCATTCTGGGAGGCTGAGGCAGGAGAACCACAAGTTTTAGTCCAGACTGGGCAAATTAGCAACTTAGGGAGATCCTGTCTCAAAATAAGGGATGGGAACATGGCTCAGCATGAATGCTCTGGATCAAATCACCAGTACCACTAAAACTAAAACGACAAACAAAAAAGCTTGCCTCTGTATCTATGAATGGGCAAGTCTGGTCTCCATTAGATCTGCACCCCCTGCAGCTCCTCAAGCAGAATTTCCTTCCTCCATTTTTTTTTTCTTACTTTCCAATTAGAACTTTTTACTATAAACTTATACTGTTGCATCAGTTAAAATTTCCATTATCACTGAAGTAAGGACCTATGTTAGCTAGTGACAATATTATCAGTGGAAAATGCTACAAAATATAGGAATAATATTTAAAGCATTTTTCCAGACAAGGTGGAGTGCTTGATAGGAAGCTATGTATGCAGTAAAGGCACATTTTTTTTTTTGGTCTTTTTGAGACAGGATTTTGCTATGCAGTTCAGGCTGGCCTTGAGCCCACTTTGTAGCCCAGGCTGGTCTCGAACTCACAGTGATCCTCCTGCCTCAGCCTCCCAAGTGCTGGGATTACAAGCCACCACACCCAGTCATAAAGACACATTTTCTGAAACTAATCTCAACATTCAAAATCCTGTGCAATTAAAAGATCATATAAATAGCTGGGGATTTAACTCAGTGGCTTAAGCACCTGCCTGGAAAGTGCAAGGTCATGAGTTTGATCCCTGGTACAAAAAAAAAAAAACAACAACAACAAGAAAAAATCATATAAATACAAGAGGATCAGCTTAAATTTTTCTATCTTCTGTATGATTTTTCAAAATTATCTTTTTTCCAGTTTGAGGTTTTAAAGGTTAATCATACATAAAAATATTTGCAAATAGCCAGAATCAGCCTTGAACAGTATTCAATGAAATTCCAGTTTGTGCTTTCATTGTTTGATTGTTCAATCATTTTTTTCATGAAAGAAAAACTGACAGATATACAATGTTAATTAATTTCTTCATTAAAAAACAACCTTTTTAAAAAAAAGATAGCCACATAGATGATCATTAACCATGCAACAAAAGACATACAAAGATAGATATTTTAATGAGAAAATTCTTTTTTAGTGAATGATAGGAGCAATGATAAAAGATTCTGACTGCACATTGCCAGAAGAAACATAAAGAATAATGTTTTAATTTCTTAATAATTTTCTTCAAGAGTTGTTTGTAAAGCACAGAACAAGATAATATCAGAGTTTTCTATCACTCAGCTATTTTCTCACAATCTGTTATTACTGAATATTACACATATTCAAATTTAAACAGCAATGAAAAAAATAACTACACTGGCTCTTTTGTCTGGTGCTCGCATCAAGATGATGCAAAATGATGCCTAATATTTCCTTCCCAGCCACCAATTCATTGAAGTGGTTGATGAATACAAATTTTGTAATTTATGTGAGATGCATATGGTCACAGATGTCACTACTGTCATCCCCAAAACCAGGTTTGGGGATGACAAAAATGTTTCCCCATGCAACAGTATATTCCGACCCATAGCCATGTGTACCTACTACTGAGTAAGGTATATTCCTAGCCCAGACCAAAGAGAACAGGAGAGTAGCAGAAGTCTATTCAGGTTTGCATTGCCAACATGAGCACTATCAACTTGGTTATTATAAAAAAGGAGAGGATATTCCTTCACTAACTGACACTACTGTCCTTCATCATCCAGGTCCCAAAAGAACTGGCAAAATCTGCAAACTTTTCAGGTAATCTAAAGAAGGTGACGTGTCTACAGGCATGTCTTCAGAAAGCTTTTAAACAAGAACAGTAAGAAATCTAGACCCAAAACACCAAAGATTCAGTGTCCTGTTACTCCACCTGTCTTATCACACAAACATTGGTATATTTGCTCTAAAGGAACAAGATATTAAGAAAAATAAGGAATAATAGACTAAACCTTTGGCAAAGAGAATGAAAGAAGCCAAAGAAAAAAATGCCAGGAAGAAATTATCAAGAGACACTAGCTGTAGTTATAGTTTATATCTAAGCGTCCCTCCCCAAAAAGCCTCATGTCCTCACAGGTAGGACTTTTTGGAGGTGATTGTATTGTGGAGGAAACAGAAATTCTCACACATGGAAGGTGACACTTTGGAAAAGTTTGTTCTTTTTAGATAAAGCTGAAGTTTGTACGGGGGAGGGGGGTGCATGCTTATACACACTGGGAGACTGAGGTAGGAGGATTGCCATGAGTTTAAGGCTAGCCTGGAATATGTAGTGACACCCTGTCTCAAAAAAAAAAAGCAGAAGTTTGCATATTCTATAATATAGTAATTTCACTCCTAGATATTATTGCCAGCTTCAGTCATATGTACTATTGTGGACCACAAATTATAAACTGAGTCTACAGGTCATCCAAAGCTATCCTTCTGCTGCCCTTTGAGTCCAGCTTTCTTTTGAAAGCCCTAGGGCTAGTGATGCTGTGGGTTCACAGGGCAAGATGAGATCTGCTGAGGACAATAAGGCTTCTGGGGAAATAAGTATAGTGGCTACAGGATTCTTGTGATCAAAGGCTAATCCAGTTCTATGAAATGAGATTTCTTACTTTGGAGAATCCTCCCTAAGGGGTGAGGGGAACAACCAGTGCTGAGGATATAGCTCAGTTGTAGAGCACTTGCTTTGCATGCCTGAGGCCCAGGATTTCATCCCTGGGATTTGATCTCACAAGGAAGGAAGGAAGGAAGGAAGGAAGGAAGGAAGGAAGGAAGGAAGGAAGGAAGGAAGGAAAGAAGGAAGGAAAAGGAAAGAAAAAGGGAATATAAAATTATAAACATAAAAGTAAAAATATTTACTTAGGAAAGAAAATGGCAAGAAATTTCTGGAGTAAGGTAGGTTAAACCTGTCATGCAGAATCTGATTACGGCCTTCCCAGAGGTGATGAGTAATTCTGTCACTGTTTATTACACAGATCTGTCACATCAAAGGGTAACACATTTTTCTCATTTACTTCTGTTCCTCACTTCTGTTCTTTACCCAGGGTGCTTCAGAGAGCTCCCTGCAGCAGAGAGAGCCCACTAGACCAACTATAAGAGGCCAAGTCTTCCTTGTATTACAAGGAGAGAAATTAAAGCCTTGCTTTATAAAAAAATGAATACCGGTATGGACTCTGGAATCAGATTGCCAGTCTAACTTAGCACGAAAGATGAAAGCTCTCTAGTTTAAATTCCTCCCAACCCTAGGGATGATGCTACTACTCTACTTCACAGGGGTATTGTGGTGATTAAATGAGTTAATACATGAAGGACTTCTGGTAAATAATAGGCATCTTATAACACTGCAACCTTTATTGCTGATGTGGTAACATTCATTTTAGAAACATCATTCTCTATATTGTCTGGAAGGCAATGAATCTAAAAGGGGAAGAATGATTCTAAAATTGAAAATAATACTAAATAGAAAGATACAATTTCATATAGTACAAAATACATGGGGTGATTTGAACTCAGCACCATGATGAATGCTAGAGGCAACTTTCAATATGCATTTTAAGTTAACTACTACTAATTTTCAGTTTCACACACTATTTTCCCTTTTATCATAATACTAGGCAGTGGTTCCTTGCTTAGAAAATAATTAACCTTTTGACTTAAACATGTTAGGAAAGAAAGTCAGGATCCCTTCTTTCTGAGACTTAGCCGCAAGTTCTTCAAAAACATATCATCCAATGCAGTAGTGGAGAGGGAGAAAGAAGGCATGTGAGCTTTTGGTCACTGTGGCAAAACAGCTGAGAAAATCAAGGAAAAAAAGGTTTGTTTTAGCTCATAGTTTTAGTTTTCAGTCCATGTTTACTGGCTCCATTAATTTGGTCCTGCAATGAGGCAAAAAATCATGGCGGTAGAGGTGTGGAAGATGAGGCTGCTCACCTCAGAGCAGCTAGGAAATGGGGGAAAAGAGAGGGAGAACATGAGAGAGAAGAAGGGGCAGGAGATAAAATATATCCTTTAAAGCCATGCTCCCTGTGACCTGCTTCATCCAATCAGGCTCCACTTTCTTTTTTATTTATTTTTCCAAAAGGTCTTGCCTGTAAATCCAGTCTGGCCTCAAACTCATGGCAATTCTCCTGCCTCCGCCTCCCAGTACTGCTGGGATTACAGGCACACACCACCACGCCCACCTTCCACCTTCTAGTACGCCACTGAGCTATGAATTCATCAATTGTTAGTCCATTGGTGAAGACAGAGCCCTTATGACCCCATCGCTTATCCAAAGTCTCTCACCTGGCAATCAAATCTTTAGCACATGGCCTTTAGGGGACATTTTAGATTCAAACCATAAAAGAAGGCAATACAGAAAAAAGGTTGAGGATTGGCTGGTACTTTTAATCCCTTTAATAGGGTAGGCATGGCCAAAGAAAAGGTTTGTAAAGAGATACACATAGCTGTAAGCCAATTTACCAAAGGCATACTGCTTTGTTTTCTCCCCTTGGAGTGCTGGGGATTGATCCCAAGGCCTTCG
This sequence comes from Hydrochoerus hydrochaeris, assembly GCA_004027455.1. Lineage (NCBI taxonomy): Eukaryota > Metazoa > Chordata > Mammalia > Rodentia > Hydrochaeridae > Hydrochoerus > Hydrochoerus hydrochaeris. Next base: position 478,458 of record PVLA01000595.1, read on the forward strand.
CGCTGAGTTACTTTTCCAGACCACTTTTTGTTTTTTATTTTTATTTTAAAACATGGTCTTGCTAAGTAAGTTGTCCAGGCTGAGCTCCAACTTGCAATCTTTTTGCCTCGGGCTGAGATTACAGGCAAGCTCCACTATGTCAGTTTAGACATACTTACATAACACTGAAGGTTGCAGGTTTCCTCTTTGAAAGGTTCAAGGAGTGTCCAAGTATTTTCATAGGAGATACTTTCTCATCTCTTTTTGAGCCATTTGTCCTCCTGGCAACTTTTTTTGTTCACCTTCTTGTTAGGAAATTCTTTTATATCCTCATCTGACAACATTCTAATCCTTCTTTTAAAAAAAGTTTAATTATCTCCTCTAGTCTGCCTCTCTACTTGGTGCATACAATCTATATGTGCTCTCATTGCTTTATATTGCAATGCTTTCTTTTCTTACCAGTTCCCATCACTAGACCATGACTTCCTTAATGGAAGGTTCCACCTTGAGACACCATACCTTGATAGTTTAGAGCACTCGTACTTGTTTAGCAGGTCGTGACTCTTCCTGTGCCTTCTCTTGTCTGTGAAATGGGCACAACATTATCAACTTTAAGAAACTGGCCCTCCGATCTTTTATTTAACTAGATAGAAACACTTTCATGAATTTAACTTAGGGGAAAGAAAGTTTTATATAAATTTAAACTGTAGCTAAATATAAGAGTCATTGTTTTTAGGTCAAACAAATGCAAATGACTTTTTTGAAAGCAGACAGATTTTGGCATTTCTCCAGTCTTTCTCCAGCAGCTTTACATCACTGCTCTCTCATTTTCAGGTCTCTTCAGTTCTTCAGTTGTCAGAGTACGTCCCCAGAAAGCCCTCACTGGTAGCTTAGGCTCTGCAGGCTCTGCAGGGCTCCTGATCACTTTTTTCAAAGGTCTCTTAGATGCCTGACTTGAGCAGGGAGTAGGTCCTATTTTCCTTTCTGCTCAGAACTCAGCAACCACTGACATCCTCAGGCTACTTCTCTCAAGAACTAAGAGCCTCCTTCTGGACGCTTTCCCTCTGCGTCAGTTGATCCTTGCGTCTCAGGGCTCCTCAGTGTCCTCGCGAAGCCTTTAGAAACAAAGACTCATAGAAGCAGTTCCAACTGTTCTCCCTAACTCCTGGTCAAAACCCCTACAAACCACGTTGAACCTAAACTCAGCCACACTCTCCCCTTCCTTTGCCCCGCCTCCTTACACAAGTACGCATGCTCTGCATCAGGCTCCTCCTTGCGTGCTGATGTAAGGGACGTTGGCGTGGTAACGTAGAGCCCGTGGGCGACCCTTTTGCCTCCCCGGCTTTCTGGTGTAGTTGTACGGTTGTAGAGCTCTAGTGGGTTGCTCTGTCTGGCCAGGCGCGTGTTCTGTGCTTGGCGTTTGCAGTGTGCCGTCACCATTCTGCCCTGTTGGGGAGAGGGAAAGAAGCGGTTCTGTAGGGGACAGAGTTGGGAGCCCTAGAGCTCCTCTTAGATCGGGCTGCAGCCGAGCAGAGAGGGCAGCTGTTGGCAGGGTTTTAACTTGCTTGGACTTGGGCTGGGCCTTTGGAGGTCCGGGGTGGGGCGCAATGTTCGGGGCCCGGTGCCTTTTCCGAGCCCTGCGCTTCTGCTCGTCCGTGCCCTGCCCGAGGCACAAACCTTCATCCAAGCTGAGCGTGCGGGACGCTCTCGGGTCCCAGAACACGAGTGGGGAGCGCGTTAAGGTTCAGGTGGGTGAATGGTTTGGGGGATTATTTTATTTTTTCAGAGACATGTGTGGCACGTGCACATCTGGTTTTACTTTATGCTCTCAGATTAGAACAGCAGGGAAAAGTTAGAAAATACAGGCATCGCTGCAGTTCACACTTTTGCCTTCCTTCAGGTACTGTTACTTTTTTTTTTTTTTTTTTTTTTGCAGAACTGTTCTGATCGCTATAAAATGCAGCAACTTGCTTTTCATGATTCCAAGGCAGCACCTGTAAACTTTTAATCATGCAGAAAAGCGTTAGTGAACAAGTTGTTTTTTTTCTTTTTTTTTTTTAAATCGTGATCTGTCAGTGACATCAGCAGTTATATAGGGTTCTATAGCGGACTTCGCCCTAGGTCCTTAAGAGCAGAAACTGACCTACCTAACTTGATAGTCACATGACTTATAGTAAAATACTGTTCTGCTAAGCAGTGCCTTTTAGTCAGCTTTTAGCTACCCCGTCCCTAAAATGGGGCTTACCTGAAATTTATATTCCATAAATTAGGAGAAAGTGAAATAGAGCAATTTGAGTTAGGTTTAAATCTCTCCCTCTGAGTAGCTTGTTAATTATAGGTATGTCATTTAAGTGCTCCAAACCTCAATTGTCTTTTGTGAAAATAGAGATAATAAAAATCTCTACTTCATAGAGTTCTGAAAATTAAGTAAGATGATGAGTATATTTAGAATAGTAGCCCATAGTAAATAGATGTTAGCTGCCCTTATTTCTCTTGCTGGTAGTGTTTCCCTTAAAAACATACAGGAGTTTTCCTTACAGGAGTAAGTTAAGCAGGATGTTTGACTCTTAATAAATTGTCAAAACATTGATGCAGTTGTTTTGGTCTCCTCATACATCTTTGCTATTTAACATTATGACTAATCTGATCTTTGCATTTATTTGGGTTTTATTTTCTTTCCATGATCTAAATCAAAATCTTTTCTATTAATTTGGCATTGTATAGATGATACCTTTTATGTGCTCATCAAAATCAGATTCAATGATTAAAAGAACAGAACCTGTGATATAGGATAGAGGCTTTCAGTTTTGTGCTTTGTGGTCTAAAATGGTACCTACCAGCCACTTGTAGATCTAAACACTTGAGACGTAACTAGTCTGAATTGAAATGCCCTGTAAGTGTAAAGTATATAATCTGAGGCACAAAAAAGAATGCAAAATACAGTAAGTATCTCAATATGTTTTTATATTGATTACATGTTGATAGTATTTTCGGCATAATGGGTTAAATAAAATATTTCAACTATTTTTTACTTTTAATGTGGCCACTAAAACTTCAAAATTACTTACATGGTTTGCATTATATTTCTGTTGGACATCCCTTGTGTATAACAATGTTATTGTTATGAGTAGTATAAATAAAGGGATAAAGAGAAAACAAAAAAAGATATAACTGGAAGGTCAACAGTGAGAAATGAGATGACATTTCTGCTGAGTCTTGAAGGATGTATTCCCCAGGTATAATAACTGAAGATAGACTGGAAATAACCTCAGGGTGTGTTGCCCTAGACACCTCTGTACATGGGGAGGAACATGACTTCTAGAAAAGCTTGTAGATTAGAACATTAACTCCAAAAGAATAACTACATATATTTGAATCCCAGTTGTACTATTTGGCGACTATGACCTGATTTCTTAATGTCTCTAAATGTGTTCTTATTTCAAAAATAATAATAACCACTTCATTTCTGGTTTTGTGAGGGTTAAGTAGTATATTTATAAAGAACTTAGAAACATTTAAAAAGTGGTAACTTTTACTAAAAAAAGTAACAACTAGTAAATGAACATGACCAAAAAAACGTGCCTGTGGGGAAATGTGAGACGAAGTATAATGTACATGAGGCTGTGTGAATTTACATTTCATCTTTCATAGCCCTGGCAAAAGATCAAGGGCTTTCTAGTCAAATATATTTGGTTTCAAGTTTGGACTTTGCCAGCAGTAAGTCTGAACAAGTTAATTTATCTTCTGTGAGCCACAGTTTTCTAATTTGTAAGTGGATATGATAATCCTAATAGCCACTTTAAGAAGGAAATGAGACTGCATGTGATGGTAATAAAATATTTCTTGTATATATTCAGTGAATGGTAACTATCTTACTAGAAAGCATCTGTAGATTTTCATGTGTGTACCTGGCAATGTACTTTAAGGCAAGCATGTTTCTTTCCCTTAAAGCATTATGGACAGGTAAATAAGTGATAGAAGGGTAGTAATAACAGCATCTGAAGATTATGGCCAGAAACAGAAAAATAATAACAGTTTTTCTACATGGAATCATTTTTTGCTTTTCCTAATGTGTTTAATGGTGAATGTCTATCTGTATTCATTTACTTTACATTTATGGGATACTTTACAGTTGTTTGGTGTCTGCTAGAAGAACATAATTCTCATTTAGCTGCTATGTTACATTTAAGTATACCGGAGAGAACTGTTTTTAGTGTTACTTATCTGCACAGAGATGTCATTTGTACTGGCATGTAACTATCACTTAAATTTTAGACTGTCTTTGAAAGTTTGTTAATGTGTGTTGATGTTGTGACTTTTTTTTGAGAGATATTACAGGGGGATAATGGGAATTTGATAGAAGAAAAATGGCAGCAAGATATAACCTGGTTATTTGTAATGATAGGAGGAGATAGTTTGGAAAGTCAGCATTGGTTATGTGAACTAGGCTCATCAGCTTGATTTGACATCCATTCAGAATGATGAGATTCATTAAGAGAACAAAAGGGGGTATCCCAAAGTGTGTATCTCATTGTGATAAGAACCATGTATAATTATATATGCATGTAGATAAGCTAAAAGTGCATTATGCGCAGTTGATAAATTAAGGCAAGATTGTGAGTACATTTTTTTTCTTTCATTTAGTCTTTTTGGTATGTGTAATGAAAATGTTTAGAAGTGTTTCTCTTCTTTAGGGATGGATTCGTTCAATCCGGTCCCAGAAGGAAGTCTTGTTCCTACATGTAAATGATGGGTCATCTTTGGAAAGCCTTCAAATCATTGCAGATTCAAGCTTTGATAGCAGGTCAGGTGTTTTGGTTTTTTTGTTGTTGTTGTTCTTTTGATTTCTTTGACTCCCCACTCCCCCCAAGTGTTCCTTACTTCCTTAATCCAGTGCTCACATTGCCCCCTGTTATGATTAGCCTGATTGTGTCAACTTGGTTGGCTTTGATTTACCCCAGGAATTGGTGGAACCTACTTCTTTGTGTGTCTGGGTGAGTCAGAGGGGCGTGACCTTAGGTACTATGGTGGATTAACTAATGGTCCACTTGGAATACCCAGCTGAATTTAGCTTGTTTCTAAGGTGTGAAAGATGCACCTAGGGATTGTTGCCAATAGCATAAAAGCAGAACTAGAGGGGAAGATGGTATGCTTTTGCTGGAGAAATTTGTTGCACTGGTTTTCCTGATATGAACTCAGCTATTATCATCGTTGAAGGAACTTGGATCCTTGCTGTTGCTGAGGATGGCTGCTGTTCTTTTTGGGGGGTGTGAAGGGCTCTGGTCATTGCCTTGAGTGTCACTTCCTAGCTCCAGTGCAGGTCCTTCAGCATGGTGGCACAGATCTATCACCCCACTGGTGCACAACTTCTGACTTCCACCACTGACCTTTGGGCCTTAACCAGTGCAGATCCTTGATACAGACTTGCATGAGATATTGTTATGGGCTCTAGGCCTCCAGCTGGACTTGTGCAGGACATTGGCATGGGCTGTAGGTCTTCAGCTGGACTCATACAGGACATTCCCATGGGATCCAGGCCCTCACCTGGATTCTTTGGATCCCTAGCACATGAACAAATCTCTTGCACTCCCCTGCATTTGACTTTTTGAGTGAATATTACAAAATAATCCTATAAATTTTGTGGCCTATGTTAAATCTATTCCCTTGCAAACCCTGACTACAACATGTACTATATCTTTTCCCTTGTTCCTTCTTTGCTATTCACCAGCTCTCCTTTCTGGCTGTAATGAACTAAGCATCTTTGCTCTACCATGACATTCCTGCCTTGGAGCCAGCCGACTGACTGGACTGATGTTCTGAAACCATGAGACAAATTAAGCTCTCCTCCTTTAATGTGCGCATGTCAGATATTATGTCTCAGCTATGAGAAAGTTGACCAGAACAGAAAATTGGTATCAGAGACAAGGCATTATTGCTGTCTCTGTTCCAGATCATTTTATTCAGGTGCCTTTGGAACTGGTTTGTAGAAAGAGTTTGGAAAGGTTTAGAGTTGCCCATGGAGAAGCCTTGGATTGCTATAAGCAGAGCCTCATAGATGGTTCTGCTTGGAGCTCAAGACCAGAACGCTGATGAGTATATGAATAGTAAGGCCAGGCTCAGGAGGCTTTAGTTGGGAAGAATAATTCTTTTGGCAATTGGACTAGAGGCCCTGTGTGTGTTACATTCTAGCAGAAAATTTTTCTCCATTTTGCTGTGTCCTGAGACTATAGAAAGCTGAATTTAAAGATGGTGGACTAATTGATCTGGCAGAGGAAACTCAAAGGTCTAGCTACTGCTCCAACTGACAACAGATCTTGGTGTCATCCATGTGATGCTAGTTTTACCAATATACAGAATGCAAAGAGTTACAGGGTAAGAGAGACTTGAACTCTGATTTCAAAGAAGGACCTGGGAGGCAAGATAAAAGATTCCCTGAATGGGCAGTACATTATGCTATGAGAGTGAAGCTGAAGGTGCATTGGAGACCTTAGGGAATCAGAGATGCTAGGAATGTGGTATGTCTGCCAAGGAAGGAAAGCTGCAAGCCTAAGGGGATCCAATCCAAGAGAGAGGCTTTGTGGGTTCCAAAGGCCTTATGGATGGGTCATCCAATCCCTTTCGTACTCACATTTTATCACTATGTGCCTGTATGTTGTGTATGGAGCTACAGAACTTAATGTATATTCTGTTAGATTTTGGTCTGGTGTTGGTCTGGTTCTTTCTGTCCCCTTATTCCTCCTTTTTGGAATGGGGATAGTCCCTTGTGCTGTTACACCTTGGAATTAGATAATTTGTTTGTTGTTTTTACAGAAGTTCACAGTTAAAAGTTGCCTTGAATCTCAGAAGAGACTTGAACTTTTGGAAGGTGCTGGAACTGTTGAAACAAGGGAAAGGATTATTTTGTTTTTGGCTGTACACAAGATTGTTGTATCATATTAGGCAGAATTATGACTTTGTGTTTATTTGGGCATTAAATATGGTTTGGAGCTGGGTGGTACAGGCCTGTAATCTTAGCATTTGAGAAGCTGAGCCAGGTGGATCATCATGAGTTTGAGGCCACCCTTGATTACATAATGAGTTCAAGGCCAGCCTAAACCTCATAGACCGGTCAGTCAGTAATGATTTAGGGAAATGTGTTTGGGTGTCAAGTTAACAAGAGGTGGAATATGATGATTAAGCTTGCTTGTGTCTACTTGATTGGTTTGAAAGCTGTCCAGGGTGTTGAGGGAGCACACTTGTGACTGTGTTTGGATGGGTCATGGAGGTATGACCTTGGGTACTATATCTTCTCCCTCACCACTTTCTGTCTTTTTCCCCTCCTGTGCTTCTTAGCTTGTATGAACTAAGCATTTTTGCTCTGCAGTGCCTTTTCTGGCATGTGTTTCTGCTTTGGAGTCAGCCAGTCATGGGTGGAATTTCCTGCAACTGAACTGAATTAAAACTACCTCCTTTAAGTTATAGGTGCCTAGGTATTGTGTCTCAGCAATGAGAAAACTGACTGACTGAATGATATACCCTCTGGTTGATCTTTCTAAACAAATGTATGCAAAATAACTTTGAAGCTAAGTTCAGATACTTGGAATCATGATCTTTCAGTGTCAATATTTTCATTCGCTTTTTAACATCTGCACATTCCAGTGTCTTCTACCTTGTGCTTTGCTTCAGTCTGCCTTAACTGCTTAAAGCTACATTGAGCTCTTCCCTTGTTTTCTAACTATTGCATATAATGCTGTCTCTGCCAGAACAAACCTTAGCCTCTTCTTCATCTGTCTTTTAGCTGATGTTCTTATTCCTTGCGTTCTCAGTTCCCCCTTGATAATCCCATAGTACCCAGTGCCCACCTCTGTTATAGAATGTATCACATTGCACAGGACTCAGCTGTGTTGTTGTTTCACTTCTTCAAGGACTTTTCATTCCTTGAGATTAGAATTTGTTGTGTCTCACCTATTTGTGTTTTTGGCATCTGGCTGAATGCTGACAAAGTAACCAATTACTGCCTGTTGAATAAATGGAAGAAACTTTTATAGTTTCATCCATCATGTTAAATGAGCACCATATTTAAGTTAGGTTATAAGGGCTTTGGAGCAGAACATTATTCTAATTTGTTAGAGTAAGAGTGAGTTTTTCACTATTCCAAGGATTGTTAGGGTTGATGTTGTCCATATATTGAATAGATTCATGGGTCTAAGGTTGTTAAATCAGCTGGGCAGAACAAAAAATTATCTGATGTAAGAGTAGTTTTTTTGGGGTCAGAGATGTAGCTCAACAGCACAAGCACCTGCCTGGCAAACACAAGGTCCTGAGTTCGATTCCTGGTACCAAAGAATAAATAAAAGTGTGTATTTTTTCTGATAATATCAATCAGTGTAGCAATCACATGCATATATAATGGTATCTAAATTTTAGAACAGTGATGGTGAACCTTTTTGAGCTTACAATGATAAATACCCCACTGTGGCACACATGCCATAGGTTTACCACCACTGTTTTAAAGGTTTGGGAGTATGACTGCCTACCTCTGAGTATTCTCAAGATCATCCATGGGAAAATTCATAAATGTCAGGTAGTGTGTATTTTAAGTTATATCCTCTCAGGTTTGGTGAAAGCATATGAGGTTTTTTTTCCCTTTGATGTAATAGTGGACAATCTTAATTTTTATACATTTTGTAAACATAGATTTTAAAAGGAAATAATATGTATTAAATGGAACAAGGAAGCCAAGATGGAGAATCTCTTGACATATTTACTTGACTACAGTTTGTATTACCAAGTTGTGATATTTTAATATAATTTGTTGAATAAGGTACTTAACCATATTATAATTTATATTATAATTATAATTTATATTATATTTATAATATACTAGAATAAATTTATGAACATTTAGTGTACCTCCTTGGTAGATGATTGTTTCTGTTTTTGAGACAAGGTATCCATATAAACAGTTTGGCCTGGCCTTGAACTCACTTGGAACTCAAACTGGCCTCAAACTCACAATAATCCTTGTGCCTTAGCCTGCAGAGTGCTGGGACTATGGGTTTGTGCCACTATGCCCAAATATTTATAGTTTTTTTTTTTTTTTTCTTTTTTCTTTCTGAGGCAGGTTCTCACTATGTAGTTCAAGCTGACCTTGAAATCACTTTGTGGACCATGCTGGCCTTGAATTCATGGCAGTCCTCCACCCTCAGCTTTCCAAGTGCTAAGATTGCAGGCATGTGCCACCATGGCTAGCTGTAGATAATTCTCTTCTTTTTTCTTTTTCTTTTTTTTTTTTAATTTTAAAAGGGATAAAACAGTACGACAGAACAAAGCAGAACAATATTAGATTTCAAAAATAAGTCAGAAGGAAATCCTCCTTAGTTGCTATGTTGCATATTGTTATCCGCTAAATAGATGCTCAGACTACTGGCTTTAAAACAGTACAAGCATTATGTTTTTTTGTTTTGTTTTGTTTTTTTACTTTAGTTGCTATCATATCAGCCTGTGTTCTTCCAAATCAGCCAGTTGCTTACGTGAGTGGGTGGGGATGAGCAGCAACACTCTTCTTGTCTCCTAGCCCACATGCCAGCTGACTCATGGGAGGATGCAGGTTGGCTTCTTGGTTCTCCTCCTGGCCCTTGACTACCACTGGCTCACAGGAGGGCATGGATTGCCTTGATAATTCTTTAAACAGAATTACATCACTTTCTGTAGTAGTCATACAGTTAATTTGTGAATAAATTCAATCTGTAGCAATGACTGTTAATCAGATAGTAGTGTGTATATGCTCAGACCATGAGCCAACTACCTTTAAAAAACAATAATAAAATTTAAAGGACATTTTAAAAATAATATGGGGAGGAGAGACCAAGGTGGCAGAGCAGTAAGCAGCAGAGAAAACAGCTTCTCTGAGAGTCACCATCCAGACACTGGGATATAGCATTGTGAAGAAGACAAGAAGGAGGGAAGTGGCTCCACTGGACCCAGGAAGAATCTGAAGTGTGAACTAAAGCCTGTGGAAAGAGTAAAGAGAGAAACTTCACTGAAGGAGGAGGTAGCCAGTGGTGCCTTCTCCCTGAGGTAGGACTCACTACATGAGAGGAACAGTTCAAAACTGCAGACCCAGGGTGATGGTGACAGCTGGTGACCCTGGAGACCTCTGCAGAATGACGCAGTAGTAGAGGGGAGCAGCAGATGTGAGAGACTGCACTGGCTGGCCGTGAGTGCAGAAGACTTAGTCCCCCCACAGGAGAGAGTGATTAGCTGAGAGCCATTTTGGAGTTGGGCCAGCTGAGCTCAGAATCCAGAACTGCTGCTAGCTCCATCTAGCAGTTCCAAACTGGGCTCAAACCCATAGAAATTGCTCGGACAGTGGCAAGCCCAATAAGTCTGCTCTTGGAGCAGTCCTGCTGATATTATCCACTACCCCACCAAAAAGCTGCTGCAGACTTACTGGGAGAGACCTATACCATTCAGGACTCTGTCTCCACAGGTTGTCTATTGGCAAAACCAGAGAAAACCCTCAAAGTGGACTTTTATCTTTTTTTTCTTCTTTTTCTCCTTCATTGTTTGATCTTGTTTATATGAGTGTGAACATGATCCCTAGCATCTTTGCGGTTGTGGTTCTGTTCTGTTCTTTCCTTTATCTCTTTCATCTCTCTCTTTTCCTTAATTCTTCTGTACCAGTTTTGCACAGTTGGCATGATACCACTTTATCTACTGATCTTCCTCTTCTACTTCCTATTTTCTACTTAATCCATTTTATATTTTAACCTCTGAGGGCAAAATTGACTTACATACTACATATAATTTTCTGGTTTGTTTTACATTTTATTATATAACCACAAATCCAGTTTATATGGTTAAAAATGGCAAATTAAGGGTTAGCTCAGTTTGTCATTTGCTAGCATGTGTTTGATGCTATTGGTGCCACTATAACCAAAATTGACAGTTGTTCTAAACTATGTTTAGAACTTTTGGTCCTGATAATTCCATGGCTGAAATTGACTAATAGTCACAGAAAATACTGTGGCACAGTGCCAAAGAATCAGAGACTGGGCCAAATAAGCAACAACTTCCCATCTCCAGCAAACTGAAGAGGTGAGATCTTCTAGCAGACTCAAAACCCAAAAACTGGCTACACCTAGAAGATGCCTCAGAGAAGTAGTCATCATCTAGGGATCCTAAATACTAGCAATAAATCAACCCAGCATAGGCAATTTACAAACATTGCCCCAGGAATTAAAAAAAAAAAATAAGACACTTAAACAGAACGCAACTCCAGACATCAAGTTCACCAAAGGCAAATCCAAGGGGTAATGAGGTGGGGCAATCTGAAAGTTTCCCACCAGGTCTCTGAAGTGGTAAGAACAAAGCAATTGAATGAGGCTCTGTAAAAAATGAAATCAGAAATAATCTCTGACACAAAGACCATGCTTAGTGATGCTAGTGCAAATGCAGACCAAAAAAAAAAAAGATGAGCTTAAGAAAATTATGCAAGCTCTAGAGAGCGGCCCCAAGATCTGGCCACGGCCATGGTGGAACCCAGGCAGCTGCACAAAGCAGCAATTCTCCCACCCTTTTGGTAAGTGTCTTTCTCCAGCGTGAGCCAGGAGGAGAATCAGAGAGCGACCCCCAAGATCTGGCCACAGTCATGGTAGAACCCAGGCGGCTTCACAAAGAAGCAATTCGCCTGCCCTTTTGGTAAGCACCTCCCTCCAGCATGAGCCAGGAGGAGAACCAGAGAGCAACCCCCGAGATCTGGCCACAGCCATGGTGGAACCCAGGCGGCTGCACAAAGAAGCAATTTGCCCGCCCTCTTGGTAAGCGCCTTCCTCTGGCATAAGCCAGGAGGAGACCCATTAGTGTCCCCTGTGAGCCTATCAGTGCATGGGCTTGGAATCAAACATCCTAACCCCCCACCCCTGTTAGCAACTGGGGACAGAGGTCTGAGCATCTCTTGTGAGGATGACTGCAATTTAGCAAATATGGAGGTTCTCTTCTATCTTCTCTTTGAAAGCAAATGTTGTTTTCAGTTTTGTTTCATTATGATTAATTGCTTTATTTTATTCAATATTCTCTTTTGATTGATTTTATAATGTTCTGTCTTTGGTTTGATTTTGCTATACCTAATTGATTAGACAACTATTGTGAAGATAATTAGATATACTATGGTATCTATTACTGTTATCCCGGTAACCTGTTGTGAAGTTCTGTACCAAATTCACTGCACTGTCTCAATTGGCTTTGTTCTGTCTTGTTCTGTTGTATTTCTGCTACCTTCAAAATAAAAAAAAAAAAAGAAAAAAGAAAATTATGGAAGGTCATCATACAAAAGAAGTGGAATCCATAAAGCAGGATCAATCAGGAGAATATCCAGGAGAATAAAAATTCCACTGACAGTATTTGAAGTAGATTAGGCCAGTGTGAGGACAGGATCTCAGATATTGAAGACAGGCTTGCAGTTAGCAATCAGGAAAAGAGAGATTTCTCAAAAATAATAAGATACCAAGAGAAATCAATCCAGCAGCTGCTAAACGAGACAAGAAGAATAACTTAAGATTAATGGGAGTGATATTTAAATGATATTTAAAAAATGATATTTAAAAAATACAGACATCATGGTAGAAAAGTTTTCTAGTAGAGAAAAAATTCGACATACAGATAAATGAGTCATATAAAACTCCAATTAGCCATGATAAAAAAAATTCTACAGTCAGGCATATCATAGGCAAGATTCCAGAAATTCAACAGATGAATAGAATCTTAAAAGCTATTAGAGAAGAGAAACATCAGCTATAAAGGAAATCCCATCAGAATCACAGTTGACTTCTCAGCACAAACTCTCTGGTCAAGGAGAGATGAGAGTGAAATATTCCATGTTCTAAAGGAAAACAAGTATCAACCCAGAATGATGTACCCCACAAAACTGTCTTTCACAAGTAATGGAGAAATGAGATACTTTTATGACAAAGAACATCTGAGGAAATTTATTGCCACCAAACCAGCACTCCAAAATGTTCTGAAGGACATTCTACAAAGAGATAATACAGACTGCAGCTCCATAATCCTAACAGAAGGAATCCACCAGGCAAGGCAATCAGAATGAGAAAGCAGGGGCAACAGGAAAATAACATGACAAAGATAAATCCATACATATCAGTGATAACCATCAATGTTAATAGTCTCACCAGTGAAAAGACACAGACTGACAGAATGTTCAAGAAGCAAGCTCCAACAATATGCTGATTATGAGAAACATTTAATTCAAAAAGATATTCATAGACTGAAAATCAAAGGATGGAAAACAATACTTCATGCAACAGGAACCAGAAAAAAACAGGGGTAGCTATTCTATTTGCAGACAAAGTGAATTTCAAGCCAAGACTGATTAAGAGAGATAAAGAAGGGCATTACGGGGCTGGGGATTTAGCTCAGCGGCATAAGTGCCTGCTTTGCAAGCATGCAGTTGAGAGTTCAGTTCCTGGTACCGATTAAAGAAAAAAAAAAAAAAGAAGGGCATTACATCCTTGTAAGGGAAACAATCCAAGAGGAAGAGATAACAATCATAAATATATATGCAACAAATACCAGTGTACCCAACTATATAGAACAAATACAAATGGATGTGAAAAATCAAATAAGCCCTATTGCAAATATATTGGGAGAGCACAATACTTCACTCTCACAAAAAGACAGATCAACTAGACAAATTAAGTGAAATGTTAGAACTGAACCAAACTTTTTAAAAAAATTTTATTTAAAGAGAAAAATAAAAGCAAAACAGAAAAAAGGGAAGCAATAATACAAAATTCCAAAAATAAACACTAAGGAGTCACAAGTTCACAAATTACATACTGTCATCTTAGAAATAGTTGTTCAAGTTACAAAATTAAAGCACACAAAGTGGACATTCAAACAGTGAGCCTGCAAACAGTTCTGCTCAGTGATCCAACAAACACTCAGTAATATGGTTATCAATCCTACACACTTAAACACACATGCAGGCATATTCTTTAGAACACTTTCTTTACCTCTCCTTTTGACAATAGCAATTACACATTTTGGGTTTTATTACTCCTACAGATCTTATTACTTTTTACGATAGAGACACAATGTGATATTTATAAATATGATTCTTATTTATTTCACTTATGAGAATAGGCTCAAGTTGAACCAAACTTTTGAATAAATGGGCTTAGTAGATATCTCTATAGAGTATTCTACCCCATGACATCAGAATACATATTCTCAGCTGCACATGAGATATTCTCCAAAATACACCCCACACTTACCCATAGAACATGCTTAAGTAAGTGCAAACAAATTCAAATTATTCCATACATACTGTCAGAGCACAGTGCAATGAAATTGGAAATCCACAACCAAAGAAACCGCAAGAACTAATAAACACATGGAAATTAAATACCACCCTCCTGAACAACCAATGGGTCACAGATGAAATTAAGAAATTAGACAATTTTCACAGTTGAGTGATACTGACAATACAACATGCTTGAACTATGTGACACAATGAAAGCAGTTTTAAGAGGGCAATTTATAGCAGTAAATACCCATATCAGGAAAACAGAGCAAGCACATACAAACAACTTAATAGTGAACTTCAAACTTCCAGAAAAAAAAAAAAAGAGTAGGCTAAGCCAAAAGCTTGTACAAGGAAGGAAATTATAAAGATCAGAGCCAAAATTAACACATTAGAGACTTAAAAAAGTTATAAAAGATCAGTGAATCAAAGTTCATGAAAATTTAACTAAAATTGACAACCCCTTTTATAACCTTATCAATACAAAAGAAGATTCAAATCAATGTAATTAGGAATGAAAAGGTTGAAATCACAATAGACCCTGCAGAATTTCCAAAGATCATCTATGCCTACTTTGAAAACTTGTATTCTAGTAAGATGGAAAATTCAGGAGAAATGGACAGATTCCTGTAAGAATTACCAAAGCTGAATCAAGATACAAAAATCCTGAATAATATCAATAAGTGAAATTGAAGATGTAACTAAAAATCTATCAACAAAGAAAAGCCCAGGCCCTGACAAATTCATAGCTGAGTTCTACAAGAAATTTAGAGAAGACCTAACATCACTACTGCTCAAACTCTGTAATGAAATTGAAAGGGAAGCCATAGTCTCAGATTCATTCCTGGAAGCAAGTATTACTCTGATACCAAAACCAAAGATGGACCCAACTAAGAAAGAGAATTACAGGCCAATTTCCCTAATGAACATAAATGCAAACATCCTCAGTAAGATACTGGCAAACAGAATGCAGCAGATCATCAAAAAGATTATATACCATGATCAAGTGAGATTCATCCCAGGGATGCAGGGGTGGTTCAACATACATAAGTCAATGTGGTATACCATATTAACAGAGCCAAAGACAAAAATCATATGATCATCTCAATAGATGCAGAAAAAGTTTTTGACAAAGTTCAGCACCTATTCATGATAAAAACTACAGAAAATTGGAATAATGGTCTTTATCTCAATCTGATAAAAGCCATCGGTGACAGACCAACAGCCAACATCATACTAAAGGGACAAACTCAAAACTATGTTTAAAATTAGGAACAAGAAAAGGATGTTGACTGTCTCCACTCTTATTCAGCATGGTCCTGGAAACTTTGGTTGGAGCAATTAGACAGGAGGAAGAAATAAAAGGAATAAAGTTAGGAAGAGGTTAAACTCATTATTTACAGATGAAATGATATTCTGTATTGAAGACCCCAAAAACTCCATTAAAACACTAGTAGATTTAATGAGCAAATTCAATAGCATAATGATGCAAAGTCAACACTCACAAATTAATAGCCTTCCTGTACACTAATAACAACACCTTTCACAATAGCATCCAGAAAAATGAAATATCTAGGAATGAATCTAACAAAGGGTGTAAAAGACCTCTACATTGAAAACTACAGTACTCTGTAAAAGGAAATTGAAGAGGATATTAGAAAATGGAGAGACATCTCATGCTTTTGGGTAGGAAGAACCAACGTAGTGAAAATGGCCATACTTTCAAAACTGTTAAACAGATTCAGTGCAATTCCAATCAAAATTCCAATAGCGTATCTCATAGAATTAGAGAAAACAATCCTAAAATTCATCTGGAACCAGAAGAGACTTAGAATAGCAATAGAATCCTGGGCAACAAAGACAAGACAGGGGGCATCATAATTCCAGCTTGAAATTATACCTTAAAGTTACTGTGATAAAAACAGTGTGGTACTGGCAGAAAAACAGACCCAAGATCAGTGGAACAGATTAGAAGATACAAAAACAACTCCATACACACTTACTTTTGACAAAGGGGCCAAACACATTCACTGGAAGAAAGATAACCTCTTTGATAAATGGTGCTGGAAAAACTGGCTCTACACATGCTGAAGATTAAAAGTTGGATCTATATCTTTCATCATGCACTAAACTAAATTCAGAATGGATCAAAGATCTAAATATGTAAAAAGAAGTATTAAATCTTCTGGAAGATAGAGTAGGTAAAACTCTTGAAATTTGGTTTAGGCAAAGACTTTATGAATAAAATCCTGATTGCATAGGAGCTGTCACAAAGGACAACCAGGATCTCATGTTATTGTAAAGGTTTTGCATAGTAAGAGAAACCATCAACAGAGTGAAGAGACAACCCACAATGTGGGAGAAAATGTTTGCCAGGTGTTCCTCAAACAAAGGAGTACTATCAAGAACATACAAAAAAAACCCCAAAATCAGTTCTCCACGTTTAAAAATCCAGTCCAAAAATGGGCATCTGAGATAAATATATACTTCTCAGATGAAGAAATACAAGCAGAAAATAAATATATGAAAAAAATGTTAACATCATTGGTCATTCAAGGGATACAAGTTAAATCAATACTAAGATTTCACCTCACCCCAGAGAGAATGGCTATTATCAAGAAAACAACTAATAACAAATGTTGAAGGGGCTGTGGGGAAAAAGGAACCTTTCTCCACTGTTGGTGGGAGTGTAGACTGGTGCAACCACTGTGGAAATCAAAGTGGAGATTCCTCATAAAACTAGAATTGGAGGTCCCATTTGACTCAGCTACTCCCCTTCTGGGTATCTTCCCAGAAGAATTAAAAATGTCATACCACAGCAACATATGTGTACCCATGTTCATAGCAGAACAATTTGTGATAGGTAAATGTTGGAAACAACCTAAATGCCCATTGACTGAAGAATGAATAAAAAAAAGATGTGGTATTTTATACAATGGAGTACTACTAACCCATAAAGAAGGAAAAACTTGAGACTTTTATAGGTAAATGGATGCAGCTTGAGACCATACTCATAAGTGAAATAAATCAGACATGCATGTGTGAACATAATTGTCTCACTAGTATGAGAATGTGAAAGAAACAATATATGTATATGTATGTAGATATACTACTGAGTTCTCTGAGTTCTTTGAAGAGAAAGATTTGTGGTAATATTTTTAGTTAGATGCATATGTCTTGGGCTCTGGTTGACTGATTTGGGGATGGCAATACGCAATGTATATTCCATTGTTGTCGCCTGATGTGTTTTGAAATTTTTTTTTTGTTTGTTTGAAGTAAAGTGGAGTTAGGAAAAAGCAAAAATAAATAAGAATAATATGGGGAATTCCCATGTACTTTTTAACCCAACTTTCCCAATTATTATTGAATGTTGTCAAAGCTAGGAAATTGGCTTTGTTGTAATATCATCAACAAAAGTACAGACCTGATTTATATCTCATTAGTCTTTGCATGTAATTTGCAATCTTGTAAATAGTATTTTGGACAATTTACTTTTTGGTAAGGATAATTATATAACCTCTTAATTACAAATAGCTGTGTACAAATTTTTTACTGTTTTTGTTTCCATTTTAAGACTTAAGGAATTAACTTTTATAATTTTGGCATACAGTACAGCACCCATAAAATATATCTTCATTAAGTAATTTAATGTTCAATAGCAAGATCTGTATTTCAATGAAGGTTCTATGTAATGATGTCTTACTTATTTTGGGTTTTTTGTTACTCTAGAGAATTGACTTTTGGAAGTTCTGTGGAAGTCCAAGGCCACCTGGTAAAAAGTCTATCCAAAAGACAAAATGTGGAACTGAAGGCAGAAAAAATTGAAGTTATCGGGAATTGTGATGCCAAGGTATATTTATTGATTCTTTTGTGGAGGCTATTTGGGCTTAATTTGCAACATTAGTAATCTGTTTTAAGTGTGATTATTGGGAACATGGCATTTAGAACGTATTTCATAACTGAAATAGTCTGCATAGGCTATTGGATTATAATAAAATCTAGTCTTATGAGTGGAAGCTAAGTATTAATCTGTGTAACCTGTGATACATGTTACAGTTGAATTTCACTGGGGTTTCAAGAATGCTTAGCCAAATGACAGAGCCATGTCACAATGGGCCATTTCAGTTTCACATTCTTAGAAAAAGCTGGTGATGACCTGCATGACCTAGAACTGATAATCCAAGAGAGGCAGTGGTCACTTTTGGCTGAGATAGTATATCAGGTTAAAAAAATAAGAAATCTAGGTCCTGAGTGGCAGTAGCTGGTCAGATGCAGTTGTGTATGGTTACCATTATCAATCCAGCTCCTTAAATTTATAGTAATGGAGAAAATGAGGCCCAGCCAGATGAAGTGATGTGCCTGAAGTACTGAAATGATTAGTGGTACATCTGAAATTTATATTTCTGCCTTTTGACAACTCTCTTTTGCTATAATTGTCTTGTAATATGTGATGAGTGAAAAATGAGAAAATATAGGAAATGGAATTAATTCTTTTAGAGTAAGAAATATTAAGTGTAAGAAAATAAAGAAAATGAGACAATGTTCTTTAAAATTGCCACTCCAAATAACTTTCTAAAAAACTCAAATTGACATGTGAATTCAGGAATCATGTTGTAAGGTTTCTGGAAAATGGACTGAAGTAATTTGGAAATCAAGAATAGAGAAGACAATTATTTTAGTTTTTACTTTTTCAGTGGGTTCTATGATTATTAAAAATATATTTTTACAGAGGGATTAGTAAAAACTTACCATCTCACTGTTCTTACAGTGGTCTCTGTTAGCATCTGTTGGTGTTGATACTTTTACTTCTCTTCCTCTTCAGTTCTGTCTTTTGAAATACTTAGGGAATTCTGCCCCTTGATAGTCCCAGATTTCTATTAATGTGACCTCATTTTCCCTTTAATTAAGTATGGTACTCATTTCTATAAAAATTGGTATGTGCCTAAGACCTAAAGAGAAGAGACAAGATTTAAAGAAGCTTAGCTCTCTTTAGCCTTCCTATTTATTTTTTAATTGAACTTTTGTTTTGTCTGAAAGAGTATATTATCTATATGCATAAACTTGTAACATGAGGATGGACAGAGTAGAAATATTGCAAGTTGGAGCCATTTCCTTTGAAATTTTGTTAAGTTTTCAGCACTCTGCTAAATGAAAGTTGTTGACCATCCCTCATGCTCTTAGACACCAATAACTTGTTGATAAATAGTTATGAACACCAGTTATTTGATTGAGGGATTTCAAGACATATGGGTGATTTTAAAATTGAACACCAGCTGTGTATATACAATGGTAGAGAACATATTCTTTAATATCTACAGCACAGTATTCTAAACTTTTGTATGCCAAACAGTGGATTTTGTATGATTATATGCTAATCTCTGTGTTTGTAAGAAGTGATACAGTTCTTTCTATACAGTAGATGTATAGAAAATTGATAAGTAACATGAGTGTCACTGATACTAAGTAATTTAGCTAATAAGCAGAGCTGACTTCAAATCTGTATCTCAATTCATTTACAGTTTTACTTAAAATAATTGTTACTGTAGTAATATAGACCATAATCTGTTATATGGAAAAATAAGGAAAGCACCTTAGTGTTGTTCTAAAGCACTACTACATATTTTTTAAATGCTCTGAAAATTGGTTTTATAATACAAGTTTTGTTTTCATTTACTGGCAGGCATTCCCTATCAAATATAAAGAGAGGCATCCTCTGGAATTCCTGAGACAGTACCCTCACCTTAGGTGTAGGACAAATGTTCTGGGCTCTATATTGAGGGTTCGCAGTGAAGCCACAGCTGCAATTCATTCCTTCTTCAAGGTAGGACACTCTCCTTCCCATTGTTCTTTTTTGTGAAGAAGGTCAATAATGGTAACATTATGGTATTTTCCTGAAAGTTCTGTTAGTTGTTGATTCCAAGCACCTTTTATTTGTTTGGTACAAGATCAGATGTCACAGGCATGCATATATATGCTGTGTGTGTGTGTGTGTGTAATGGCTTTACTGAGGAATAGTTAACATACAATAATGTATAGTGTGCAAGGTAATGAATTTTGGCTTATGCGTATACCCATGAAATTATAAGATAGTGAACACTTGTTACTCCAAAAGTTTGTTTGGTCTATAATGTCTTTGTTTCACTTTTATTTTTGAATGATGCTTTAAGTTGCCACTATAGTGTCATATTTGTGTTATTTGCAGCAACAAATACGATGTCATCTTTCTTCCTCTGTATGTACTGTGTCTCTTCTCTTTGGCTGATTTCAGGACTTTTTCTTTCACTGGTTTTAATCGATTGGATTGTGATGTGCCTGCAGTTTTCTTTATTTTTCTCTTTTAGGATTTGGAGAATTTCAAGAATCTATGAGTTTATGTTTTTTTTGGTTTTGGTTTTGGTTCTGGAGATTGAACTTATGACCTTGGACTTGCCAGGCAAGCACTTGTGCCACTGAGCTAAATGCCTGGCCTCCAACTTTATAATTTTTATGAAAAATTTTAAGTGATTTTTTTTCAGCTATTTTTTCTGCTATCTCCTTTCGGAAGTGAAGTTATCCATGTGCTGAATTAAGTCACTTGATATCTCATAGCCTAACGATGTACTTTTCTTTTTTAGAAAAAATTAATTTTTCTGTCTTGTTTTAGATAGTTTTTATATACTATTGCTGTGTCTTAAGATTTACTAATTTTCCACAGTGCTCAATATGTTGTTAGGAATTTTACCAATCTAACTTATAGGGACATCCAGTTAGCGTATGAACATTGGACACTATTTTCTCTGATCTTTTGTTGTTGTTGTTGTTCTTTTTTGTTTTTGTTTTTTGATGGCACTGAGGGTCAAACCCAGGTACAGGTGATCTGTCACTATTACACCCCCAGCCATTTCTTTTTTTTAAATTTTAAGGCAAGGTCTTGCTGAATTTTCCAGGATGTCCTATAAGTGAAAATCTTCCTGCCTTCTGAGTAGCTGGGATTATAGGCATGGATTGCCACATATGACAACCTAATATTTTTAGATAGTTCTTTTCCTAGTCTTGGATAGTTTCCTCCATCCATGTGCTGATCAATTCTCTACCTAATACTCCTCAGCAGAGCTCCAAGTGTTCTCTATTCTCTTTTCTCTGATACTTTGTCCTATGCATTCTAGCTGCTTTGAAACTCAACTCTGTATTCTCAACTCAGGTAATCTATAGGATTCTACCTCATTTCTTCTTTGCTTATGGCCTGAAAAATCTCAGTTGTAGTAAACAAGGTGACTGGCAAGACTTACCATGTTTATTTCTCACCAGTTAGAAATCACTGCCTTTCTTTTTCCTATATCCAGTGCCTTGAAGATCTTTTTTCATACAGTTTCCCTTTTGTTTTTATTGTTCTGGTTTTGTAGTTATATCAACAAAAAGGTAAATCCAATCCCTCTTTCTCCATTTTGATCATAGATACCTATTTTATGGACAGTAAGCACTCATTTTAAAGAATTATTTGTGTTATTCAAGAGGTGGTTCTGATGACTAAAGACATTTTGTCTCTTTGTCTTTGCTGTTCAACCATTTCCCTCAAACTGGGAAAGCCATAGTAGAATGTGTTTGACAAGTTACTGAGTTGAAGGCGTCCTTCCTCTTGTGTCAATGCAAGGACACCAAAGAGTGACCTGGAGTGACCAGCAGATAAAGTTCACTGCTATTCCATGTGTTTTTCAGATTCAGCTCATTTGCAGAAGTTGTATAGCTTTCCGTTGGGGTGCATCCAAATTCTTGCATTCCCAGTCCTGAGACTCACAGTCACCAGTCACCAGAAGAGCTCATGCTCGTTGAAAAAATCCACAGAATTATTTTTAGGTGAAATTGCCAAAGAACATTATGGCTTGTACTTTTGATTAAACAAAGGAAGATAAATCACATTATGTGATGTCATCCCAGTATAGTTTGAAAGTGTCTGTTTAAATATCCTGTCATAAATGTAAAAGTAAATTTCCACAAGCCTTTTTAGTAGTGCCTGAACCACAGAAGCATAAAATCTATTCAGATGGAAAGACATTTTTGCAAGACTTCCAACAGCTGATAATGTAGTCCTATCTTAATTCTGAAAGTTTTACAGGCTTTGGCCACTAGGTGGTAATATTGGCAATTCATTGATGAACAGACTTTATCTACTTTATGTATTTATTACTTGAAGCTTTTATAGATATGCCAACAATTTAAAAATAAGAAAATAAACTAGAAAAATCTGAAATAAGTAAAATAAACTTCAAAACTGTTAAGTGCTTGAAAATAAGAATTTCAGCACCATTGGTATAGAGTATTATAAAGTAGATAGTTTTCAAATGACCTAAATTTACTTGGTAATTGTAAAGTTCTAAAAAATATAATCCCAATGCCTTATTCTGTGTTTTTCAATTGCATGTAGGATTGAATCATTTTAAGAATTCACTGCAGGCCATACTAAATAATAGTGATGTTATTTACTGTTTGGTACTGTTTCCTTGATTTATTATTGAGATTTCCTTGAAAGATGTTAGGACTTAGAATGTAATCCTAGCATGCTAGGAAGCTGATACAAGAGGATCACAAGTTTTAGTCCATCCTCGGCAGCTTAGTGAGATCCTATCATCTCAAAATTTAAAAAATAAATAAACAAATAAAAGAGTTGAGGATATAGCTCAGGGTGGAAACCCTGGGTTCAATCCCCAGTATATTAAAAAAAAAATTAGAAGGTAAAGTTTTCATAAATTTGAAATTCATCAGTAAAAATTCAGAATGTGAGATAAATAGAAGCTTGAAGAGTACTTTAAGTTGGAACACTTTAAGGATCTAGAATTATTTTTTGGTTTGAATATCTAAAAATTTTTATCTGTGAATGGGTTTGCTCATAAAGTGGTTGCATGGTGTATACTAAAGCGTGGCTGTCTAGAATCCTGAGGAATGAGTTACTTAGGACCACCAACTTTCTCAGATAACTGAAGTTTTTTTTTCTGAGGCAGTTTTTTTCTGGTGTGTGGATTACATACCCACCCGTCTTCTTCTGGAGAGGAGGTAGGAACACTGTCCTTTTCGTGTTGCTGTGCCAGGGCGGTTTTGTGTGGCAGTCTTTTGCCACCTGCTGTGAAGTGCAGTCGTAGTCTTCACCCTGTGTTCAGCAGCCCCACACTGCCATGTTGGTGTCTGTGACTACCTTTTATGGATTTTAAGATTTTAGTATTTTATCTCCTCTTATTGTCACCTGTTGCCAATAGTGTGCCTGTGTCTGACAGTTCCTCTCATATTTCTTTTATGTTGATGCAGATTAAATAACAGTTATTCCAGTTATATGTGAAAGAAGAATATAGTCCAGTGGGCTGAGTGCTGTGTATAGTCATTAGTATATAAATTTTGTAATTTTTGGATATTCAGAGCCTCACAAAATGCCTGGTTTATAATGTGTGTCGAAATATTTAGATATTTGGAAGTGGCAGATATAATTTGGAAAATTCGGTGAAGTGTTTACTTCTAATTTTGGTCCCTTCTCTGGTCGTCATGTCTCTAATTAGGAAGCCCTTTGTAGTGGGATGCTCTAAGTACCTGGAAACTAGTCACTCATGTAGGCAGATACTGACAATATGCTACCTTTCCTTGCTAATTACTTTCTATTTTAATTTGCTATTTCCCTCCTGCTTTCTCTTTTTTTTTGACTTTTCATTTATACTCTTATTGTTCTTCCTTTGTACACTCTCCTTTATATCTTTCCATAACATTATAAACTTTAATAAGCCTAGTAGCTTCGAAACTTAAAAACATGGTGTCTCCTTTCAAAAGGTTTAGCATTAGTTAAATATTAAAAATAATTCCCACTTCGCCCCTGTGGGCCCACCCTGCCACTGGGACCATAGCAGAAGCCTGCATCAAGGGTAAGCTGCCTGGAACCTCCCCTGTAGGCCCACGCTGCCACCAGGAACACTGAGGAAGCTCTCCTCAGGCATAAGCTGCCTGGAACTTCCCCTGTGGGTGCACCCTGCCACCTAGAACATATTGGAAGCCCTCCCCAAAATGAAAATGGCCCTGGACTGCTTCTGCTGGGCCCGCCCTCCCACCTAGAACAGCAGAAGACCTCAGCAGGCTCCAGTTAATGGGAAAAAATTTGGAACTTTGCTCCCAGGCGACAAACCTTGGACTACAGCGGATTGACTATATCATTGTGGTGAGTATGCCCCTAAAATAGAAGTGTACAGTGGATAAATAGGGTCAGTAGTAAAACCCCCTCCAACTAACTGTAAGACTTTGGTGAGTCTGAAAAGAGTGTGCGTGATCCCCTCCTACACGTAGAAAACATCAGGCAGAGTGAAAATGACCAAATGAAAAAGCAAAATGCAGTCTCAAACATGTAGTTCACCAGAAGCAAGTATAGGAGACATTGAAATAGAGGACCCCAAAAGTAACACACCAGGAATCTCTGAAAAGATAGCAAGTGAAATTAAAAAAAAAAAAAAAACTGCATCAGGCTATAGAGGAAATCAAATTAGAAGTATTCTCCCATGTAAAGATAGAAATAACAACTTTAGTAAAGGAGTTGTTGAATGCAGTTAAAGAAGGAATAGAGAAAAAAGTATATGAGTATAGGAAACTGATTGAAACTCTGAATGAACAATATAGAAAACAAGCAGAATTCATGAAACAAACTCAAAGAGACATCCAAGAAACAAAAAAATTCTATTGAAAGCGTGCAAAACCGCCTAAGGAAGCTGAGGATAGGATTTCAGACCTTGAGAACAGGATCACAATTAGTGATCAGGAAAGGATAGGACTTTTAAAAATAACAAAACAGCATGAAATGACAATCTAGAAGCTTCATGATAATGCCAAGAGCAACAATATAAGAATAATGGGCATTAGCGAAGATACAGGAGTCCAGGCAAATGACATACATAAAGTATTTACAGAAATAATAGCAGAAAATTTCCCAAACATGGGGAAAGGATCTGATATGCAGATTAGTGAGGCATATAGAACACCAGACAGTCACAACCAACATAAATCCACGCCCAGACACATAATAATTAAGATCTCAGACATACAGCATAAAAACAGAATACTAAAAGCTGTCAGAAAAAAGACACAACTCACCTATCAAGGAAAGCCCATTAGAATCACGGCAGGCTTTTCAGCACAAACCCTCAAGTCAAGAAGAGCTTGGAGTGAGGTATTTCAAGTCCTGAAAGAAAACAACTTTCAACCCACACTGATGTACCCAGCAAAACTTTCATTCAAATTTAATGGAGAAACAAGATACTTCAATGACAAAGAACAACTGAAGAAATTCATGTCCACCAAACCAACCCTAGAAAGAGTACTGAAAGATATACTAGATAGAGGTAAAAATGATCACAATCCCCAAAACAACAACAGAAAGAAACCACCATGTAGGATAAGCAATTGAATAAGGGGAAAAGTAGAAAGAAACAACTGGAACATAACAAGGCAAAGTCGAGCCAGTACATATCAGTGATATCCATAAATATAAATGGCCTAATTCCCCTATAAAAGAAATAGATTGACAGAATGGATCAAGAAACAGGACCCCACAATATGCTGTATACAAGAGATACATCTGACCCAAAAGGAAACTCATAGATTAAAAGTCAAAGGATGGAAAACAGTATTCCATGCAACAGGAACCCAGAAAAAAGCAGGGGTAGCTATTCTAACAACGTGAACTTCAAACCTAAAATGATTAAAAGAGATGGAGAAGGTCACTACATACTTGTTAGTGGAAAAATTCAAGAGGAAGAACTAACAATTATAAATATATATGCACCAAATACAGGAGCACCCAACTATATAAGACAGATACTAATGGACGTGAAACACCAGATACACAAGAACACAATTATAACAGGAGATCTTAACAGCCCATTGTCACAAAGAGATAGATCAACTAGACAAAAAGTCAGCAAAGAAATAACAGAACTGTGAGCAATTGGATTTACAGAGTGTTCTACCCAACCACATCAGAATACACATTCTTCTCAGCTGCACATGGGGCATTCCCAAAATAGACAATTCAAAGAAAATACAGAAACAGCATACTGTAACCTGTGGGATGCAATGAAAGCAGTCTTAAGAGGGAAATATAGAGCAATAAATTGTCATATCAAGAAAACAGAATGAGCACAAATAACCTAATGCTCCATCTCAAGCTTCTAGAAAAAGAAGAGCAAGCTAAACTCTAAGCTCATAGAAGAGAGGAAATTGTAAAGATTAGAGCAGAAATCAGTGCAATTGAAACTAAAAAAAAAATACAAAGAATTAATGAATCGAAAAGCTGGTTTTTTGAGAGAATAAACAAAATTGACAAACCCCTAGCTAACCTTATCAAGAGAAAGAAAGAAAAAACCCAAATTCATGCAATAAGAACTGAAAACGGAGAAATTACTACAGATCCCATGGAAATTCAAAAGATCATGAATACCTACTTTGAAAATCTCTACTCACATTGAGTGGAAAACACAGAGGAAATGGACAGATTTCTAGAAACATATGAACTACCAAAGTTCAACCAAGAAGATATAGCAATTTTGAACAACCCAATATCAGCTATTGAAATTGAAAATGTAATTAAAAACTTACCAACAAAGAAAAGCCCAGGTCCTGATGGATTCACAGCTGAATTCTACAAGAAATTTAGAGAAGATTTGATGCCAGTACTCTTTAAACTCTTCAATGAAATTGAGAAAAAAGCAATCCTCCCTAAATCATTCCTGGAGGCAAGTATTACTCTGATACCAAAACCAGAGAAAGATCCAACCAAAAAAGAGAACTATAGGCCAATCTCACTCATGAACATTGATGCAAAGATTCTCAACAAAATACTGGCAAATGGAATGCAGCAAATCATCAAGAAGATTATACATCATGACCAAGTGGGGTTCATTCCAGGAATGCAGGGATGGTTTAACACACGCAAATCAATAAATGTAATA